>JACBWW010000043.1:2264692-2319716 GCA_020086605.1 Lanius collurio | reverse complement strand
GAGAAACGGCTGCGGACGGCGCTGCCCACATCACATCTTCATTAGCATCCTTCTCCCAGAGACTGCTGTGATTAACACTGTCACCACAGACGGGACAGGAATGAATAATAGTGGCCCATCTTCCACAGCAGCTGCGCCTTTTGCTCAGCAGTGGAGCAGGCATCCCATGGAGAACTTCCAGCCGCAGTTTGGATCCTGCCACGTTGTCTTTACTGGGGTTTGTTAAGCAGATGTTGTTGCTCTGTCAGCAGCTGGAATGTGCTTTATGGCTTGGGTTAGAGGGTGGGGAAAACAGTGACTGCTGTGCTGGGAAAAACTCAGGAACTGGGAGCTTCTTTCTTCATCCCATGAGGGGTTTCATAAAACATCTGCGCTCCCCCAGATGTGTGCTCGGGCCCAGGCGGAGCTGCCTGGGCTGTACGAAGGTTACTGCAAAGGTATAGATCTCTTAGAGAGTTTGTATCTGGGGCTGGCAGGGGGGAAGCGCTGCTTCCCAAGCCAGCCTCATCCCGCTGGCTTCCCAGCAGCCCCACAGCTCAGAACTAACCCACTGCAGTTTGTGAGAGAAGGTGACTGAGCACCAGATGTGCCATCCCCAACACCTCCTGCTTACCCAACAGCTTCCAGGCTCAGCAGAGGGACCTGTAACAGGTCTCTCATTTCCACAAGGAGGTTTTTACAGGCTGGCTGAGTCAAACACTCTGAGTCACTGTACAGAGGCCGTGTGTACTCATGGAGAGCCATTCCAGAGGCCAGGGGAGTGGAGACGCTTTTCATGTGCCACCACCTGCTCCTTTGAAGTGCCCTGAGTAGGGAAGGAGGCTGAAGCTGTATAAAACTGAGAAACTCGTAGAGGTCAAAAGAATAAATTATAGTAATTTTTAGGGTTTTGTGGGTTGTTTATCTCCCCTGTTTTCAAGTCAATCTAATCAAATGCGGATTTGCCACAATCACAGCTCATGCTAACCTTCACCTGGAGGGTATTAATATGCATGACACTTGTTAAGTGTTTGCTTAATTTTTATTTATGGAAACTAGACTCTGAAGTGTAGCTGAGCTGGCTGGAGAGCATGTGTGCAGGGTGTGCTGGGGTGGGAAAGCAGGAAGGAGGTGGAGGCTGGGGGGTGCTGGCCAGGAGCTCAGCTCACTCATCACCAGAAATGCTTGACCCCAGCCCTGGGTGCCTGTTTAATGCTCTGAACCTTATGTGCCATTTTTCTCATCTCTTGGAGATGTGCTCACAGGTCGCTTAGCAGCAACAGTGTTGTGTCCTGGGAGAGAAACGGGGAAAAGGAGGCTCAGGGATGGGGGATTTTCCGGTAAATAGCTCTTATTTTTAGCCTGGATTTTGGGAAGTTAAAAGGGAAGGATTTATTTTTAGCATCTATTCTTGCCAAAGCTGGTCTGAGGTCTGCAGGCTGAAGGACAAGCTTCTCTGAGGCCCAATTCCTCAGTGTCCTCCCGTGCCAGGACTCAGTGAGCATCACATCTGTGCTGGCGGCACCACGGTCCCTGTGGCCGTGTCTCGGGAAGAGCCCATGGAGACAACACGGGCTGAGGTGTTACCAGAGGCCACTGTTGTGTTTGCAGGCTCCCCAGCTGCTGCAGTGTGGGGAGAGGCTCCTCTGAAGTCTCATCCAAAGGACAAAAAGGATGATCAGGGCTCAATTCCAGCACAGCGGTGCCAGTCTTGGGCTCAGGAGAGGTGTTTTGGGGATCAGGGTGGTCAGAGACCATCTGGGGGATCTGGGAAGGTGTTTGAACAATCAGTGAACTGAAAGGGGCCTAAGCCTGCAAGGAATCAGGTGATTGAAAATGGATGAAAGGTTCTGCTGCCCCATCCTTTGAATCAAAGGGAGATCTTCCCAAAGCCTGCCCCAGTGCATCGCAGCCAGCCCTTGGCACGTGAAGGGATTGATCCAAACTCTAATGGGCTCCCTCTCTGCCCTGCCTCTGCAGCGAGTCTATAAATAATCATTTACCATTGCCCTCTGCTCCGTAGGCTTTATTGAAATCTGCAGCACTGAATGTTTTTACAGCGACCTGGGTGTGTTCTGACAGTCAATCCTAATCTCAGCATTGATTATAGCATCAATATTTGCTGGGGTTGTTGTTCTGATCCCTCCGGAGCAGCCGGTGGGTGGTGGCCCTGGCTGGCTCATCCCGCCTTTCCCAGCTCCGGCCGCTCCGTCCCGCACAAAGGCAGCTGATGGGAGCGCTCTGCCAGCAGCCAGCTCCCGAAACAAGCCCGCAAGCCGTCTCCTGGAAACCCTTAACGCATTCATAATATGAGTATTTATGTATCTGAATTAAAAAAGAAAGGAAAAAAGCCTTAACCTTGGGGAGGGGGGAGCTTGGGGATGGCAGAAAGGTTGCAGTGATTAAAGAAAGCTTGGAGCATTCGAGCAATATTAAATCTGACGGGCATAATGACGACTGAGATCTGATAGAACAGAGAGAAGGCTGGAAAGAAAGGGCTGGTATTTTTCCCTGATGTAACATAATGGTCACATTTTTCTTTCACAATGGTTTTTCTGAGATAAAGAACAAATTATACTGATTTGATTGCTACTTAGAAATACTTAAAATTGAAAAAGACAGCAGGTGGGCATGGTTAGGAAGGAGGGTTATTTTAGCATAACAGATGCATGCATAAAGCGTTGCAGAGCCGATTTTTTAATCATGAGACCCCCCCCCAAAAAAGCCTTTAGAGTCTTTTTGTGCAGGGTGAGGAGGTGAGGAGGAGTGTGGGGGACACTGGGGGGATGGAGGAGAATGTTCCTCTGCCAGCGGTGTTGCTGCCAGGGTGGGATACACTGTGGGACCAGTCCTTGCACCAACTGGGGCGTCTCCTGGTGGGAAATAAATCTGACAAGGGATATTTTGTTATGGAGAAGGGAATGGCTTCCCAGGGCAGTGGGCTACTGGTACCTGGGGTGGCTACACCAGGACATGGCACAGTCCAGGGCACCAGACTGGAGGGACAAAGCCTCCTCAAACACAGCTCTGGCAGGGTGTACTCTTCAATAAACATACGTGGCCATTTTTAATTATTCTCACAATTAAAAATTACTTGTTTACTCAGATTTATTCAGCGCTAATAAATATGCCTCGGAAAATACTTAAGCAACTAGGGTTTGCTAATAAAAACACCATATATAAAGCAAGTGCATTGCTTGGTAAATCAATTAATTCTCATTTAATTACTGTGAATTGCTATCGGTGACTGGCCATCGCTCCAGTTTGCTCACAGAATGGACGTGCTTGTTTACAGCTGCAGATAAATGATGTCAGGAAGGGCTATGGTCTGGCAAGGCCAGGGCTGCGCCTCTGCAGAGCTGTCCCTGCTGGAATTGGAGTGTCAGGAGCTCCCATTCCCAGAAAAACCAGTGGTGGCTGCTCATCTGCCAGCTCAGATCTGGGTCAAGGGTGGGCACAACAAGCTATGACAGAAGCAGACTTGTTAATTCCAAAATTTTGTTTCCATAACATGAAGGAAATTTCATTTGGTGATAAAGTGTATTTTATGTTTCTTTTCTAATAGTATTTTAAAAACATCTTGGACTTTCCTGGGATTTTCCTGAGCTCCCTGCCCAAGTCGTCTGTGATCACTACTGCAATGGGAAGAAATGGCCCCCCTTGCTGCAGAGGAGAAGTTATGCAGCTCTGTACTGACCTCAGGACTAATTTTCAGCCAAAAAGGACTATTTGATTATCTAACCTGACCCCTTGTTAAATATTAAACATGTAATTCAATCAGACCTGCTGCTTTTGATCTTCTGTTTGGCTAAGGGAGAAGAGTGGTTTATAAACGAGACCTTGTACCCTGGAATGCCTGAGCTGCTGCTGCAGGCTCACCAGCTCTCAGCACAGCTGCTAATGGCTTTGGTTTTCCAGGTGTTCATTGCACCAGCCAGAGAGAGAATAAGCTGGGAAAAGTGGACAAAAGAAGCAAACAGCATCCTGGCTGGGGAGGAGAGCAGGCTGCTGGCACAGTGGCAATGCTCCTGGCATGAGCAGCATCAGCCAGATCCTGTGTGAGTCTCTCTCTCCTCTTTCCTTTTCCCTTTTTTCTTCTCCTAATCCTGCCTGTCCTGGTGCATCCACTGGGGCCTCCTGTGAAAGCATGGATTTGTCTGGCTTTTGTGTTTAATCCCAAATCTGTCAAGCCCTGTTAACTTTGATGGTGCCTGAAAGGTCTGGTGTTAAGCAAATAGGTGGTGACCGGAGCCTTTGATGAGAATCAGATGGAAGCCTAATCCTAAAGTAATGTCTTTTCCCTGTAAGCCAGGGAGGCCCAGGGTATGCAGAAGGAGGAGAGCTGGGAACGATGCTGTGCTGCTGCCTGTCCTGCTTGGGATGGGTGACTGGCAGTCCTCTCTGCAACCTCTGCAATCTCTGATGCGCCGTGTGCTGCTCCATTTCCATCCCTCCTGCCAGTGGAGTGGTACCCAGCCAGGGATGGGAGGCATCCGTCCCTCCCTCCCACCAGCAGAGCAATGCTGGTGGTGGATTTTGCCTACACACTCTGAACGCTCAGCTCCTCAAATTATATCACCCCACTGAGATTCAAGAAGCTCTGCCTGGGACGAGTGTCCCCTGCACTGCATCATCCTCTTGGGAGTGAGGGAGGCACTGGGGCGCAGGCAGGAGAGGTGCCTGTCTCACAGGAGTGTTGCTTAATCCTTCTTTTTCCTCTCCTTCCTTCCCACTGCAGCCCACCAGGCAAAGATGGTACTTTTCATTAAGTGAATATTACTGGTCATGTAATTGAAATTCAGCTTTAGGGCTGAAACTCCAAAGAGATGAGCTTTGAAGAAAAATGCAAAGCTCACCTTCGCTCCCCCCTTGTTCCTGCCTCCCAAGAGAGGAGGAGCCACGTGCCCCAGGAATGGCCCAGCCCATGGCTTTGCCTCCAGTGCTCCTGTGCTAGGGCTGGTTGATTCTTTCATTTTAATCTCTTTTTGCTCTTTTTCATCACACGGTATTCCCCTGGAAGTTCATAGGGTTGGTTTGAAGTAGTGGCACTTTCTTTTCCTTCTTCAAAACAGCAACAGTTATCAGGATCCATCTGCCCCTGTCCTTTCTGACTGTCACCTTCAGCATGACTGTGGGTACAGCCAGACAGTGTCAGGGTCTGCACTTTCTGGCACAATAAGGGAATGGGAATGGCTGGAGCCTTGCCTTGCTCCCCAGCTGCTGCTGCAATTCCCAAAGATGAGCAGAAATGAAGATGTATCTGTTCCCATCCACAGATAAACCAGGCGCTTTTGGTAAATTAAAGTAATTCATTGTGCATCTCGAGACAAATATGCGTGTGTGCGTTGTTATTAATTCAGGCTCTGTTTTTCATTTGCTTTTTTCTGCAGCTAATTACCTGTCAGAGAGTTCTCTGCTGCTCCATGTGCCGAGTGGCTGCTTGGTGAGTGAGCCAAAGGGAGGGGAGGTGCAGGGTGCCTTCACAGTGGTCTGAGGGCAGTCAGGCACCCAGGCGATGTGGGCAGGAAGGGAAATGCTGGGCTGGCATACTAGAAATTCTCCATCTGTGTTTCCACAAAGCTTCTTTTGAGGGACTAGAGGTGGAAAAGGTGAAAAAAAGAGTGTTCTGACCACCTCAGTGCTTGCCAGGAAGGTGGAGAAGGTTTGGATTTGTGGCAAGAAGCTGATGACCAGCTGAGGAGTCCATCAGCTGCTCTTTGCCAACATCTTCACCAGGGTGAGCTGTTGAGGTCCAGTGTTTTTCACAAGGTTTCTGCTGCAAAAACCTTCTCAGCCAAATCCTGGTTACATCAGGAGTGTCTGCTGTGTTTTCCCTGCCCTGTGTTGCTTTATGTGGGGCTGACAAAGGAGTGAGTAGCTGTTGTGAGACACAAGTGGGTACGAGCGAGGTTATTACAAGCACATTAGCAGAATGAATTATTTATACATTTATAAGAAATAATCGATCCGTTGGGTCCTAATCATGCAGTTACTCATCAAATGATCTATTTCTCACACATTAACCCTTTTCAACCCACTACAGAAGGATCTTGTGTATAAACTCTGACAAGTGGAAGTAAATATTTTTCCTGGGCGTCACTTTGGGCCATTGGGATAACCACAGTGGGAATATGCGAATCCTGCAGGCACTGCCAGGTGAGTAAGCAGCATCTAGGGGGTGAAAAATTCTCATCAGACATGAATTTGCCAGGTCTTAGTGCTGCTGGGTTAGCTGGATGGTTCCTTTGGCTGCAGGATGGGGCTGGCAATGCCACCAACATGGCACGAGTGCCCAGCACATGGAACACCTCCCGCCCTGCCCTCCCCGTCCATGGACACGGGGCTCCATGCCGAGCTCGCTCCAAGTTCGCTGATGGAAACAACTCTGGAGCCAGCCTCCAGGGACTCCATGAGGTTTGTGCTGCTTTCAGCAGAATAATGCAATTCCTCATCTTTTATTAACCATAATAATACCAGTCTCTAGCTGTTGCTATATTCCCATCCACATTTTTTTCCAGCTTTCCAATTATTTCAGCTCCTTGCACCTTGCTGACAGAAAATACATTGTAGTGCAGTTTCTTTGGGGCACAGTGGGCCTGGCACTGCATGAACCAGTGGCATGGAGGGGAACGGGTGCTCCTCATTGCCCACAACCTCTGTGACACCCCAGCAGCCTTCCCCATGATCCTCTCACACTCCAGCAGAGTCTCCCAGTCCCTGCACGTCCCTCACACCCACCTCAGGCCGTGTTAGAAATTGCAGAAACTGTTGGGGAGATTTATTCTCCATAAAAAATGTGTGACTGTTATGCCAAGTTGTTGCATTTTTCTGTCTTTGCTTTAATGGGTGCTAAAACTGATTGACTCTCTGGCTTTAGACAACTCCACGGCGTATTCGTTGGGGTAGGATTGATTTTTTTTTTTGGCCCCCCACTTTTTTAACAGAGCAGCCACCTGACGACTTCAAGTTACGAACTTTGAGTTAAATTATGAACCTTTTAGTTTTGCATTACGAGGAGTATCTGAAACCTGATTTGCTACATCAAACCACATTAGTTGTGTTATGTTATTTTCTAAAAACACATTTCGGAGAAATAACTCCAATCTGTGTTGCATTTTATAGACCAAAATAATTGAATGGCGGCTGTTTGTAATTTTAGCAATCTCTTAACCTTAATCATATTTAATGGCTTTTCTCTTCAGGCTAACAGGAGGGAAAAAACATATTTCAGCTCCATCACGGAGCAGCACTACAGTAATGCACTCCCGGCTCCGGCAGGCACTGTAAATTCCTGCTTTCTGAATTGTTGGTTCAGGACAATCATTCAGCAGGGAATTACTTTCTCCTCTATGAAATAAATGAGATGTTAAACTAGTTTTCTGCTTCCTGCAGTAGGAGCAGGGCGGCGTGCAGACCCGGGGAAGGCAAAAACAAGAACCCGACCCCCGGCTGGTCACTGGGGAGCGGGGAAGGGGACCGGGGCGGGGGCTGCAGTGGGTGCGCCCAGACCAAAGGAATATACGGGCTGAAAGCCAGGCAGGCAGAAACACCGGTGAGCCGGGATGCTGCCGGGGCCGCCAGGGGCTGGCTCCCACTGCCGTGAGGTGCCAGCGCTGGCTGCGGGCGAGCAGCGACGCGGTCGAGGCACCCCGGGCCCTTCTCCTCCCTCTCTGTGCCGGGGCTGGGTGTCCCCGGCAGCTCCCCCTGTGCCCTCCTGCCGATGCTGCCCAGAAATCCCCTCGTCTCCCGTTCTAAACGGGGATGGCCGTTTGCAATCCTCTCAAGAGTTTAATTTTGGGGTTATTTGCATGATTTTTACACAGGTGACTGGGTCAGAAACACTTCCGTGGCGTTGCTGATTAAAATTCCAATTGCTTTGGTGATTGCAATATGTTTCAGGGAAGATGTCTGGAACTTTTTTCCTAACAGGTGACGCTGCCCGGCTGGTGAGGAATTGGCTGAGTACCTGTTGTGTGCGGGCTGGATCCCTGCCCTGTGCCTGCCCCGTGTATTACTCTTGTTCTGTCGGCGGTTCTGCTGAGAGTTATGGTGCCACCGGGAGGAATAAACAACCATTATATCCCGGCGCAGGGAAGGAGGTTAATTTCTCCCCATAGGAGCTCTGATCCTTCGAAACTCTCTCCCATTGTACTCATGAAAAATAGGTTAGTGTAATTAGGGATATCGGCCTGGGCAGCAAAGGAGAGGCATGATGGTGATTAACTCGGTGCGTGCGGGAGAGGTCACCTTCTCTCACCCTGCCGTGGAAGAAAAAAATCCCTCTTTTTCTAGCCCCCCACCAGACATGCTAGAACTATGTGAGTGACAGGGTATTGTCCATAACAATACTCAGAGTTTTTTATGAGACGGAAACCTTCAAAGACTGAAAGAAATTCCCCCAAATCTCTGGCTTCTATCAGGTGGAATACTGATGCTGTTTTAACAGGGTCCTTTTTGTGCCATTTCTACAGATGGATTTTTTCAAAATAGTAACATTTAAAAAGCAGATTCCTCCCTTGTGCCCTCTCTGGTTCTGGGTCCCACCAGAGCAAGCTTCTAAAACGATCCTTGATATATCATTTGCAGTAATGGCTCCTGCAGTCAGTCTGTACCATGGAGAAGTCAGCGAACAGATCTGTCCTCTTAAGCTCTGGCAGAAGCTCACAGACCAAAGCCAAGGCCCACCTGGAATTTGGGAGGGATGGAGAGCACACAAATGACATGCTTCAGCTGTGGGACATCATTCTCTCCTAGAGGTTCTGAGTGCATGATACATGGGAGGTTCAGCCAGTGACTGATGTAAGGGATAGGGAGACTGAGGGGGGAAAAAACCCAAAAGTTCCATTTTGCTTTTCCCCTAAAAGGTTGAAATTTTTGAAGATGGCTCATGTATTTGAAAATCTTCAGCGAAGTCAAGGACAAAGTTCCTCAGCCAAGGAGCCCACACCCCTTCACACTTGGCAACATCTGAGGCTGGAGGAAAATGATAATTGCCTTTTCATTCTTCTCAGTGGCATCAGGAAACATTAAAATTGAGTTTGGTTGGTCACATGGGAGTGCCATCCATCAGCAGCGTGGTGTGCAAGAGCGTGATGGAGAGTTTCTCCCACTGCAGGCAAAAAGCATTATTGAAGAGACTAATCACTAAAAAAAAAATAGTACAAATAACTCACTTGTCTGGTGAGCTTGATGGCTTTATTTTCATATTCTCCAGCATAATAAGCGCAGCCTGGGCAGCTTGGATCTGCCTCTCCAAGGGCCTGATTGGTTTTAAATGTCTTTGCTAACCACTCCACATCGAGCCCATAAATCTGGGTTTGGGTAACTGAGAGTGAGGCTCCCGAGCTCCCAGTTTGGATGAGGCGTTAATTAACCACGGGCTTAGGAAGATGCAGAGATGCAATCATTCAGTCCTTAAACATGCTGCCATCCCCTGTTCTGGATGCTGGGTTCCATCACTGACAGCCAAGAGCATGGTAAAGACTTTGATACCATTTCCCACAGGATTCTCCTGGAGAAATTGGCTGCTCATGGCCTGGATGGGTGTACTGTTCACTGAGTAGAAACCTGGCAGGGTGGCTGGGCCCCAAGGGTGGTGGGGAGTGGAGTTATAACCAATACCACTCCACTTCCCTTTAAAAACCAGAGATACAGCCCTGAAGGAAACACAGCCCATGTCTTACCCTCTTAAATTAAATGAAGTCTGAAAAGTGTTGTGACCTTGACCCTTGGGCTGCATTTAACCTCAAGCAGCACAAAAATATGACTTCTTTTTTTTTCAATATACATACCAGGCTTTCTTCTTCTCAGAAGACAAGATATTAACTCTGTTTGCTTTGAGCAGTTTTGATTCAATTGGCCCTCTCCCTGAACTGCGAGCTGGAGCTAATGCACAGGGATGGAAGTCAAGCACGACTTCCAAACTGTTTTCTTTTAAGCACCCCATTACACATTAACCTGCAAGGCTGTGTTTTAAGGAAGCCTTGTTCATCACCTCAGAAAAGTCAAATTAACATAATATCTGGAAAAGAACAATGGGGATAGAAACTGTTAGTCATTGTTGATGGAACAGGTAGGTTTCATGGCATGATCTGCTGAATATTCATACCATATTGTTTTTGACATTTAAGAACTCAATTATCAGCTGACTAATCAGTCTTTTACAGGACATTATTTTTGTGATGGAAAACGCAGTGCTGGTAAGCCTCAAGGGAAACACTGCTCAGAGAGATCTTGGATCTTGTTTTATTCTGAAGGCAGGGTTTTTCTTTATTATATGGATTAATTTAGCCCTTCTGCCAGCAAGCAACTCGGAGCCCTCTGGCAGGGTGGGCAGATTTTATTCAGTCTTTCCAGCTCCGTGTGACACTGGGGCTTAGAAGCATCCTTACCCCCAGAGCTAGGGCTGGCCCAGCCAAGGTGCTTAGGGGTATTCAGGGATGGGGAGGAGAGCAGCCCCTGGTCTGGTCAGGAGCTCCAGCAGAGCAGGGCTCCTGTGTGCTTGGGAACCTCAAAATTTAATGACTGTTTCTGAAAGCAAGAAAGGGCTGGGAACAGTCTAAGCCTTAAGAAAGATACCCAAATCTTGTCCTTTCCCTTTCTTTCCCTTTTTTTTGGAAGGTATTTTGGAAATCTAATGATAATCTTTGTGTAATTTACCTCTTGCGTTGAGCAGCTCAGGGACCAGCTTTCCACTTGATAGATTATTTTGACATATTTACTCATAGCTGTGTCTGCCTCAGCAGCATCCCCGTAAAAACCTCAAACTTTAAATTAATACGTGGGGACTGAGATTTTTCTTGCCTGCAGTTGAACAGTCTCTTAACACACTCTCCTCTCTCTGGCTTTTAGTTATACTTAGGTCTCAAAGTGTAACTACAAGAAAGCACTGAGTGCATTTGTTTTAGAGCAAAAATGGAGATGTTTTTGCCGAGGGTTTGGTGTTGGGGAGCTGCCCTCGGCCATCCTGATGACCACGGTGTCAGAAGTGCTGCTCCTCTGCACCAACGTTGGCGCACAAAGCGGGGTGGGGGGGCTCGGACAATTCCCCACAGGTTTAGTCTAATCTATGGATGAAAGCAGGAGCATTATTTCACCTTCGTGGAACGTGACAGTTATTAATAACCCCATTAAGAGCGGTGCCATTCGGCTCTGTTTAGGCAGGCGATGCTGGAATGATTGCTGGGAGGCGGGAGGGCTCCCCCGACTTCCCGAGTTAACAAGATGTTGTGTTGCTGAACATTGTTTTTCTGTTTCGGTAACGAGCTGCGCTCGGGGTGTTGTGGGTCAGATCAATAGGAGCACTGGCCCCCTCCATCACCCCTGTGGAGAGTGAAGAAGGACAGCAGCTGAAGGATTTCTTACCAGTTTTTAAAACAAGTGCTTTCCTTTACACTCATGTTTATCACACGCTTCAGAGGAGTTTTGGGGTTTTTTTCTTTTGCAGAGAAGCTTTTCTGCCCTGACATGCAGCTGGGCTTATGGAGATCCTGGAGAGGGCGGCTGCAGTGGGGGTGACAGTGGGTGCTGTGGTCCCCCCACCATGCAGCTCTGTTCTGGGGGGCTCTGGGCAGCGGGGCTGTCGCTGTGCTTTGCTGGACCCCATTGCCAGTGGCACCACATCAGGATGTTTTGGCTGCTTTGTGTAGGCTTGCAGAGAGGGCTGCAGGGATGCTCAGAGCTCTGTCAGCCCTGAGGTTGCTTGTGGTGCCACAGATGCCCGCAGCTCATGGCTGGGTTTTGGGGGCTGCTGCACACCCACACAGGAGCTGCTGCTTGTGGGCTGCTCCTGAAGGTGGACAGAGGTGGCACATCAATGTAGAGCTCAGAGAAAGAGCCAGAAGCAGCTGGGAAGCCTCAGCAGCTCCTCCCCAACTTCTGCAGGCCTACATTTCTGTGTAGTGGGTCACACTAGGGATACTTAAGGTTGCAACCAGGGTGGACCAGCGGTTAGTGGCTGTTAGGCAGGGATGTGGGGCAGAGCAGCCTCTCCTTAGGAGCTTGGCAGGGCTTGGCGTTTACTGCTTTTCTTTCAAAGGAAGAAAAAACGGAGCATTGCATCTTGGGGGTTTTGTTTGGGAGGAGAATACCAAGAATTATAATTCTTTTTAAAGCCAGTGTTATATCTGCATCCATGTAGATGTGCACCCGCTCCTTTATCTCACATGGGGATAATGATGTCTGGTTCCACAGAACGTGAATAATTCATAGGCATAAACACTCAGTGCCCGGTGTGTGACAGCCCTCTCTGTGCAATGGAAAGCATCCCAGGATATAAAGGAATAATTACATATCTTGGGTCACTGGGTGGTTTTAGGGTTCAGTTCAGAGGGCTGAGGGCTACTGATATGACAGGGTTGGCAGCAGTGGTTGGGGTTGCAGTGCAGGCTCTGCCCCTCTGTCCCATGGGCAGGATCAGCCCTCTGTGGAGGTCTCAGTTTGCCACTTTCTTATCAGCAGTTAATTTTTTGGTGTTTGTGCAGCCACACAGTGGTCTCCAGTGTCCCCAGAAAGCAAGTGCAGGACAGGTAACTGGAACAGGTGCTCCAGCCAGCTGTGCTCTGTGCCACACCACGGGATTTGGGTCTCATTTTGCTTCTATCAGATAACCTTTCAAAACAAACCTGCATTTTATTTCCTATAAGCAGAACACTGCTCAGGTCCAGCTCTCTTTTCTCTTTGCAGAGAAGAAAATTGGCACATTTCCCCCTGCAAATACATTTATTGTGCAGTAAGGGATCAAAACACCATTTAATCCTGAAGATTAAAACCTTATGTTGTCAGGGGATTCCTACGTGGAGCACTTATTTCCTTTACACTTGTTTTCTTTCTTTCCTGATGGATACAGCTGTCTGTTCTCTTGTCACGAGCCAGACCCCTCATACCCATGCCAGGGCTATTACTCCATCACACTGCCACTCTGCAGAAAGCAGGTATTAAGCAAAACAGCATTCTCAGAAGCAGAAACCGCTATTGTTAGCAAAACAATACCTGCAAAACAATTTCCTCCTGACTGAAGCCTCGTTGCTCCCAGTAGCTGGATGGGAGGCTTGATTTGTGAGCTGGTGGTCACATTGATGCTGCTCCTGACCCCAGAGTGATGCCTCTTCCTGCAGGTGGGCAGAGGGAGGTGGAGGACCTGCATCCCAAGTCCTTGCATAGATGCTCTCATGCAGGATTATATTTTCCCCACTATGGGCACTGTAGAGGTCACTTTGCTGCTGTCCAGAATTTATCTGAAATGAGTCACAAAGCACTGGCTGGCATCCCCTGGAATCCCCGAATGTTTGTGTGCATGGAATTTGGGCAGGGAAAAAGGAATGACAGTTGGGAATATGGGGGGAATAGGTGGGATTTGTTGGGGAATATTTTCCTGTCTGCAACAGCAAAGGAGGCTGAGCTTCACAGCAAACAAGGCCAGGTTCCTGGGGTGGCAGAACGCCAGACCTGGAGATTCACTGCTCGTTTTTTCAACAACAACAATTAGCTTCTTCAGCTAATGAGGGGTTTCACAAGCAGCCATGAATAATAGTGCTTAGGGACTCTTGTTAAAAATCGGTGTTTTGAATCAGACAGCCACGGTCTCTTTGAAATCCAAGTGGAGGATCCTCACACAGCGATTCCCTCCCCAGTCCGTCTCCTGGGCAGACAGGCAGGCAGAGGGAGCGGCGCCCTGGTGCCACTGGGGTGTGGGTGGTTTTGTTACGGGCCTCTCCAAAGAGCCCCTGGAGGAAGCAACGATCCAGTTCTGCAGAGGCAGTCGGGGCTATCGGAATACGATGGCGGCACTAGGAGACATGGAGAGACCCTGTGACTGCATCGATGGGAAGGGGAGGGACATCAATTCTATCTCTTTGAATTAATGAACTACAGCCTGAAACTTGCAGTCTGGTTAAAAGCAGTATGGATTTCACCTACTTGCTGCTCAAAGAGGGTTCCTGTTCCCCCATGTGCCCACCCCAGGCTGCCAGGTTCACTGCAGCCCCGCTCCCCTCTGCATCCCTCCCTCTGCCTGGCAGATCCAGCTCCCTGCATGCTGCTGCTCTGAGGAGAGGTTCAGGAAAGTTCCTGAGCTTTGCCAAGAGCTGCAGGCCAAGGAATGTGTCTTTCTTCTCAATGTGCTCCTTGCCCCCATGTCCTGGAGCCCCTCTGACCACACTGGCATGGCAGGCTCAGAGCACAGCCAAGCGCTGCCCACTTTGCAGTGGTGAGCAGGGGGACATTCCCACAGCAAAGGGCTGGTCACACAAGCTGGACACAGGGCCCAACTCTTGCTGAAGCGCTGCCATTGCCAGCTCCAATCTTCAGCCTCTTCCTAAGCGTGAGGCAGTTTCAGCTTTCCAATTTTAATTTTATTCATACAGCTGCTATTACTCCATCTGGATCATGCAGGGTGAATACTAATAGCCCTCTGGATTGTTTTAAGTGCAGATCTGAACCAGATACTTGCCTTCATTTTGTCAGGAGCTGTAGCATCACACCGAGATTTGTGGAGTTTCCTCCTAATGGATCCCTCCTGGTGCCAGCATTGGAACCTGGTGTGTGTGTGTGAGGGCAGAGGAAAACTGCCAATGCCACAGAAAGGGAGACGTGGGCACCCTTCTTGCTGGACTGGAATATATATTCACCATATATATATATTTTATATGTATATATATACACATATAAAATACACCTAAGGTTGCCCTAGCTGGGGATGCCCCAGGGTGCCTCTCACCCTCCAGTGATGTGCTGGCTCTCCCCACGGGGCACAGGAGCTCCCCTGCCCCATCTGTCATTATGCTGCATGAGAGGATGCCCCCAGGTCTGCTCTGAGGGCACTCCAACCTTCCACTGCATCCAAGGTGGGAATTATTCCATTTAGCAAAGAGGATTAATGTTTCATAACAAAGGGTAATTTATTCAATTGTATGCAAAAAAGGTAGCAGTAGCACACGGATGAAGCTCACTTTATTCCTGGCTGTTGGAAGTTTAAATTCTGTGAAAACATTGGTAACACTTGTGCACCTCTGGGGAGAACTTGACCAGCCCCAGCTGGATTGGGTTGCCTGCATTAGCTACACTTGACTCTGTCAGAGGGAGCACCTGGCAGGGTTTCAGGGTGCACAGCCTGCTCTGGAGCAGACGGTGAAGTGCTGCTCCCACAGAGAGCACCTCCCACCCCATCCCACAAGGGGATCCTTGGGGTGAGCCATGGGGAGCTGCTTCTTCTGACAACCCCATTGCCCAGCAGCTGGTGTGCACATCCTGGCTCCTGGCTTAATCTTCTCCTGCAGAAGGAAGGCTGGAGTGCAAAGAGGGATCCTGGCCCACAGGATGGCTGGGTCCAAACTGTCCATATTCCTTCTCAGGCAGCAGCAGCTGTGTTGCTGTAACTGTGATGGGCTTGGAAAGGAAGCGTGGGCAAATTTTAGGAACATGTGGGAAAAGCTAAAATTGTCCATTGGGTGAAATTATGGGAAAAAGCAGACAGACTCTTGGAAACCAAAAACCATCTTGTACTTGCAAGCTTGCCTTTACCTCAACCATCTCAGTGGTCCTGGTTGCCCAGCACCTAAAGCCAGGCTCTAACAGACAGCGACAGAGCAGCAAACACAGTTGGTTGTTATTGTTTATGTAGACCAAGATGAATGCAGAATGTCCCAGGCCCCGTGCAGAGGCCGTGTGGGTCCCAGCTCCTGTTGTGGTGCTGACGGCATCGCGGGTCTCTGCCGCGCCTCGGGAGGTATTTATAGTATTTCGAGATCTTCTGTGTGGTGTGAACTCTTGAAATAAGAACCCAGTAAGAGCTTTTACCTTCCAGGGAGGCTATAAAGCCTCCATATCTGCATTGATCCAGCCCTGGGGATTTGCATTAATTACTTCTTCCTCGGGTGACTTTCAGCCCCGGATTGAATCTCTGGCGCAGGTACCTGCAGCACACACAGTCCTGGCACCGACCTCGTATCGCCTGTCACAGCAACGGAGGGGCAGCACACTGGGAGAAGGGACATTCAGTGTTCCACACCGAGGCAGCAAATCCTCCAGCACTGTCACATCACCACACTCACGGCAGATCAGTAATCTGAACTACAGCAAGAGACTTGGGAGGTTACTCCTGACAGAAAATAAGGTTTAAATAAAATAAGTCACTGTGCCAGGTTGCTGGCTGCTGTTTTGGCCAAAGACAAAAACAGAGGTGTGAAAGGACTTTTATTTCCTTCTCCTGCTCACCTGTCAATTCAGTTTTCACGGAAAAGATCCTCCCTTGGGCTAAAGACTAAACTGGCAAAGTTGCATTTATAGGGAATTTCTAAGAAAGGATTTATGAGGAAAACCTTGAAAGACCCTTTGCTGAAGGGCTGAGAGGGCTCCTTCCCCACTAGGTTCCAGCCTGTGGTTTCCCAGGGAGTCCTGCTCTTGCTGCCCTGGCAAGCAGGGCTCCAGCTTATGCCATTTCTTGTGTTCCAAACCCTGCCTCTCTGCTGAGCTCTCCAAGAGCCACTGCTCATCTGCCTCGCTGCAGGGCTGTGTGGGACCATGGCTCTTCACATTGTTTCTGGAGGAAGGGCTCTTTGGGGACACAGCTCTCATCACTGCTTCGCTGGCCGTGGCATCAAAGAGAATAGCAGATAAATTGTGGCTGGAGACGATGAAGCGGAGCGAGCCTCTGGGATTTGCTCTCGCTCCAGGACTGTGCCATGCAGTCATTGATGATCTAGAGAAGCAATAAGCTGTGGAGGAGCAGAATTTGCGATGACACACAGCTGTATCAAGTAGGCAAGTTTAAAGAAGTTGGAGAAATTTTAAGGACATCCACCAGTAGCTGGTGAGCGAGTGCCTGGCTGGAGGTGTTGTTTGCTTTGTCCAGTACAAAATGATGAACAGAGATGGCAATTACCTGAGCTGTTGGCAGGAATGTCTGTGCCCTGATTAACCCTGTCAGCTCAGAAAGCTGGCACAGTTGTGCCAGAGGAAATCCTGCACACACAGCCTGAAAGCCAAGAAATACAGTTCCCTCCAAAGTGTACAGCAGGGAAACTCCAGCCCTGGAAATAAGAGGTTTTAATGCTCACCTGAGCGTTGGTGTTTAGTTCTGAGACACCTCAGAGAAGATATAGGAGAAATAAAAATTATAGCAATGCTTTCCTGAATAAGATGAAACTCCTTGCAATAAGTTATCAGGGATTCCAAAGTACTTAGCAGAGATCACATCAGAAATCTGGGATGGTCTAGCCCCTAAACAGGCTCCTCACAAGCCAAGGGCTCAGCTCTGCTGATGGCATCCTGAGGAAGGGGATAGCAAGGAGTGGTAATTCTCCAAGCCCAGCACCGCTCTACTTTTTTCCCCTTAACAACTGAAGTGATTAGAGTGAAACTTTGACTTGATGAGCGATTGCTGTTGTGGTGGCAGCTGAGTGTAGCCCCTTCATTTTCTTGGTTTGTCTTTAAAAGAACATTGGCGGCATTTCAGCCCCCTTTTAATGCTCAGGCTGTCTGTTCCATATTCATTTCTCTCTCCCTTCTTCTCCTCCTTCATGCTTAAAAGAATCAAATTATTGTTTTATTTTTGTTCACGTGTACAAAGCAGGGACTTGTGAGGTGGCTGTTCCTCTTGGTACATGTCACCAGTGTGACACAGGCTGTGCTTCGTCACTGAGGGAACCAGGGCAGAGCTGCAGCAAGCCCTAATTACAGGATAATGTGCAAAAGCAGCTCCATATTTCTTTCCCCTAGGTTCCAGCTCAGTGGAGTCCTTTAGTCCTCAAGCTCTGATGCGTTGGAAGCTTATTCAGCATTATTTCTGTTAATTAGTGGCATTAGAGCAGTTTCAGGAAATCCTGGATGAGCTCAGAGCTGTTGCTGTTGTACAATTTATTGCCACTTTTCTTCCTCCCAGGGCTGCAGCCCAGGGCCATTGCTTGGTGGGCAGAAAACACAAGGGAGCCTCAACCCACAGCGTTCCCAGGCTGGAGAGGGCAGGGGTGAGCGCGAGGCGAGCGCAGCCCACAGCACGTGCACCCATGTGCAGGTCCCCTGTGCCACCCCTGTCACCAGTCACCCCAGGACAGGGAATGAGGCCCCTGCGAGCCTCTCCCTGTCTCCCACTCACCTGAGCCCCTCGGAGAGCTGAGTTCTGCCCTGCAGCTCCTCTTCCTCTGCTCACCAAGCCCTCAGTCCCTGGCACTAAATCACCTCCCACCTTTCCTCTGCAGTGTAAACACTGGGCAAAATATTTATAGCAGAGATCTGTAAGCTCCCAGCTCCTGCTGGGGATGCAGCTCACGTGCCACGTGTTTCAACAACAAGGACTTATTAAATAATAACTGACATTTACCTAGCTGCCTCTTGTCCTCAGGGCCCCCAGGACTTGGCAAACTTTAATTAATAGTTGTTTTAATAGTTAAATAACCTTTATAACTGCATTTCATTTATTCCAGGCCCGTCAGAAATAAAGTCATAATGATCTGAGTCAAGCGATAAAACACAACATCTGGTTTAATGTTTGCAGGTTATTTAATGAACTGAGGAACCTGGCAGAAGAACTAGATATTTATTTCTTTTTCTTCTGGTAAGAAATGGGGTTTGTACTGAGATAGAGCTTGATGCTGGTGTTTGGCCTCCTGTTTTTCGTCAGCAGTAGGTTCAGGTGTGGGACCCCCTGTGTCCATCCCATGGGAACAGACTGTCCAGGCATGACCACAGAGAGTGCAGAACGCCACTGATTTATCTGTGGGTGCATTCTCTGCCATCTGTTTTTACATGGCCCTGGGCACAGGATGAGCAGTTCCCACACAGCACACGCTTCACCGGCCACAGAGTTCCTGCGTCTGCAGAATTCATGGCAAGGCTGGCAGTTGTCCCAGAGCCTCCTTCCCAGGAGCGGATTCCAGGACAGGCAGTGCCACCTCCAGAGGCTTCTGAATCCTGCTCCAGAGGGCTCACCAGCCCCTCACACCTGAGTCCCTGATGTGGCTCCCACATCTTGCCCTCTGGCTTGCAGCAGGCCCTGTCCCCATCTCCCAGCTCAGCCACCTCCCTGCAGCTTGGTGTTACCTGCTCTCCCTCAACTTCTGACACGTTTCCTCATCTTTCTCCGCAGCCTATTTCGAGTATCCTGACTAATGTTGCTTAACACAGCTCACTCTGCGGATCCCAGAGTACCGTCTGCACAATAAAATTAGCTTCCTCAGGCATATTTTGGGTACTCGTGCTCCCCCCGCAATGCTACCTATTAATTGCACAGAGAAAATATTCCAGAAACTTACTTGTGCCCTTGAGCTACATTCATGTTTATTTCCATAACTCTTTGATACAATATTTGTCTTTGCCTGACTTAGTTTGCCAAAAGGAAAGGGAGAAGGAGGAGAAGCATATGAGGGATTTGGATTGCCTCACATCTGCCTTTCTTTAAGCAGCCCATATGGGAAAACATATTCTTCTGCACAGAATTTGTTAAAGGTTTCGTAAAACGCATTGCGTACACATTTAGCACAGAACCCAGCAATATTTATATTTAAAATGGGTCCAAACAGATCCATTTGGAGAGCGTTTGGAAGATGTAGGGTGGCAGTGCACATTGCGAATGTAATAGTCTCGTTAGCTGGCTCAGCTTGTGGGATCTGCTCTGTGAGTTGATGGGAGGAGAAGAAGCTCCCAGTGTGGTAAGTGTAAAAATCATAATGTATGCAATGCTGTGAGCATATTTCATCTGTGACGCTCTGAAAAAGCGACATTATCCATGTTCCCCTTTAAGACAGAGTAGCTGAGTAATTGGGAACCGACATGAGTGGTTACTTCATCTATTTCCCTGGTGTAGGTGTAAACCACGAGAGGCAACTTGCAACCCCCTCGTTCCTGTTGGGGCACAGCTACTCAGGTGCATCGTCCCATCGAGCCCCCGGCAGTGATTGATGGAATTCAGGTTTCATGTGCTGGCCGGAACAGGTCAGCCCGTGGAGTGAGGGAGGAGAAGCCGGATCCAGCCCTGCTGGATTCCAGGTTCCTAACCTGGTGCAAGCCTAGCGCAGCTCTCCTGGAGCCAGCACGGATGGGGAGTGGTGGGAGGAGAGCAGAGGCTGATCTCAGAGAGCAGATCGCGGGTGTCTGTGTCGTGATTCCAGCAGGGTATCGGCCCATTGATGGGTTTATTTTATGGGGATGAGATTTAAAACCACGTTAGTGTCTCCCCGCCCCCTGCGCACGGTGTTCCCTGCACGGCCCCGCTCCTGAGCAAGGCTGGGGATGTGAGGTCCTGCCGGTAGCAGCAGCAGAGGAGACTGACAAGCACTAATCACATCCCATTAGCTTCTTTCAGCCTTCGCTGGGTTTGCTTTGGTCTGGTTTATCTGAATCGTTATTAGATAAGCTTGAATTAGCAACAGGGCGTGATGCAACAGCCTCTGCGATCCCACCCGGAGAGGCGGTGCCGCTCCGCGCCATCCCGAGCGCACAGCCCTGCCTGCCTGGAGCTGATTTCATTTCGTCTTGGCAATCTTCTGCTATGCACTTAAGTAAACAAAGATCAAGCTACTCACAGCCTTAATTAGGTTGCACATAAATAAGAGATTACTGGATTAGCCAGGAGTATACGTGGGAGAGTAACAATCACAGCAAGAAAATCCCGCTACCAGTGTTTCCCTCGCAGCGCATCCCTATGGATCTCCCCTGTCCCTTCCCACCCCACGCTGCTTTTTTGCTCTCTTGCAACACTGCGGGACTGATGTGAGCGTTGCAGCGCTGGGTGGGTGGATGGTGTGGGGAAGCAGCCGTGGTGAGTCCTGTAGCTGTGCCAGGAGTGGTTGAGAGCACCGTGCTGCTCACTCGGGATCTGCAGCGTGTCCCGTTCCACTGGGGCTTGGTGACTGAAGCTGAGGCATGACGATGTCCATGGCAAGTCTTGGGGAAGGCGGGGTCTCTGCCGCTTGCACCCAAGAAGACCCTTTGGGTCTAACTCGAAGGTCTGGTTTCCTTGGCATGGTGCAGGATGGAGGGATGAGGCAGGGGAGCATCCCAGCCCTCCCCCAGTGCAGGGACTGCTGCCCTGGGCTGTCTCTTGCCACCCCAGAGGATCGTGGAGAGACATTCCCAAAACACTTAAAATGTTACAAGAAGCTGCTTTTTCATCCAAGGTGCTGACACAGCACCATCCGTGTTTCTTAACCAGGAGCAATGTCTGAGTTATCTCAACCTAAAGCCTGAAATATACATTATAGGCTGTGTCTTTCAGTGCTTTATTTGGGCTGTAAAGTGATATCTTATTATTTCTCCCTCCTGGGCATCCCTTAATGAATCTAGATTTGAAAGTGAAATATTTATTGTATTTCGGGAGCTTAGGCATGGAAGGAGAGGAGGAGGGATATGCAAATTTGCCAGAAAGCCTTTTAAAAAGGCCTCCTCTTTACTAAGAAAAAAAGGTGCAAGTGTGAATCTATTGAGCCTCAGAATAGATTTCCCAAAAAATAGTGTAATGGGGATGTGGGGAGCAGGACTCCCCCTGGGAGCTACCCCATTCTAGCTCCTCTCAAACACTCTGGGAATGGGAAGTTAGACCTGGAATTTGAGATGTGTCTCATTGTTCTTAGTCTTCAACCTGACCATTGCAGTGCTTTGGAAAAATGCAGTAGAAAATATATTTTTGCAAACAAACCAGAAACAAAACAATAAAGCCAAGTGTATCTGCACAGGTAAATGCAGATTTAATGCAAAAGTTGCCAGAGTCCCAGCTTCACCAGAATCTACACATTTGTTTAAATAAAGAATTATTCTGCCATCTTCTGCAGCCAAAATGAAGAAAGCTATTAATGGGTTATGATTCTGTGACTTCAGACCATTGTAGTGTTAGTACTTCACAAAGCAAAGACACAGAGTACGTTGTGTGTGAACAGCACCATTGGCTTCAGCTGTTGCAAACAATATGGGGCAGAAATAATTGAACTAAAAAGAAATTACAGCTATTTGGGAAGTGGCAACTCTGTTGCATAGAGAGGAGGCTGCAGGTGCTGAGTCAGGCATATGCTTTTAAAAATCAGGATAAAAATCACAGGATTTGATGCTAGAGAGATTTTTGGTGGAGAGGGAGCCGCTCTGTCAGCATTATATACAGGCAGGGAGGATGGGAGAGGAGGCCTTGCCTATATGGGGAATTGTGTTGGGTTCAGGCAGGCTGGTATGAATCTCTGTTTGTGCTTTTAAGTCTCAGATGTATCATCCAGCCACCACAGCTTAACAAGTTGCTGTTTGTCAGCTGTGCTGTAAGTCACTGTGGGCGTGCTCGGCACCCAGCTCAGGGATGCCATAAAGCTCGGCAGATTGCGCCTTTCATCTGTTCTTATTCCAGTTCTTTTAGCTTAAACTAGTTCCTAATCATTACAAAAACCCCAAATGAGGCTTGTTTCCAACAAAACAGCCATCTGGGCAGTTTTCTTGCATCTTCACTGAGTTGTGTCGGGAGTTGCATCCCTCGTATTGGTACCCTGGCACTGGCCCCCACCCCAGCCATTCCTCTGGCACACTCCCTATCTCTCTGTGCAGCAGTGGGGACATGCCCCCCTTGGGGACAGCATGGTGGCTTCAGCAAGCCTCAGGTCAGAGCTGGGCTGGCACCCACTGCATCCCTCCATTGCCTCAGTCATCTCACATTCAGGCAGAAAATGGGAGAGGAGGAAGAGATGCAGCACCAGGATTGAAGTGTTTTGGCCCTGCTGGGCTGCAGCATGGCAACATTTCATTCTGAAATAGATTTTTCACTTGAAATTTGTTAAATGGTGGATGTCAGCTGGGAAACCCAATGTTTTGATGGCTGGAAGCCTGTTGGAAGGGGAACTTCTTTCACAGGGATTATGAAGCACCTGATTCCCAGCTTAGAGCACACAAATATACATTCCATGGTACATAATACCATATGTAATATGTACTACATCTACTTCTGTATATGTGAAATATTTGCCCTGTGAACATGGCTGATTTAACAATGAGAAGGGTTACCCACAGCTCAGGTTTGAAGGGAGCAGTCTGTCACCCAGAGAAATGGAGCTCTGTAGAGTTCCAGCAGGTCTCAGGGAGGGGGGAAATGCTGACACTGAGCCCTCCTCCCCGGATGGCTGACACTCCTCCGGTGTCCCACATGCAGCGCACGTCACCTGCAGCTGTCACAGCCATCTGCACCTGAGGGTCCTGGCCCAAGTACACAACCCTGGAGTACCCGTGCCAGCACTGACATGAGTCACTCCACACTCCTTCACTTCTCCAAAGCAGGTTCTGAACTGATAAAATAGAAATTTTCTGGTTTCCCAAAAAATTATTAGCTGGCTCTGGCAATTTTCCTCCTTCCAGAGCAACACAATTTTACAGTAAATTCATCACTGCAGCAGCTGCCTGGCACCATCTCTGTTCCATCTCCTGGCAGCCCTTGCTGTCCCTCCCTCTGCCTCCCCAAATGCCACCTGTGGCAGTGGTACTTCACTCCCAGCCCTTTCTTTTTCATTTCAGGGAGACCCTCTTGCAGCAGAAGGTGAAACAAACTCTTCCATGTCCTGGTGGTTCCATGGTGTTTTATCTGCCCCAGCCCCACTGTCCCCTGGCCTGCCCTTCACTGCGGACACCAGGCAAGGACATCAGGGCTGTGGGCACAAAGGACCCCACATCAGCCCAGCCAGGCCACAGGGAGATGCCTTCAGGAGATGTGCCTCCATCCCAAAGCACACCCAGCTTGCTGATGCACAGTTTCTGAGCAGCCAGACAGCTGATGGCAATGATGATGATGAAGTGGAAGGACATGCTCAAGGCAGGCTGATTTTTTGGCAGATGAGATCAAAAAATATTAATTGGGCTGGGACCTACACACCTGAATGCAACCATGACCTGGTCTCTGCCAGGTCCCCAAGTGTTGTCTGGCATGGAGAGGCCCTTGTGCCCCCTGCACAGGAGGGGTCCCTCTCCAGCCCTAACACTGCTCCTGAGGAAGGAGCTGTTTGCTGCTGTCAAGTGAAGAAACTCTGTCTGTGGCTTTGTTACTTGACATGATGGGAGCTCCTGGGAGACAATGCTTTTTTTTCTTTATTTTCTGTGCAGAGATACAGGGAAAGAGTGTGAGGGCTCCCAGCAATGTAAGAATCTGGATACTCTTGTGGTCAATCACAGGTCTTAACCTTTCTCATTCCTGCAGCAAGTCTCCTCAGGACTGTTTGCATTTTGTCTTCAAGACTGCCTCTCCAAAGACAAACAGGGGGAGGCTGTCACACAGACATGTCAGTCCTGTGTTCCCCTCTCCCCTGGCATCAGGCCATCAAAGGCAGGCTGGAGCCTGGTACCATCCTGGGTCTGGTGCCAGCAAAGCTTTTGTTGTACAAACCTCCTCACTCCACCGAAGGAATAAGTGAGGTTGTTTTGATTCCAGCAGATGACAATCCGCCCTGAAATACACCCGAGGGTTTGGTCAGATGTATGCTATCTTCTAGACATCTGGATGGTGTTTTGGGTTTTCCCCCAAAGAATCCAAACTTCCCCCGCAGTGAACATTTTGCAGTGAATGCACTGCCTGCACTGGAACTGGAAGGCAGAAGGGGCACACATCCCTCCATCTCACCCCTCATCTGTGGTGACCCTCAGCACACCATTAATGTTAAGAAGGCAGAGGGCAGGCAGAGGGGAGCCTGCTGAGGTCCATCCTGGCCCTGTGGCTGCTGGTGATCACCCCTCTCTTCCCCCCACTCCACTCCAAAGCCACTCGCGATGCCGTATTCATCTCAATGTCATTTTCTTTGAGATGTGAGCTGGAACAAATCCGGAGCAGCTGCTCCATCTCTAAGTGTCCTTCAGGGATCCCTTCAGCAGACACTTTGCAGGATATAATGATGACATTCTAACGAGCGCTAATGCACACGTTGTCATCTTTCTGTATTTACACTTCCCACAGGAGGCATCGTTCCAAGAAGGAAAAGTGAGAGACGGAAACTTTTATGCAGAAACTTCAGCGCCTGCGCTGGGCTCAGCCAGGAAACCTTCCTGACAAAGAGAAGTTGTAGGCTGGGAGATCCCCAGGCTGTGAGGGGCAGTGGCTGGCAGGGCACAGAGGGGTGGCCAGGAGAGGACAGACACCAAGCATGAGCCCCCTGATCCCTGCAGTTAGGGACTGTACCAGGCTGTAAGGAAAAAGGGGGGAACAAGGATTATTTTGTGGTACAGAGTGACAGCAGATCCCACATCATTCCAGACCTCACCAGCTTCAGTCTAAAGATTTCAATGGGAACCAGCGCATTCTGTGTGCTGGAATCCGTGGGCCTTCCCTCTGCTTTGCTCCTGAAGATGCCACACAGAACAAATTCATGGCCCTCGTGATGGACACTCATTAGCCACATCATTAAACAAATTCATAATGGCTTCAGGGAGCAGCACTGTCCCATGACTGTCACCAGCAAAACAATTCTCAAGTTACTAGGGCAGTGAAACTCACCTTGTCCAGGAGGAAACAAGAGGAATCAGCTCTTTCCCCCCAGGAATGTTAAATACAATTGTACTATACAGGCATGTGTGCCTGTAGATAAATAAATAAAGGAAAACCTACCAAGGTGAGTGGAATGAGACTCTGTATCTGTGTGGCCTTTCAGCATTGGCAGCTGGAAAGAATAAGGTCATCACTTTGTCCTGTGCTCACTGATCTTATTGGGAGGAAGATTATATCAAATAAATAATATATCAAGATTTCTGTTTCCATCTCTCCACACACTCTGCTGTCCCCACTGCATTACCTGGGTTGGGAGTGAGGATCTGGCCAGTATGATAACTGGGAATAAATGGCTCTGCTTGTCTGGGGGAAATTTTGCTGGCAAATTTCCGAATCAGATTAAAAAGTAAATGAGATTTCTTCTGAAGAGTTATTTTCAAGGGTTTTGTCTGCTGATGTTCTCATGCAAGATTGCAGCTTTGCCAAGGGGGGAAGAGAACAAAAGGGGAGGATAAAGAACCGAGGTTGCAATTATCTGACAGAACGAGGTTCTCCAGCGAAAGCACCTAATCAGGGAAGTCTCAAATTTGCTTAAGATACAAAGTGTGGTACAACATTTATTTATAATCTGCCTCACCTGCTCAGATAAAACTATTTCTAAAGCCAGGCAATTGCAGGAGACAAGCTGTAAAATGGAACAAATGGAATCAAATCGGGTATTAATAACAGGGGAATGAAATAACAACAGACGAGGGTCTTTGAGCACAGCACAATTCCTGCATTCCAGTGAACACAGGTGCAGTGGTGTGGGCATTGCCAGCCAGGAGGCAGAGCAGGACAAGGGGCATGGGGAGGCAGAAGTGTGAGCTTCCAGCACGGTGAAGGAGCAGCTGGGCCCAGGTATGGGCAGGTAGCTAACAAGGGGAATGATAAGGCTGCCTTCCTGGCAGAAGAGGAAGTTATTTATGTCCTGGAGGGGCTTCCCCAGCTGAATGCAATGTGATGTTCCTCCAAAGCCTTCAACTGGGATCCTGTCTGAGTCTCTGGGTGTTTATTTCTCTGTTAATGCAGCAGAAATGTCATTGGTTTGGTTGTTTGGTCAGTGGTTTAGTTATCTGGTGCAGATCTTTAGTCCATGAGCACACATCACTTGCTCTTGAACTGCTTAGAAGCCCAAGGAGTGACTGTAGTAAAAACAAGGCAGAGAATGTGTCAGCTGCTGATTGAGATGGTTTTGCCTATGCCAAGCAGCTCTTGCTCCAGCCAGAAACGTGGGCAGATCCTCCAGCATGGTGGAAGTTGTTTGCATGGGTGTTATTCCAGGTCTTGTGTCTCTGTGCTCTGTAACAAGTTCTTTGCCTCTCTGCAAGGTCATTGACATGACCTTGCACACAAGTTGGGAAAGTGTATCTACCTCGAACATTTATAAACCCCTTTGTTATTGTCCTTTGCAGTTGGGGAAAACAGACAAAGGCACCGGGTTTGGGGCTCCACTGTGAGATGTTTTGAGTCAGAACAGCTGGTTCCCGTTACTCATAATCCCTGCCCAGGCAGAGCCTACTGGAGACTGTGGTTTGGGGGTCTTGAAACTTCTTGCACATAAACAACAAGTCTAATCACAAACACCTGTTTGTGAGCAGTTGTCCAGGGAGCAGCTTGCTGATCTCCTGCAACCTGTGCTCCTAAATGCTCCAGAGAAAACTTGAAATTAATAAAAAAGCACTTCCTCCTCCTGTTCCTTGCACCAGGTGAGGAGCAGGCGGATGTGCTGTGCTCTGTGCTGGAGCTGGCAGCACTCTCCTGCCCCAGCCCCAGCCTGGCCTGGTGCTGCTGGCTGTGGTCAAACTGGGAAGCAAAGCCAGGCATCCCACCTGTGCCATGGCTGTTCTAGCATCCCTTACCATGCACAGGGCACCGTGGGTGGGCACTGGGGCTGGACCTGACCACACTGCACGGTGTGAGGTCTGCAATGCTCCCGAAGACTCATGCTGTGGTTTTCTCCCTTTGTGCCAGAAATAAAACTGCATGGGAAGAATGGAAAAGCTGTAAACAAACTGTGGGCAGCTCCTAGCAAGTGTGAGTGGACAGAGCAGTTCTGGAGTGTGCCTGGGGTCCCTGGGAGGTGACATGGGGTGCACACAGGTCTCTGTATGAGCCTGGCTCTCCCAGGAATGCTGCACCACTGTAAGCATCCACCACCATGCCAGCTGCCCTTAACCCCAGCTCCTGCCCTTCATTTTGTATGGATTTGGGCAGCCACATTTCCAGGCTGCGAGCAGCTGCTGGGCTGACACCGGTGACGCGCTCGGTCCGTGCAGGCTGACTCCTGTAATTGGGGTCAATCACAGAAAAAACCCTGTCACAGCAGAAAGTGCTTCTCAGCTGCTAGGGCTGACACAGACAGCGGCGCTCTGGGGACAGGGACAGAGCCATGCTGCCCTCCCTACCCTCTCCCTGCCTCTCCTCCTGCTTTCTGGGCACGTAGCTCCTCTTTGCTCTCTCTTCCCTCAAAGCAGGGGAGTGTTTGCCCCGGTGCCAGTTGCCAGATCTGCTTACCCCACCCCACCTTCTGACTGGGCTCCTGGAGCAGCCCCTCTGTCTGTTGGGGGAGCAGAGTTTGGAAGCTCGTGGGCCGTAGGAAAAGCCTGGGGTGCAGGAGGCCCCTGTTCTGTGCTGGCACCACTGAAATGAATAAACAAACATATAGATCATTGCTGCTCCTTTCTGCTCCCCCTGCCAGTCAGCGCTGAAGGAGCCAGGGACCTTTCATGGAGATAAATGCAGTGCAAGGGGTAATTAAAGTGACTGATTTCTCCATGACAGGAGCTTCCCAAGGCTTCGCTGCTGTGGTGCCCTTGTGCTTGAGCAGGGAGAGGAGCCAGAGGTGCCAGCATGTTTTGAAGTGGCACGAGCTGGGGACAGCCACCTCTGGTCACCTCCCGTCAGAGGCGTTCAGACAGCCTGGAGGTCTGTGAGCAGCATCTCAGCCCACAAATAATAACAATCTCATTTCCCCGCTAGGCTGCACCAGCAGGACCTTTCCCATCTCCTTTCTCCCCTTCTCTGTCTGGAAGTAACAGGAGGGAAAGNGCATGGGGCTCATGGGTTCCTGAGTGCCAGTTCCCTCCAGATCTCCCCAGACCTGTGGGCATTGCCAAGCCCTGTCTAGATCCCAGTCTTTGGCTGGGGCTTTTTCCATTCCTCAGCAGCAGACACGTCTCTTCTGATGCTATCGTGCATTCCTCTCTCTTTTCCTTTCTGCTCTTCCTAGGAGCTGGTGTCCTGGTGATCTATGAGTTGTTTGGAGAAGCAGCAAACACTACTTATGCATTATATACATGTCTTGTCTATTCCACTTGATAATGCCATTCTTTAATATGCTCAGCAGTAGCTTTTGGGCTGCCTCTCTCCCCTCTCCCCTAAAAGCTGCCTGACACACACTCAGGCCTTTTTCTTCATCAAATAATTTAGGGGATTTTTTGTATAACTCTGTTTTCCAACATCTTTGTGCGTGGAGAAGAAAAAACTGAACAAAGCAGGGATCTGCCTCAGGACCCCACAGCATTTCTGTCCTGTTCTTTGCAGAGACAGAGTGGCTCTGAGGTTTGGTCAGAGATGAAAGAAAAAAAGACAATGATGGATTAGCCCATGAGCTGGTGTCTCAGTGTGGGTGGAGGGGGAGCTGCCTTCCCTCTGTTTGGTGTAGGAGCTGCCTGTCACGTTTCCTATGTGTGTGTATATACATAAATTATATATATGTGTGTACGTGAAAAATGGTGCCCCACCATGTCCAGACCCCAGCACCACAGAGGCAGCAGGAGAGGAAGGGGAGCACAGCAGCTCCCTCTGCAACAGCCACCCTTTGAGCACCACAGGGTTCCATCAGGCTGCCTGGGTGTGGTGTGAGTGCTGAAGGCCCAGGAATGATGTAGGCTCTCCTGGAGATGGAGAGCCATTTAAAAAGGGGGGAAAGAGCTTTTTCAGTCCTCTTTTTCCAGCTGAGAGGAGAGCATCTGTCACCACTATTCTGATTCATGAAAATCACTCTGACCTCTCATATGGAGAGTCTCAGCTCTGAAACCAGGGGAATCGTGGCCTCATCCCTGAACTCAGTTATTCTACCTGTTCTCTCTCCAGATACTCTAAATAAAGCAGTCTGTGTACTGCCTTCAAGGCACCCTGACTTCACTCAGTAGTCAATGACAGCTTGTTCTTTTTGATTCCCATGCAAAAATTCCCACCATCCCTTGCTTTGTGTTTGCTCATCTCCTGCGTCCTGTAGGGAGGGGTGTGGGGACCTTGGTCCCACTGCTGCCTGCGCTGGGAAGGGCAGGGGCAATTCCTGGGTGCCAGTCCATCCTCAGCACTGAGGCTGCAGGGTAAGTCCTGCATCTCTTTACCACACCATCCTCCTCTCAGCATGATGCTGAGAGGGAGAGAAGCGCATGATAGATAAGCTTTAAAAAGGAGTCCAGGGTCACAGCTTTGTCTATAAAAAGTAAATAATGTGAAGAGCAGAGACCCATCTCCCAGCTGGCACATGCAAGGAGCCGAGGACGTGCTTTGCCTTGTGATGGGGAGCTCCCTTGGGACCTTGGACCTGCCAGTAAATGAGAGACCCGTGGGGCGAGTGTCTGATGCACAGCCTGGGGCAGTAAACCAGCCTCAGAGCGAGAACCAGTAACAGGGAGCAACTTGAAGGCTGTGAAGACATTTGCCTCTTGCATAGAATTTCCTCTTCTTGTGTTTCCATTTGGCACACAGTGCTCTGATGGCTTGTTCCAAAGGACACCAGATGGAAATATCCCCCAGTTCTGAGCAAGCACAACAGGGTGACTTAAATACAGTGGGGGAAGCACTGAAGGGTCTGGTAGAGAGTGTGCTGGTGGAAAGCAGGTACACCCCATGCATTACTGCCAAGGTGCCCACCTGGTGAGATCAGCTGGGCTGAAGTTGCACAGCTGGAAACGGCACAGAGGGAAAACATCGTGTCTTTGGTGGCTGGGCATGCTGAGACAGCATCCCACCCTCACAGGAGCTCCGCAGCATCCCCACTGCCTGAGTCAGCAATGGCAGAGTACAACTTGACCTTGCATGGAAAAGATGTCAAACAAACCTTTGTGCTCGTCACACATGGCTTGAGACATGTGAGCACAGCTGCCCGTAAATCAATCTCTGCCTTGGCCTGGCCGTGTGATCCCTTGCTGGGGAGGAACGTGAGGCTGATGGTGCTACATCCCCCTCCCTCCTCTGTCCCCAGAGCCTGGGTTTAACGGGGTTACAGAGAAGCTTCACTGAGCAGCACCCCCCGCATGATGAGCCGGTCATACGAGCTTGGGAAATAATGTTTAGCATCATAATTACAACTGGAAATGTCCTTGGAGAATCTGCAGAGGCTACAAGGCAAGGAGAAGAACAGAGAAAATGTCTTCTCTCTGGGACAATGCCTTGCATCCCCACAAATGGCTTTGGTAGTGTGACGGGGGACAAGGATACAAGGAAATCCCACATTTCACAGTGTGTGAAAATGAAGCATGTCTGGGGAAATGAGGGAAGCTGCTGTCAAACCCATGGAGTGGAGCAAAGGTGTCAGCCCCAGCATGGCAGTGTCCCTATGCTGAGGGACTGTCCTTCAAGCTTCAGCCTCATGTGTAGTTTGGCAGCATTACCCACCTCCTTCCTCTGCTGTTTGGGGCAGGGAGGGGACTTAACAGGGTTTTTTGTGCAAAGGTATAATTATACTTCCCTGATTAATCTTCAGGCTGAATCGAGTGCTTGCCATCAATCTTTGAAACAAACATGTCTATTTATATTTTAATTATCTTTCTTCTTTTCTAAAGTTCAGGTTGATTTGAGCTTCTCCTACATATTTATCATCAGAGTGATTCTCTCCCTGCCTTTCCTGGTGCTTGGCACGTGAGAGCACAGTGCCCGCTGGCAAGGGGTGGCCACAGCTTCATCCCCTGGTGCCAAACTCCTGTTTGGGCATGGAACCAACTCGTATTTGTGAGCATTTGGTCATGGCATGCCCACATCCTGGCAGAGGGAGCCCGTCCCCAGTGGCATCATGGACTGGGGGAGAGAGAATCCGTCTCCAAGGAAGAGCACAGGCTGAATTTTGGAGCGCCCGTTTTCCCTGGGCAACCGCTCCAGCCATTCTTTCATTTGCAGCAAGGCGCTGTAATTTGTAAACATTAATAACCATTATTACTATTAAAAGGAAAGAAAGCAAGTAGCCCTGTAACTAATTACTTTAAGTGTTTTCAATGAGCCGCAGTTCGGCTCCTTTATAAAACCTCCCGCTGCGCAGACCAGATTGTCATTATGATTGGATCTTTCCTTAGACCTATTAATTTTGCCCGGAATAACAGCTGAACAGATGCGGGGAGAAGGCTACTCTGATTAACATAATTCTTTTCAAAGCCCGTGTGCTCCCCAAAGGCCGGCGCGCCGGCTCCTCCAGCCGCTCCCAGATCTCATTACGGCCGGAGGAGGCGGGCGCTGCTCGGCCATCCGGGCAGATGCTGCTTCTCAGACACGAGGCCCCTCCAGGGTATGAAGCCTCATCCAAAAATCAATGGGAATTACCAACCGTGGTGCCACATTCCCTTTCTTCTGCAGCAGATGAACGAGGGGGCTGCCTGGAAATGTCTGGGTTTTGGTATGGGAGACTGAATTTTAAGAATCTCCCTGAACCTGAGTTTGTTCCCAAATTGTTCGGTTGTTTGGGTGTTTTTCTGCTTCTGAGTCCCTCCAGCTTATTCTCCCTCTTCCTTTCCCTGATCTTTCCACGGGGGAAGGCACACCCATCACCAAGTGCCAGCACAGGAGGGACAAAGCCTTTTCCAAAGGACTGTTAGGTGATGAAATACGTTTCCCTGCCCTCGTGGGTGCCCACGTGCTGCTTAAATGAAGCTTTTTAACTGAATGTGGCGGTGGCTTTTCACATGGGGGAAATTGTTCTAGTATTTACTGCTATTAAATTAATTTCTCAGTAGAGGATTTCAGACTCTTGTAATTCATGAGGATATTTTCGGTCCTGTTTACTGTCTAGTGCTTAAAAAAATTGTCTCAAGCATTTGTTTGCCGAATATAACGCTGTTATTACATTAGCTTTCTCTTGCAAGAGAGACAGGGGTTCATTAATGTTGATGTGAATCTTATTGTATCTTGGAGCTCTCTGAGCAGCGGGTAATTTTTCATAACATATGTGTGGCAATATTCAGGCACAGAATGATGAGCAGAAAATGGTTGTAGCCTGGTGCTGGTACACACCCCGAGCGACTCCGGCTCTGCACAGCACCACTGGGAGAAGCTCCAAGTCCCCTACACTCTCTCTCTCTCCCAATATATATATATATATTACAGTGTGTATGGTACAGAGTATAGTCAAGCAGTAACCCATGGGAATCTCCTGAGGTTTAACAAGACTGATGCTGTACCTGGGCCAAGACAACCCCCTGGTACCAATACAGCCGAGGAATGAAGGGATGGAGAGCAGTCCTGCCAAGAAAAACTTGGGTGAGCTGCTGGATGAGAGGCTGGGCAGGAGCTGGACGTGTGCACAGGCCAGAAACCCCCCTTGTCCTGGGTTCATCCCACAGTGTGGGCAGCAGCTGATTGCCCAGAGCAGCTGTGGCTGCCCCATCCCTGGCAGTGTCCAAGGTCAGGTTGGATGGGGCTTGGAGCAACCTGGGATAGTGGAAGGTGTCCCTGCCCATGGCAGGGGGTGGAATGAGATGGGCTTTAAGGTCCCTCTGACCCAACCACCCTATGGTTCTATGATTCTATATTTATATATCTGTATGGCCCCCAGCTGCAAAGGAGACTCCTCCTGCCAAGCAGAAGTGCCTTCGTGTCTGGGCAGGGACTGCATAGCAGAGAGTTCGAGCAGAGAAATATCTCTCGTTCTCAAAGTACCCAAACGCTGAAAGAGACACAGCCCGAGGTGGGATGGGGGAAAAAAAAGGAAAAAACTGCTTCATTTGAAATGTTATGAGCATCTCTTAGTCCTAATGCCTTCCCTCCGAATGGCTGCATTCAGCAGCGGAAATTGGCAGCAATCAGACTCACAAGTGTTCTAAAGAGATTTACTTGGACAGATGAAAGAAAACCATTTTCTTCTAAATGGCAGTGCCCTGAGCAAGGTACTCTGCCCGCGGCCGGGGACGTGCGCGGCTCCTCAGCCGGGGAAATTTCCCTGCCCGGGATGGAGCGGCTGCGGCCGAGCCCGGGCGAGGTGGGGTTTTCATCTGCCGCTAATGAAAAGCTCCTCTTTGGTTTCTTCATCGGGGCCGGTGTTTAGTGCAGGGTTTTGATCAACAAAATGATGATATTCGGGGCTTCTTCCCTTCTGCTTTGAAGTCGAAATGCGAGGAGGCGGGGAGGGGAGCACCGAGAGCCTCTGAAGATCCAACCCACCGGACTTCTCAAAGCCAAAACCATAATTATTATCCCCCTGAGAACAGAGCTGTTCTCCCAGCCCCATCAAAGCCGCACCGCAGCCCGCAGATGAAAGCCCAGCTTTGAGCGCCCTCCTTTTAACACCTCGTTTGTTTTTTAAGCTCTGTTGTTCCCAAATGAACAAACGGTTTGTCTGCGGTGCCCAAATAACCAAATCACTAAAAAGCAGCAGCGGGGCTGCCGTAGCCTTGGAGTGGTCCTTGCCGCGGTGTCAGTGTGCTGCAGTGCTCCAGTCGCACTCGCTCCACTACTGCTGCTGAGCAATAGCTCTTTTTCAAGGCTGTTCAGTAGCTCCAGACAACAAAAAATCAGTGTTGCAATGTATAAAATAGAAAAACTAAAACAAATAGTCACAAGTAGCAGAGGCTGCAAAGTGTAATTAACAGCTAGTCGGTTTCTGACCAGTTTGGGGGGATTCCCCCCATCCTCTCACCCATGTGCTCCCAAGAGTTGCCTGGCTGAATACCAGGCCTTTCAGGGAGCTGATGTGGGCAGAGAGAGACCTTCAGGCCCAGTTTTGCCCTAACGTGGTGATCTGCTGCCTTCTCTTCTTCACCTCCCTCTTCCCCAACTTCTGAGGGAGGCAGCAGGCAAGCGAAGCACTGCTGCCCAGCTGATACTTGCTACTCACACGAGATTGGAAGATGATTTTCCTCTCCCTCCTGTCCCTCTCTGGAGAAGGAACATGTCATACCTCTGCCAGCGACAGGCAGCTCAAAATGATATTTTCAGAAAAAAACAGCACTTTGGCTTCCTTTCCCCTTGCTCTGGCATTCAGGCCGACTGCCTGGGTTTATCTTCCCTCCCTGTGCTCAGGAGGCTTTCAAGTAGCATTTCAATTAAGATTTTAAACTGGCAAGATGCAAGTTAGATCAGAGCAGAGCCTGATCTTAGCAACTCCCCTCCGCTCCCCGTTTGATATTGGGAAATGTCGCTGTTTGTACTTCGGTGTCGGGGATGCTGCGAGCGAGCGATTGCATCGTGGGAGCGCTCCCCAGGGAGATCTGAGGGGGAAGAGCTCGTTTTCCTCTAAAACCTCCCCCAAAAAATGAGCTTCAGTGAGCAGGGAGGTGGCTTCAGAATAGAAACTGGGCTGTGAAATTTGTCAGTTCATCACCTGGGTCTGGAATTAAATCACTGTATATTTATAGATAGCTGTTTAGGGTGAGCCCTTGTCCGGCAATAATGTATCTGTAATCTCTATTTTTTTTTCACTTTTATGTTTTTGGGAGAAATCTGCCTTCTTATGTGTGCACTCCCCCTTGTACAAGGGCTGTTCAACACCCAGAGCTTCTTGCCACCAGGAAAATACAAAGGATAAATAGTGGTAAGCATGCAGAGCTCCACCCAATGCCTTTCCAGCCCTCCCGTGCCTGTCAATGCAGCAGCTGGATGGAAACGCTTCCCCCAGCAGAATTTACTGTGTACTCAGGGACTGCAAGATGCAGACCTGGAGGCAGAAGTTGCCTTTTTTTCCTCTGGAGTTTCTTCTTCCCAGCGTGGCTTATCAGGCTGCAGCACAGTCACCGCCGGCAGCAGCGGGGCCCACGCCGACACCAGCACCCCGTATCCAAACATCTCTGAGCCTCGTCCAACAGCGTCTCCAGCTCACACTTTGCTTTCTCCTTTGAGTGAAAGCTCTTGCTGTGCCTTATTTAGGGAATGGAGGTTGTTTCTATCTGCTGTTTGCTTAGAGGGAATAGTGATTTAAAATAGCAGCCAGAAAGCTCCAGGGGCCTGGTAGCTAATTAGTCGTACACTGGCAAATTATGGCCACCCATCAATGCAATATAATCATTCACAGATTATGAGTTCACTGGGGCAAGTCACTGTCACCCCACCATGGGGCTCCTCAGACAGTGCTCCTTGGACCAGGGTCAGACTCATTCACCTTCAGCATTGAGGAGCCTGGTTTTTTTCAGCTATCAACATATTGAATTTTAAGTGCCTGAGATAGGACAGCTTGAAGCCTCTTCTAAGGACTCCCAAAAGCTGGACCAGTTTGACCTCATGGTCACGCAGAGATCTCTGCCTTTGCTGTCTCTTTTCTACCATCTCTGCAGAAATACAGAGTCAGGTTCATTTCCAGAGCAGGAAAAATGAGGAGCATTGCAAAAATCAATGTTCAGCGGAGGACAGTGACTGGAGGGCTGAGGGGGAGGAGGAGGCTGCTCCTGCTTTCTGAAAGGTTATTTTAGCTAAAGACAAAGAAAAAATGCTCCGGGAGAAGAGCAGCTCTTGCAAAGTCCACCTGATCCTCATGGTGTTTCATAACTCAATTGCAGCAATGCAAGGAACCTCTGCAAGGAAGATTATTTTTGTTAGGATAGTGAATTCCCATTTCACATGCTGTGCTGGCACAGCCTGAAGCCTCGGTGTTGTTGCTCTAATCCAGGAAGAAACCCCGCAGGGATGTGTTTGCTCTGTGCTGTGGGTGTCTTGGAGAGAGCATGGCAGGAGGAGACACAACTCAGGCTCAGAGGGATCCCTCTTCCTTGAGGATTTCCCAAAGGATTGCTCCCTTTAGCATAAGGGTAATGAGAAGTAAATCATAGACCCAGAGAATTGTTTGGGTTGTAAATGGCCTTTAAGATTGAGTCTAACCATTAACCCAGCACTGTCATGTCCCCACTAACCATGCTCCATTGCCCTTCTCTGGACACACTCCAGCACCACAGTGTCTTTCTTGTCATGAGAAGTCCAAAACTGACCCCAGGATTCAAGGCATGGCCTCAGCAGGGCAGAGCACAGGGTTACAGTCACTTTCCTGGTTCCAATGGCCACAATTTTGCTGGTACAAGCCAGGATGCCATTGGGCTTCTTGCCCCCCTGGGCACTACTGGCTCACATTCAGCTATCAGCCAGCAGTGGTCTCATTTTACCTTTATCTGCACAGTATAAATTTAATAGTTTCCCAGGAATGGGCCGTTTGTGTTGTCATGACATGGGGGTGTTTGGGAAGGCTTCAGAGCTGGTTTAATTAGCAAAGTTAGTTAGGAGGGCATTTGGCATTATCTTCCTCCTTTTCTCTCTACTCCTGCTCTATAATTTATGTCAGTTGTGAAGGCGTGAGCTTTGCAGCACACAATAAACAGAGGGGTTCAAAGCCAGCGGTTAGCAGCGCTTCAAAGGACACGGCGAAGGGAGGGCGCTGGCAGGCAGTTTATGAGCTGTCATTTGCTGTACCGCCCCACAAAAACAAATAAATAAGTGAGAGCAGATCTGTCCTCACAGTGCTGCTGGCTGTGGGCACTGTGAGATTGTGGCTTGTCCTGTTCCACAGTGCTGTGACACCTCTGGACAGATGGGATGTGGGCAGGGGCAGGAGCACACTGCTGAGGATGCTCAGAGGAATTTGCTGTGCTGAGCAATGCCCAGAACCCAAAGGAAAGTTTTCTGGTGCTCCCCACTGGGCAGTGGCAGTCCTGTTAACGGCTTCATGTCCTCTTTGCAGCAAAATCTACTTGTGCATTCACACCAGAGTCACGCAGCAGCTCTGCTCGGGCTTTCCGTCTTTCTGTCTCGTATCCCAGGAACTCCATACGCCACTGCCCGTCTGGCTGAAAGCCCAGGGCAGCAACGGGAAGATTTCCACTGACTTCAGTCTGTCTTGGATCAGATCCAGGGTGGGAGCAGGATTAAGATATCCACTCATTCCCTGATGGCCTGGACAATGGCCATCGCTAGTGGCACACTTAGTGTGGCCCCTCCTGCTCAGAGCCATCCTGGCTGCTCAGCTCCTCCAAGCCCCACATCCCTCAGAGAAAGCCTGAAGTTATGCCACAACTGTGCCACAGATGGCCTCTGTGTCTGCCTGGCTGAGAACAGACCTTCTTTGGGACAGGGATCATCCATGGGTGAGTGTTTCCAACACAGCAGCCTTCTCTGAACATAAATAATAACCAGGGACAAGGTTTTTCTGCTGCTGTGGTGTACAAAAAAAATCCAGATTAACTTTCCCACTCCTTTTCTTTCTCTCTGTATCTGAGAGCAAGGAACACAATCGATTGCAGTCCTATCAAATTAGCACTGTAGCTCAAGCTTTCAGTGGTCAATTATGATCCACAGCGGAATGCTGGAGCTTGCGGTGCTTTGTTCCCGCCAACGCCTTCCCGCAGGGCTGGCTCTGAGCTGTGTGGGCAGGGGGAGAGCCCTGTGGAGGAGCCAGCAGCCCCTGTCTGCACGATGCTGAGGGTCCCTGGCCACCCCTCAGGTGTGTTTGGCATTCACAGGGAAACACATCAGGAAAATGAGGGACGTGAGGCCGGACTTGAGTTTGGCCAGTCTGAGTTTTGAGGGCAATTATGTTTTGAGCTGAACTTGTGCCAAATTCAGTGAGTTTCAGTAGATTTATTTCTACTGGGGAATGAAACACACTGGATTGAAAGGGGAAAACTGCTCCCACCAAACAATTCAGGCCTTTGCCCCCTGCAGCTCTTCTTTTACGCCCATCACTTCCTCCACAAGCCGGTTCACACGAAACACTCCCTGGGAGCTGCTCCCCCGCTCCAGCTCCACTCGCCCCTCAAGCATTGAAGGGTTTTCCAGAAGAGTGCAGAGCTCAACCGGCTTCTTTTCCAGTGCAAGCTGGCTCCTGTTAGCAAAAGGAGATTTTGGAAAGGTTGTGTTCCTAAGGAAAATGATTCTGCTGCTATGCTAACAAAAGCGAGTTACGTTTGACGGAGGAGGTACCTTGGCGAGTCCTCGCTGTCAGTCAGACCCGAGGCACACAACGTGCAGCGAGCACACGACCTGCCACCCTGCACCAATGCCACCCAGTGTTTATGAGAAGCTGTCACCACACAGCTTCAATCCCTCACAAAAAAAAAAAAATAAAAAAGGAGAAAGAAATCCAGGTTCTGAAGGGCATATCTTAAAGATTGCAGAGAGACATCTAGTTATGTAAAAATAAAATATGAATTTTAATGTGAGGCATTAACATGAGCTCTTTTAGGAATAACTACAGGACTTCATGATGAACGTATTAGGGCCCTGCTCCAGCACAGGTGCCTGCCAGTCTTCATAAATCAGCTCCAACAAGTTAATTTTTCATAAAGGAGGAGGAATGTGAATCTTGGGGATGGATGAATGGGCACATAATAAAAGAAGGTGCATGACTTAGAGCACAGGCCCTGGCAGGTGGGAAGAGGAGGGCAGCGTCGGGCAACACAGGAGAGAATAAGAGTTTTGGGAGAGGTCCTTTATACCCCATCAGGGGGCAGGAGATTGCAAGGATGGCTCTTACCTGTTGCTTCTATCATGGTAGTTCCTAGAGGCACCTGGGATGACTGGGTGCTGTTAGAGGTGCCAGGGCTGCTCAGTGTTATGCAGGAGGCAGTGCACTGTTGGCCATCTGAAGGCGGGTGTGATCCAGAGATTGGGCACGTGGCTCCTGTCCTTGGACAGCACTTGTCACAGCAGCTGCTCTCAGGGAGGAGAGCGCCCGTCCTCCCTGCACGAGGGATGTGTCTCACACTAAGCCTGTTCAAAAGGTTGCTGAGATGTTCCCTGTGAATAGAGCTTGCTGCTGAGCCAGCCTGCTTTTATTTGTTGTTGATTTTATTGATGTTATTGACTTTTCCATGGGGCACTTTGGGGACGTTTGCACGATTGCATGTGCAGGCGCTGCAAATTGCTTGATGCTACAGTGTTTAACTCGCGCTCTGCACGGGCGCCAGAGACACATTTTTATTAAGAATCTGTGGTAGCTGTTGCTTTTGTGTTTATGATAAAATATATAATGCAGTCCACACTGCTGCCGTCCCACTGTGGCCACAGGCTAAGGCAGAGTGATGATGTGTCATGCAAGCACTTCCCAGACAGCAGCAGCGGTACCCAGGGCACAGACCGGCTGCCAAGAGCTCCCAGGGTGTCTGTCAGCATCCCAACAGGTAGAGAGCGTGGGCAGGATTGCAGCATGACCAGCCCAGACACCAGAGCATGGCTGCTGCTGCTGGGCTGTTCCCAAGCTCAACTTCTGCAAGCCAGACTTGAACCTTGCAGGAATTTGTGTAATTGCAGGATGGCAGCTATGAGGGGTGAAGGAGGCCAGATGCACCTGAAAATTTTGGAGTTTGTAACCCAAGGTCACAGCCTCCTCAAAAGGCTGGGCGTCTGCTGGTGCTGGACCAGAGTGGTGACATGTGGCCACCAGGAAGGTGATGGAGTCAGAGGTTTCACTGGGAGGAGAGGGGGATTAAGATACAGACCCTTGTGACTGCAGCCTCTCCCTGAGGCATTTCTTCGTGTCCTTGCTGCCCCTGCCCTCTGCATCCCTGCTGTCTGCTTCTCCCAAGCAGCCAGCACCATGGCATTAAGTGTTTTAACCAGAGCTTTTATGGATTGAGCTCTGGAAATGTGATGTTAACACAGCTACGCAGACAAACACCATTAATATTTCAATACGTGGGTGAGGACAGGGAGAACATCCTTTCCTCCGTAAATAAAACAGGATCACTTGTTTTCTGCTCCAAGACTTGTCGCCTGCCTGAGACAGTAATATTTTAAAGTTGATTGGATCTTAAAATTGTAAGAGGTCCCCGGTGGCCCGACTTTAGCTGGCATTATCAGCTCAGCCATTGTCTTATGAAGCAATCTCCTCTTGAACCATCCTGTGCTCCCTCATCCTTTAAACACACGCAGCCGGAAGCGGCTCGATTCTCTCCGGCTAAGGCTGTATGGTGATGGTGAGGAATGAAGATGAATATCCTCATGCCTGCGACCTTGGCAGCAGCCAGCCTTGTCCTTGGCACTCAGAGCACCTCCAAAGGTTCCTGTTTGCTTTTTTTTCATTCTCCAGGGACGAGTTGACAGTGCTGTCCTTCAGGCTGAAAAGCATGTCAAAGGGAAAGGCTGGGAGAGCACGAGGGAGCGGGTGACACCCTGCACGAGGGCCAGGATGGACCACGCACTGGGCAGGGAGGAGATGGGGGGCCTGTGTTCTTGGAGGGAAGTGTCAGCACCGAGGCACCTCCCCCAGCAGGGAGCACCCAGTCCTGCAGCACATGGCAGCAGCAAGGTGAGCAGGGACCATCCTTCCAGCAGCCTCCAAATGTCCCAGGGCAGTGTGATGGCATGGTTCTTGCTGTCGTGATGGATTAAAAACATCCTGCTATGGGGAGGACAAAGCAGAGGGTCCTGGGGAAGGGTAAGATGGGAGCCAGGAGCTGCTGCAGTGCTTCAGTCAAGAAAGACGATTTCAGCTTTAGAAGAAAGACTTGGGCATGTCCCCACAGCGATTAAGGGGGGGTTTACATGCTGGACTTGTAAGGATGATTTCTAGAAAATGGGGATACACAGCTCTGGAAATCAGGAAGAAGAGAAGCAAAGGGATGAGGTGTGCTGAGTGGATTGGCTGAGGGAGTGCTGACAGTGCCATGCCTGCCCAGGGAGAGGGGAATCCTGATGGCATGTGGCTGGGCAAAGGGACAGGGAAAGGCAGAATGATTCTTAGTGGTTAGGAATGAGAGTAAGACAAATTCTGGCAAGAAATATGGGACAAATTCTTAGCAGCATGGTCATAAAACATGGGAATGGTTTACCTAGGGATGGCAGTGCAGCTTCCCAGAGTCTTTAAATCAACACCAGATATCACATGCTCTCCAGGCAGAGAGCATCTGCAATGTTCCAAAGGCTTCCTTTGGGCTACGCTACCTCTGCTCTTAATTAGGGTGGGTTTAAAAAATTAAAAATCCTACAAGTTGATTTGCCTTTGCAGTGAATTTCCCTGTCATTTTCCATCTGAGTCCCATGAAACCAGGACTGTGTCAGCTGTTCTTATTTCCAGCTTCAGATAATTCTTCCAAAATGCCCTCTTGTACAAATTGAGCCCAATACGTGTGTGCTGTGGTAGCTAGGAGACTGGCAGGAACAGTGCTCTCCGTGATTATCCAAAGCAGTTGTCATGTTATTCTCATTGCTAATGGTATATAATTATGTATTAAGGCTCTCTGCAGGTAGAGCATCTCGGGGCAATTAGAGCACGCAACAGAGGACATGGAAAAGACCCCAAGACAAGTCACTTTGTCCCTCTGGAAAGGGAAATAATTGTCCTAGAACATATTGTTCGCATTTTTGCTGCCTGACATGAAAGTGGATCCATTACAGTGAGCCAGGACATGGTGTGGTCAGAAGCAGGCAGAGCAGGATCCTTTCTCCACAGTGCTGAGCATGCCTCAGTGCAGCCAGTGCATGCAGCACTGCTGGTTGGAGCCATGCAGCCATTCACACCAGGAATACATTCCCCTCGTTTCCTTTACTTATCCCTGTTTGTTCTGGAGGGGGGGATTTGATTAGCCCTAATTTATCTACTCTGATGATCACAGACTGACTCAGATCTTGTACAAGCTGCCTGTGGCATTTGACTGGGTGGGTGTTTGTGAGCCTGAGGTGGGAAGAGGATTATCTGTGGAGCGCGTTTCTCCAGGGGCTGCAGAGCTGTAGGCTTGCTCTTCAGCTGCTACCTTCCACCTGGGCCCGGTCAGCCTGCTCTCTGCAGAGGCTCACAGACCAAAAACATCGTCCCAAACTGCACTGCTGCCTTGGACACGGACCTCAGGTGGGGGAGAAGGCAGGAGTGACAATACCAAGCGCATGACACGGATCACAGGGGAATGGGAGAGGCGGGACTCTTGCCTTCCGTGCTGACACATGCCATGAGTCCTGGGCTTGTGCAGACACCTACAGGGGGATTCAGCCAGGGCTTCTCCCTCCTTGTCTCCCCTGGAAACAAAGAACAAAACAATCTAATTCCTGCAGAAAACTCTCCTTCCCCATGAAAACAAGGGATTATGTCTAGAAAGGCAGCAGGCACCCTTCAGACCTCCCTTTGACTGCAGAAGCAGTCAAAAAACAGCGCTCCATGGGAAACCCATGGGCTCTGTGCAGCATTCCCACCCTGGCCCTGGCTCCATTGCCCGCTCCCTTCTGGAGCTGCTTCTCTTCCTGCTACCTCTGCTCTCAGCTCCGCAGCTCCCTGTGTTTGGGAGACACCACAAGACCAACTGCAGCAACAGCAGCGATGCCATCAGGGAATGGCAGCTCAGAAGAACGGGTTAGGGGGTGTTTCTCGGGCTGTTCACAAGTGGCGATTTGAGTGTCAAAACTTGCGCAGGGAAAGGCAAGGGCATCACAGATACACCTGGCAGGGAATGTCCCACAGCCCCTGGGTCTTCCTGCTAAAAAAAGCAGCTCCTGTCAGGGGTGTTGGTGAGCAGAGCACAGAAAATGTAAGCATGCAACAGGTTGGAGGACTCGAGGGGAAATTGAGGGGTTACAGATGTCCAGAGTCAACTGTAAGGACAGCAGGGGAGCCTTCCACTCTGCTCCCCAGCCCTCGGGGCATGGCTGAGGGCTTGCTGCAGATACCACTACAGGCACTTCCCCTCCAAGAAAGGGCTGGGCTTTGAGTGTGTGATGGCACTGAGAATCCAGAGCCACCTTCTCTGTTGTTACCAGGAGTTTTATTCTGACTGGTGGGAGCAATGAGAACAAACACCACCGAGCTCTGGCTGGTGATGGAAGTTTCTCTGAACCAACAGAATTGCTTCAAAGGGGCCTATGAAGAGGTTCCATTTAATTATGAGGCAGAAAGTGCCACATAACTAATATATGCATGTTAATATATACCCATGCATGCAGCAATCCCCCAAAAGACTGGGCACTGCAGAGAGCCAGGCAGATCCTTTCAGTGCCACGGCCCTGGCAGCTCATGGACCAGACTGCTGCACTGGAGTCACGTTGCTGCTAAAGGGACACAAAACTCAGTTTTATTTTTAACTTGGCTGGAGGAAAAGTGGAAGGAATATCTTAGAGTGGAAGAAGTAGATGAGGACCCTGGAGATCTCAGCTCAGTTCTTGGCTCTGCTACAAATTCCCCATGTGACCTTATGGAGGTCACTTCATCTCTCTGCGCTTCATTTCCCTTCTGCAAAGTTTGGAGAGCGTGATCCTCCCTCTAGTCTTGTCTGCTGAGTCGGGAGCAGACACTGATTTTATTCCCTTGCAAGTGCAGTGCAGGAGAGGACTCTGTCTGGGGAAGGTGCAGGGCAGCTTCCCCAGCTGTGCCCTCACACAGGCTGCATGGTTTTTCAGAACAGAGCTCCCCCCAGACTTCCCAGGAAAAGGGTGTTTGAGGGTAAACAACAAAGCCTGGTCTTAGGAAAACAGAAGGATTTGCACCCTGTAACCTGCCCTCAGTGCCCAGAGCTGAGGGGTCAGTAGGTGCCACTTGACTCACCAGATAATTGTTTTCTTTTCCAAAATACGGTGTCTGCTAGGCCCTATCACACCATTATCACACCCATTTATGCTCTTCTCGCCGCTGGTGTTAGTGCCAGGGAATGGATCTCACTGACTGTCACCTCTCCCTCCCTGCACCGCTTGGCATTTGACTGACAGCCCGTGCCCCGCACGTGGCACCGCGCCGCTGCTGGCGGCTCCTCCGCCACGGGGACAAAACATTGCTGCAGCACCCGGCAATTTATGGCCATTTGGATCCCATCCATCAGTGGGGACACGGCAGAGAGACAGGTCCCTGATTCCAGAGGCATCCTCCATCCCCAGGGCTTGGGAGGCTCTTCCTCACGCTAACCACTGTTTTGCCCCTTTCTGTCTCTTCCCTCTGCCCATGCTATTCCGCTTGCTCTGCTGCTGGAAGGATGGTCCTGGGAGGGATTGGGATGCCCCATCCTCATGGGGCCTGGGCAGCTGTGGCAACTTCCAGACAAGTTGTGTTTTACAGAGTAGTTGCAGGGTAATCTTGCACGTCCTTGTTTTGTCATTTAGGGCACTTAAAGTGTCACACAGATTTCACTACCCTAAAAGCTTATCTGTCAGCAGGAGAGAGTTATTCCAGTAAAAGGGTATCATCAGCGGCAGTGGGAGGAAAAAAAATAGACAAAAATCATGTCTGAAGGTTTTTTATTCCAGGCTCTCTGCAGCCGACCTTGAGCCGATGCAGCTGCAGCCAGTGGCTCCCAAGGCCAGTGGGCAGCACTGGCAGCGGTGCCAGCATGGGCTGTGCAGTGTCCCCAACACATCCCTGCCACCTCTGAGCATCCAGCTTGGCCGAAACAGACTGGGGGGGAATGTTTCTTGAGGGTCACTCTTTCATCCTCTCCCTTCATAAGGTCAATGTTATGTCTGTGCCGCAGCTGCCGAGGGCAAAAGTTGTTCTGGACCATTGCAGTGGAGCCAGCAGCTGTGCCTGGCAGCACAAGGACTTCTCTAAAAAATGGGAATGGGAGCAAATCTCAGGAAGCTGGGCAAAAGTGTGGCATGAGCTGATATTTTTCCTGATTTCTGTGGTTTGCACCCAAAGAGTGCAGTGTGGATGGATGGATGGATGGATGGATGGATGGATGGATGGATGGATGGATGAATGGATGGATGGATGGATGGATGGATGGATGGATGGATGATGGATGGATGGATGGATGGATGGATGGATGATGGATGGATGGATGGATGGATGGATGGATGATGGATGGATGGATGGATGATGGATGGATGGATGGATGAATGGAGAGAATGAGAGATGCAGGGAAGGGCAGAGGAAAGATGAAGGAGGGAGGGAGGGTTAACTGGTGGCTTCTTTTGCCACCATGGGAGGCTCAAATGGCTCCTGTTTGGAAGGAGTTTCCACATGGGAAACTCCCCATCCTGGCAGTGGCTGGAGCTGTGGGGACTCCCGTTCCAAACAGTGAGAACAGGAACACAAACTCCTTGTGCAGTTCCAGGTTTAATGTGCTGCTAACCACCTCGATCCAAGAGATTTCCACAAGCATTAAGGGGTGGAGCCAAGGGCTCCCAGGCACACTGTATTTGCCTTTGAAGAATGTTTTTGGCTACCATGTCCAAAACCACAGTAATTTCCATCCCTATATCTGGAACCTCCATGATTGTGTGATGGTGACAGAACTTTCAGAGCATGGGAACAACAGCTGGTGTGAGTGCTCCTACAGAAGGGAACGGTGCAAAGCCAGGGGGTTCTTGCCCATTCCCTCTACCCAGCCCCTGCTGCAGAAGAGAGCTTTGTTTCCAGACCAAATTAATCCCCACTTTGGTAGGGTTTATCTGTGCTCTGCCAAGTGCATGACAAATTTGTACTAAACTGGAACATCAAATGATGCCAGCACAGAAAACCAGGAATGCTATTGCATAACACAGGGAAATGAGATAAAAATCCTCCATACGGCGCCATTACTTCAGAGCAAGAATAAACAATATTTAAAAATGTATAAACACAGGTGGCATATGCTCCTTAAAAAACGTTTCAAGAAAAACAAAAGCATCTTAACAAGGAATAAAATACGGAAAGCAGGAGAAGTAGGTCAGAAAGAAGTCAAAGGAGGGGGAGAAAACTAACAACATGGAAACGTGGAAAGAGTAGATTCTGCTGGCACACGGCCATGATGTGGGTCTGGAGAGCTGCTGGAACAAGGGTGAACCACACGTCCTTGGCTCCAACATGGTGCCATCCCAGGGCCCCAGTGGGTAGGACCAGCAGCTCTATAGGGATGCATCCAGGCATCTCTGCAGCTGCTGGCAGTGGTGGATAACCCTGTGCAGGGATGTCCCTCAGCTCTGCCCTGCTCCAAGCCTGCCCACACAGAAAACAAACCTCGTTGGAATTGCCGACTTACCTGGGAGTTAGTGACAAAGGAGAAAGACATTTCACAGACTCATTTATTTGCCCCATTAACCATTTTAACGGCCTCTCTGCAATAACAGTCATTCCCAGGGTTGGCAGAGCAGGTGTTCCAACAATCAGCGGGACTGAGAAGCCCTGGATGGCCATTATTATTAATGCCCGTAATAAAAACATGCCTGGGAGCCACACACCCTGCGCTCCATTACACCCTCTGGTTTATAGGCTGGCAGCTCCCGCTCCAGGACAGCCCAGGGGAGGCCAGGAACAGCAGTTCACCTGGCAGTGTGGTGAGCACCAAAAAAAGGCTGTCCAAAACCACTATCTTTCAACTGAACTGTTTTATTGTGTCGTGAAAGACTGCACCTAAAATCAGGTGTAAGGAGTATCAAACAGCGTGTTTTACCTACACCATCCGAACCTGGGCACTGCTGAGGCCCAGTGTGCCAATTCCCCGCTCAAAGTGAAAAGCAGCAGCAACTTAGGCTTCTGTCTGCATTGAACAGCTGGTAAGAAACAAGGTAACCCAGGGTGCAGCTTCCCAAGAGACTGGCAAACATAAAAGAACCAGGAGACGCATCTAGTGTGTGCTACGGGCTGGCGAGGTGGGAGGAGAAATCAGCTGGCAGCTTTATCACTTTCCCCGTTCTCAATCAGTTTCCTTTTCTTCTCATCCGTTTTCCTCTTGAAGATGTGGTCTCTGTAGAACTGGAGCTCTTTGATGCTTTCCCTGATGTCATCAAGTGCTCTGAAAGAGAATTAAGGAGGGTTTCAAAGTGCCTGGGTCCATCTCCAGCTATGCCGGGATCCAAATGCCACTGAAAACTTCCAGGCCTCAGGAAAACAAACTGATGCACATGGAAGGTGCATCTGTCAGAAATGAAAATAACCCCCATTGTCTCAGGGAAGTAATAGAAGTCCAGTGGTGCCAACATGCCAGGGAGCAACACACAGCTTATTAGTTTATGTCACCATGGGACACAGAGCTGCTGGAAGCCAACAGGGTCTACAGTGCTGGCTGTTAAAAACAGTTCGATCCTAGGGAAGAGACGAGTGCTCCAGAGAGCTGCCCTCTGCTCCAGCCAGGGCCTGCTCAGGGCTCAGCCCCACAAAGCAGCACATCAACCATGCCAGAACCTCTGCGACAGCCAGCCCTCCTCCTTCTCTCTTTGTACCAGAGCCTCCCTCCTGGCCCAGCACAGTCACATCAGAGCAGAGCCACAGAGGTTCCCCAGCTCCTTCCCACTCCCTCTCTGGCACATTCCAAGCTCAGGAAATAGGCAGGAGCAGGACTCACCTCCATTCACAGTCCTCTGATTTTCATGTTTCTGTAACCAACCTTGCCCAAAAAAGGGCAGATAACCCCCATTACGTGATTGTTTGCATGGCCAACAAACACGCACCTTGAAGAGCTGAGTGAATCAGAAGGTCTGAGGAAACTTCTGGTTCTCTGGATTTTAATACTCCCTTTCCCTACACTATCTAGGCTTTGGACAGGAGAATACAAACATGTGACAGTGTGCAGAAGCACACAGTCTCCACCTGCATCAGACACAGGATGCTGGAATTCACAGGGAGCCCCATATCCTGCTCAGGAAGAGCAGAGTTCCTGGCAGGACAAGCCCTGCTCTGTCAGAGACAGAAGCACAAAGCTCACCTGTGAGAAGCTGCCTTCTTTGGTGCAAACTCGTATTCCTCTGGATACCAGCGTCTGTGAGCAGAAAAATTGCCACTTAAAAAGAAAACTGGGATTCAAAACCACGTCTGGTGGCTGCTGCAGGTTTGTTACACTTGGTGAAGGAATTTTGGTTTCACTGACACCCAGAGATGCCACAGCCCTGGGAGTCCCCCTGCTGTGATCTGCAGAGCCCCAGCATCATGAATGGGTGTCCTGGGGGGATCTATCAAACCACTTAATTGGGGGAACATTTACCTGCAAAGTTCCTTGACAGTGCTCACATCAATGATCCTGTAATGAAGGTGCCTCATGAACTGTGGCATGTATTTGTCAAGGAATTTCTTATCTGCATGAACAGAGTTACCTACAAAGACACAAAACAAGATGTTTCTTCAAAGACACTATAGAGCGACATGGAAATGAGCAGCAGGCAGAGCGAGCTGGGAGAGATCACAGGGGACAAAAAGCCATTCACAAGCAGCTCATTTATCCCATTTTCTAGCAAATATGATTGTAAAGGTTTGTCAGATTTTCATTGCAGGATCAGATCACACAGGGTTTAGTAGTAATACCTCTAGTAATTCCTCAGTTACTACTCCCAGTTTGTGTCACACAGATAATATCAAAGAATTATGCCAATACTGGGTTTCTTGCCAAGTGAAAATGGCCATTGGAATAAATTTCACTCAGCACCTGTCCCAAGATCATATATGAACATTCTGAAAACAGCTCTGGGTAACAGGACACCTGGAAGACCCTTATTTGACCTTTGGTTGGATGCCCATGGAGGAAAAGACACAGCATAGAACAGGAATACATCCCTGCCACGGGTGCCAGTGTGTGTTCGCATCGCGCTGGGAGTGCAGGATGGATGATGATGTTGTAGTTAAGAAAGAAGATGCTTCACCTGCGAGAGGACAGAGCCCTGGGGGTGTCTGCTGCCGCACAAAGGACAGGAACTCGTACTCTGCCTGCTGCAGTGAGATTTTACTCTCCTTCACCGCCTTAGTAAGGCCAGACTGCAAGAAAGAGCCAAGTCATAAATCAGAAACACTCTGTCACAGAATGCCAGGATGCCAGGAATTCTCCAGTTCTCAAGTAAATGTTTAACTCTGCAGTGAAAGGTGAACCCCTTGAGCACTGTTTGTTCCCCAGGTATCTCCTGAACTCTGCATCTCAGTTCTCTGGGGCACCCTCAGCCTTTACTCCACCCAGGGACCTACTGCTTGGGAAGTAAAACCAAGGCAGGTAAATAGTCCTGGCAGCACTGACCTTCCTGTGGGGTTTGGGGCTTTTTCTTTTCCTTTTTTTGATTTCTTTGCTCAGAGTTGTTCTCAGTTACCAAGATGTGAGGTGTTGTTTATCCACCTGCACATCCTTGAGCCAGGAGAGCGTTACATCCCTTTATATCCCTGTTTCAGGAGAGGCACTCGCCTCCCCAGCAGAGAGCAGCAGGTACCAGTGAACACAAATAAACAGGATCCTGCCTTCAGGGTTTATCAAGATTCCTATAAATCAGAAAAGTTCCTCCCTTCTTTTTTTTTCAACAGTTAAATGTCAAATCCTCTCCAAGTGTTCTCAGTGATTTATTTCCATCTGGCTACGCTATATATTTCCACGACTGTGCCGCAAAAATCTACTTGACAGATCCAAGTGGTGGTTAAAAAATTCATTATGTGGCAGCATTTTCATCTATATTCTAATTGCTTCTCTCCTCTTAGTCAATTAAAAATAAGTAGCTCCTCAGGAGCAGCAAGGACGCATGCTACCATCTCCAATTCACTCCCAAGCTGAAGCTGAGCTGGAATCCTCGACTGGAGCAGGGAAAAGCACCCATCATAGTAAATTAATATTCATTTCCCAAACTCTTGCTAATTTTGCCTAGGGACAGCAAGACGCCCAAAGGGGGAGGAGAGGGGTGGTTATGGGTATCTCAAAACTAACTTGTATTTCAATTCATCACCGGGGACTGGAAAATCCATTTGCTCTCTTGCTGCTGGCAAGGAGGAACCTTTCTATGGTGGCCCAAAGAACAAAAAATAATCTCTTACTGCAAAAGTGAAGCTTTGAGTGAAAAATTCTGCAAGGCTCACAGCACTGAGGGGACAGGCAAAAGGCCAGTTCTTATAGGCCTGTTTAATCCCACGTGCATCAGAATCCACAGGAAGAAATCTGCATTTCACTGGCTCTGGACTGCTCTGCACCAATCCTGCACCTGTTCTTACTCAGGCATTCAAGCTTCACCTTCCTCTTCTCCACTGGAATTATTTTGAATTATTTTATGCACGACTTCAGCAGGAGGATCTGTCAGAGGAGCCCAACCAACCCAGCCTACACCAGGGCTCCCACAGAGGCAGGAGGTGGCCAGTAGCTCTTTGAGAGGACCAAGGAACCAAACCCCAATTCCCAACCTCACACTGAGAGAAGAAGGCTAAACCCTTGCCTTAGGGTGTGCAAGCCAGTGGCACATCCCTGAGCAACAGATCCCGTTCTGGCCCCTCCTGCCTGCTCCAGCCCTCTCAGGGAGCCTCACTGCTGCTGGGCTGTGCTGATGCTTCCCTCTCAAACCAGAAAGGAGCTTCCAGCACTATTCCAACTTACCAGAAACCAGGCTGCAAAGCACAGGCTGCTGCAAGCTGGAAGCTGAAGGCTAAAGATCCCCAAGCACAGTTTGAACTGTGCCACAGATGATTTGTGAGACCTTGGGCAAAACATTCCACAGAGGCTCCTCAATACAAAATAAGACAGATACTGTCTCTTGTCTTTCAGCCCCTCTGTCTGACTGCAAACTGCTCAGCACAGATGTCCCTGCTAAGGCGGCTGTACTGTACGCAGCTCATCGCTCAGAATTTCACGTCATTCTCATCGCGGCCAAGACAGAGAAGAGAGAAGGGTTTTACCTTCCCGTGATGCTCCTTGCACCACTCGGACATGCTCTCCAGCAGCTCGTCGGGCTGGTTGATAATCAGGTTCGGGCCCTGTCGGGGAGAGGAAAACATAAATGCAATGGAAAAAAAGTTTAGAAGCATGTAAAAGTTTAGTCCCAAACACAAGCAGAGCACGGAGCGGTTCCAGCCCGCAGACACAAAGTGCGGTGTGACGCAGGTCCCCGCGCTCCGGTGCCGCTCCCACGCTCCCGGCGCGGAGCAAGGGGTCCCACGGCGGCCGGAGCAGGCGATCGCCCGGGTTACTGTGTTCCAGCATCCCCTGGAAGCGGCGCGGTCCCGCCGGGGGTGCCCGCTGGGTCCCGGCGGCCCCCTCACCTCGGCCAGCACGTTGAGGTCGCAATCGGTGATCAGACACGCCATCTCCAAGATCTGGTCCTTCTCCACGTCCAGGCCCGTCATCTGCCAGGGGCGAGCGGCAGCGTCAGCGCGCCCGGGGGCCCGCGCCCCCCGTCCCGTCCGCTCCTTCCCCGCGCCCCCCGCCGCCCCGCGCCGCCGCCCCGCACCTCCAGGTCCACCCAGACCATGCGCTGCCCCATGTCGCCGCCGGCCATGGCCGCCGCCCTCCGCCGACCCCGCCACAGCCGCCCGGCGCAGATCCGCAGGCGGCCCAGGCCGGCGCGGCCGCCGCCCAGCATCGCCGCCGCACTACAGCTCCCGGTGACCCCCGCGCCGCCGCCCGCGCTCCGTGGGAGGTGGGCGCGCCGCAAGGGCTGCTGGGAGATGTAGTCCGTGGTGGCCCGGGGCCCTCCTCCCGTCACCGGTGCCACGGAGGAGCTCCGCTTCCTCGCTTCAAAAGAGGGGGTTCACCCAGGGGCTTTACCCTGGGAGACTTTTAATGTTCTCCAAGACAATGTTGTCATATTTTAAATGGACAACGGGAAATGGGTTCAAATTTAAAGAGTAGATTTGGATTACATATTAGGAAAAAATTCTTTACTGTGAGCATGCTTAAGCACTGTAACAGGTTACCCAGGGAAATTGTGGATGCCCCATCGCTGAAGGTGTTCAAGGCCATGTTGGATGGGGCTCTGAGCAACCTGGTCTAGTGGAAGGTGTCCCTGCCTATGGCAGGGGGTTGGAATAAGGTGGTCTTTAAAGTACCTACCAACCCAGACCATTGTGTGATTCTGTAACTGTGTAAAAAACATGAGGAATGTTGCAGATTCCAGGCAGCATCTGTCCCACCTTGACTCTGCTTAAATGGCTAGACCCTTCCATCTGACACGGATGTTCCTTTCTCCTAAAAAATACTAACACTACTTCTCTGTGCAGGACAGAGTGGTGGTTTCTCCAAATCTTCACCATGGCTTTTTTACCCCGTGAAAAGCCCTGAAGTGTGAGTTAACACATTTAATACTGAGACCAGAGTTTGGCAGGACTGCACTGCTGGTATTTTTACAAACACTAAAAGGTGATTTCACTGGGGGTTTTGGGGGGAGGGATTTATACATGTATTCAGTGAGAAACAGGTCACATTTGCTTTGCCCTCGAGTCCATCAATGCCGCGATGAGTGCCACTTGGCCTCTCTGTAGCTCTCCCTGCGGTAGTCGTAGCTCCAGCCATCCCGGTGCCTGTCATCATAGTGCTCCTCCCGGCCGCCCCGGTAGTGGTGCTCGGCGTCGTGGCCCCTCTCATCAAAGCCGTACTCATCCCGTTTGCCCCGGCCGTAGTCGGGGCCACGCTCCCCAAAGCGCTCGCGGCCAAAGTGGCGGCTGTCCGGGGGGTAGGGGTGGGCACCCAGCCGGCCCTTGCGCAGTGCCGGCCCCTCAGGGCGCCGCGGCCCCGGGGAGCCCGGAGGGGCGTGGAAGGAGTGGGGGTAGCCAGGAGGGGCAAAGCCAGCCTGCTCATATTTCCCCCCAAACTGGGGTTGCTGCCGAGCCGCGCTGTTCATCTGGAAGGGAAAGAGGGAAAGGCATGCTTGGTTTGGTACAGTCGCTGCTTAGTGGAGTGCTTGAACTAAACCCTGGGCTGGCCTCTAACTCACTCTGTAAATACCAGGAGGTTGGTTTGGAAGTGAGACTGGATGAAAGCTTAATAACCATTACCCACCACTTCACCCTCAGCTGGACTCCCACAGCCCAGAGCCCTCCCAACTGACCCCCAACTGTTACAGGAGCTTCAAATCTTCTGGAATTGTCATTTCAGCACTCCAAAAGTACATTCCCACGACCTGTGCCTGTGAGTGTGCGCACGTACCACTGCTTGTCTTTGCAGGCTCGATGGGAACCCTGGTGCGGCCATGCCATCTGGAACCCTCTCATACCTGCAGGGAAAACAGATCAGGAGTTTCAGACTTAAACACACAACAGCTGCAGTCCGAGGGGTGTCGGCATCCCACTGGTGTTCCCTCCTCAGGGAAGAAACACCAAATTGCACTTAGAAGTAGGCAGGAACACTGTGAGCCATGCAATATCGATCTCCATTCCATGCTCCTGTGCTGGCAAGACTCATACCTGCTGCAGTTGGATGCTGGATGAGGCATCCCAGGAGGGCTGGTGCCAGCAGCTGCGAGCAGGGAACAGGATGGATTGATATCCTGGGCTGCATGACTGCTCCCTGGGGAAAGACAAATATTTCAGGAGACCCACAAATACCAGTTAAGAAACTTGGGTGTGAACTTGCAGGACATCAACACGTTTTGAAGTGGCTCTCAAGCTTCCTCGTGTTTTATTGGCTCTCACATTTTATCAGTGATCTGCAAAAGCACATGGTCCAGTTACCAAAACAAGGCACTGCAACTGTCTTATTTCCCACCAGGAAAGAGCAGAAATATTGTAGCCAATGTGCCTCATTTATCCACCATCAGATGCAATTTTAATGCTCGTGTGATAATTTAGAACAGATCTCAAAGGTGCTGCAGGAATAACCAATAGAAACACAAAGAGAAGGCTCAGCCGAGGGAGTTACACCGACCCTGAGGGACAGAAGGTCCCTGATGGAAGCACTGGGACAGGAGCGTGTGAGGGGAGCAGAGCTGGCAGATGAGGGACCCCTTGGAGAGAGGCTCCTTCAATTTACCCGATTAACTGTGATTCCGTTGCAGGCTGGGGCAATTGGCAGCAGTTCACTTTCTCTCCAGAAAACGGGTTATTTAAGGACCCTCCGGTACCTGATCGGAACTGGATGCGCATGGGCCGCCCGTACAGCTTGATCCCGTTGAGCAGCCGCAGTCCGTACGGCACCGACTCCTCGTGCTTGAAATTGACGAAGGCGAACTGTTTGGGCCGTCCATCCCGGTCCTTCGGGATCTTCACGGTGATCACGGGACCCGCCTGGCATCGGAGGCGAAAGCGTTAAGCAAACACCGGGAGGGAGCGACTGCCGCCGAGCACGGCCGCCCCGCCGAATCCTGTCCCGTGGCGGCCGCCGTAGCGCAGCTGCCATGGTGGCCACGGCCCTTGGGCCGCGTCCTCCCCGGTACACAGAGCACGGGCGCCGGGCGATACCTGGTGGAAGAGCTCGAAGATGAGCTCCTCGGTGACCTTGGGGTCCAGGTTCCCCACGAACAGCGTCCGGTTCGCCTCGGCAGCCGCCGCCCCCATCGCCGTGCCGAGATCTGAGCGCGCTCTCCAGCGGTTGCGCCCCCACCCGGCGCGGCGCTTGGCGTGACGTCACCGGCGGCGGCGCGTGCGTGCAGGGCCCGCCCCTTCCGGCGAGGGCGGGGCCGGGAGCAGGAATGGGGCATGGAAATGGGAACGGGAGCGGGGCGGTGGGGACGGGAACGGGGCGGCGGGGCCGGGAGCGGGGCGGCGGGGCCGGGAGCGGGGCGGCGGGGCCGGGAGCGGGGCGGCGGGGCCGGGAGCGGGAATGGGGCATGGGAATGGGAACGGGAGCGGGGCGGTGGAGACGGGAGCGGGAATGGGGCATGGGAATGGGAACGGGG
>JACBWW010000043.1:2245781-2264684 GCA_020086605.1 Lanius collurio | reverse complement strand
AGGGCGGTGGAGACGGGAGCGGGAATGGGGCATGGGAATGGGAACGGGGCCGGGAACAGGGCGGTGGGAACGGAACGGGGCGGTGGGGACGGGAGCGGGGCATGGAAATGGGAACGGGAACGGGGCTGGAAATGGGCATGGGAACGCAGGGATGGCAACGGGGCCAAGGACGGGAACGGGAATAGGAATGAAACCAGGCATGGGAAAGGGAACGTGGACAGGACTGCGGCCTCGTGAGCACCGGCTCGGCGGCAGAATCCGGCCGGGGCACACGGGACGTGCGAAGCCCCCGCCTGCGGCCCCCGGGCATTCACTGATGATTTGTAATTAACCAATAACCGGCAATAGGCCCCGTTTGCCGTGAGGAAGTCGCTGATGCGTCACGTGCACCGGCCCCGCTGTCGCGACAGTGCATTCCTGTCACGAGCCTCCCCCCAGGTCCTGCCTCTTGGCGGCCAGTGCCGGGTTCTCTCCGTTTCCCCGTTATTTCCCACGCTGCTGTGAAACTGATGGGAAACTGAAAGGGTCTGAGGCAGCCGGTTAAAAACCGGGATGTTACAAACCCCCGGATGGGTTCTGTGGGAGCAGGGAAGCTGCAAGGGCTCTGCGTGCCGGGGGGGGCTGCAGTGGGACACTGGGGGTTCTCTGCGGGGCCTCGAAGCCTGGCTGTTCCTGTGGCTGCCTCCCGTTGGAGTGGGACCCACACCAGCCTTCCCAGGGATTTCACTTCTCCAAGGACTTTGGAAAGCATCCGCTCGGCTCTCCCCAGCCACTGCAATCCCCTGGGTATCCCAGAAGATGCCGGATGTAAAACGGGTGTTCTCCATCTGGAAAAAGTTTTGAAAGGGGCAGTTGAGCCTTCATTTTTCATTAGATCCACACGCGTTGCGGCAGATCCGATTTCCTTGTTAATTGGGTGCTGTTCATTTTCTCCACTTCATTACTTGCCGCCGCACCTAGAATTTATATCCATTTGGTTTAATCGTGTTTGCCTGGTTAAATTCCGAACAGTCACTCGTTCAGAAAGGGAATTATTACCTCGCTTTGCCAGGACTTCCACTTTGCCTTAATTTCCCTGGAGCCTCATTTACTTCACTCTGCCTGTTTTCCCTCTCTGGGTCTCCTTGGGCTTGGCTGGGAGCATGTGGCACTCGTGCCATCATCACTCGTTTCACGTGCAAGTGCCACAGCCCTGGCCAGAGACCACAGTAGGAGCTGGTGGGCTCAGGCATTGCTTGGTGCAGCCTCACCCAGCCCAGGCTTGAAAAACACACAGTGAGAGAAAAGGAACCACTTCAGGTGTCTCAGAGATGCTATTGGAATTCTGTTGTGCTTGTTTGTGTCACTTTTTTGTGCCCTTTTTGCTCTTCAAAATAGCAAAGTGGAAAACCCCACTCTTTGTCTGCCTGTTTTCACTCTTAATGCACAGGCACTTGGAAATATTGCTGAGATTTCAACCAAATCCACTTGCTAGTTTCAACTTTAGAAGAGGCTTGGTGGTTTATTTGTTTGGAGAGTTTGTGGGGGGGTGTTGTTTGCTTTTTTATGTATTTATATAATTATACCCTTCTTCCTTCCAGGCACTATCCCCATCCCTGGGCTGGGGGGAGCTGGGGGGTTACCCCAAGCCGGGGTGCTGTGTGTGCTGCACAAATCCCAGCTCACAGACACAGCTGGAGCACTCATGAGTTTATTTAGTGCCAGATAAAGGGCTGAGAGCCCCAGGGCTACACCAACAAGGGTTTTTGAACCCAGACTCAGCACTGTTGTCCCCCCCAGAGCCCCACACCTCGTGCAGGCAGAGGGACACCTCTGTGCCACCAGGCCAAGGGGTCGCCGTTCACCGTGTACGGCTGTGCCTTGCTGAACTTCACCTCAAACCAGCAGCCACCCCCAGCCTCCTGCACCTCGTGTTTCTGCAGACAGAGGCATGAGAAAGCCTGCTTGTTGAAAGTGTAGTAGGTGTCCCAAGGGCAGTCACCATAACAGGTGCCCCCCTGGCTTCAGGAGGGTGCTGATGTTCCTCAGGGCACTGCGGAAGGTGGTCGGGTCCTTGCAGGTACCCTTCAAGCGCAGGGTGGAGATGATGCAATCAGCTGGCAGCAGGGACACGGGGACAGTGGGGTTGGCTTTGGTCGAATCACACTTCAGCACCTGCTTCACCATCTTCCTCAATTTCTGCCTCTCAGCCCACTTCTCCTTGGCAAGAAAATGCAAAAATAAGTAGGTGAAGGCTCATTCTATGGATATTGAGTGTCTGTGCCTGTGGCTTCCTGGCACCACACACGGCCTGTGCCACTGCCATGGTGAGGCAGTAGGACACCAGCCTCACCAGTTCACAGATTTATTTCACCACTGGCTCCCAGTGAAAGGCTCCTGCTTCGTTCTTCAGCCGCTTCTCCATCTCCCGGTGGTTCTGGTCAGTGTAGTCCAAGGCAATGATCTCCTGGAAGTGCTCACAAGCAGACAGGAGCTGGCAGATGGTGGGACCACAGCCGATGTCTGTCAGGATGTCACCTCTCAGCCTATCTGGTGCAGAGTGGGGGGCAAACCATCCCGGTGAAGATGGAAACTGCCCCAGAGCAGAAACATCTCAGAGCCCCTCAGGCTGTGTTCCCCCTAACCCAGAAATGTGACCCCAAAAGCCACAGACCCTTGGCACAATTCCAATGCTAGGACTCTCTGGCCACAGCCCAGCCCAGGGGCAACTGCTGCAGCGGGTCTACAGCCTGTGGCAGGGGCAGTGGCAGCTCCTGGGGCAGAGGGACTGTCCCTACGCCCCCCGGCCTCAGCTGGGCTTGATGGTGTTCCCAGAGACTGTGGCACAGCTCCAGCTGCAATTCCCTGTCTGCAGGGACACACGTGTAGGCAGAGGAGTGTTCTTGCAAATCAGGTGCGTGTCTGTTGTGTCTCACAGCTCGCTCCGTGTTGGGCAGCCCGGGAAGCGGTGCCATCCCACGCCTCCGAACGCCTCGGGAGTGCTCACCTAATGAGAAGATTTTATGCAGGTTCCTCAAGTTCTGCATCATAAACGAGCTTGCTTCTTCCCGACTGGTCCTCATGCTGTAAAATTCTTTCATATACTCGCGAGGGTCAAAATTCCGCTGGTAAAACTCTGCCTCCGTGAAGATCGCTGGCGCTTCCATCCTGCCGAGAGCCCAGCCCCGCTCCCCCCGTGCCCCTGTTGTGCTTTCAGTTTGTGCGTCCCCTCTCTCTGCTTCGCTCCAGCTCCAGCTGGACACGTTCGTCAGCAGGACTTAGGCTCGATAATAACTCGCATCTGCAGCCCCCGATAGCCCCTCGCCCGCCCTCCTGAGCAGCACGGAGGGGACACGGTGGTGACAACCCCTTCGCCGTCACCGCCACAAAGAGGCAGCAGAGCCCCGCACTTCTGGTGCTGGCAGGTTCCCCACAGCAGCTCGTCCTCCTCCCACTCGCCCAGCTGGAGCCGAAATGATCAAACAGTTTTAGGCTCATTACGGACTCCAAATCTATATAATTGGCCTTTGCTTTTTTGAGGATCCATCGTTAGAAGTGACAGCAGAGGAGCTGCAGCATCATCGTCAAACTAATAAGTGCGATTGTAGATCCAAGGGGCATTTGCTTCACAAACCCCCTCACTGAGCCAGACCTGCCCCTGCCAAACCCTCTGCTGAGCACGTGAGGTGTATAAAGGACGTCAGCCTGAAAGATGAACATGGTGAAGAGGTTTTCTTCTGAAAGCAAAGCCAACAATCAGTGCTCTCTGCTACTCCAGTGCTAGGACACGGGGCCTTGCGTGAGCCCTGCTGGCCAGGCAAGCTGACCCAAGGGCATTTGCCAGTGCACTACTTAGGTTTCAATCCTTAGAGCCTGATTTTATTCACTGAATGACATAATCTGGAGATAAAAGTACAAACTGTCAGCACCCAGAAGCCTCTCAGCAGGAGAGGCAGAGCATCTTGGAGCTGGCAAGATTTACTGCCCTCACTTCCAGCCTGGCACTGCCTGGTCCTGGGAATCATAAAATCATAGAGTGTTCTGGGATTGGCCTGCTGTGGGGAGGGACCCCTTCCACCAGACCAGAGTGCTCCAGGCCCCGTCCTACCAGGCCTTGGATACTTCCAGGAGTGCAGCAGTCACAGCTTCTCTGGGCAACCAGTGCCAGGGCTTCCCCACCCTCACAGGGCAGAATTTCTTCCTAATACCTGATCTAAACCTACTCTCTGTCAGAGTGAAGCCTTTCTCCCTTGTTCTGTCACTCTAGGCTGTAAATAGTAAATGCTCTAAACACTGTCCTTCCATCTTTCCTGTGGGCTCCCTTCAGGCACTAGAAGGCCATGATTTGGCACAAAGAGCCAGCTCCCGAGCTCATGGCAGCCCCCAGAATGGCTCTGACACTCCATCTTCCCGGCTCCATGAGAGCTTGGCTCCAGGCATCTGATTTCCATTTCCCCTGTACTCTTATTTCAATCAAAGTGTGTGATTAGAGCTGCGCAAGCTCCATTGTCATCTCCACCTAAGTGCTGCTCTGATGGGTGGAAACAGCATCTTGATGTTTACAGCGAGGAACACATCGCTCTGCTTTCCTGGATAACGCACAAAATCTGCCACTGCAGGGAGGGAAAAATCACACAAAAAAGGAGCAACACCTCCAGAAGGCTGGGGAGGGAGGAGGGGAGCTCTTCCAGCCTATGGAGGAGCACCTTGGCCTCATCCCCTCACTGGGCAGCAGCTGGGAGATTATAAAGGGCAGAGGGAGCTGGGGGGGCTGTTTTAGTACTTGCAGCACATCAAAGTGTTTCTGGGTTAGGCTCTACATGGCCTCTGCCATGAGCACAGCTCCTGTTGGTGTCCCAGAGGAGGTTTGCAAGCAGCCAGCTTGTGCAGCGAACACTGGCCTAGGGAGATGCTGTGGTCAGGATAAGCATCCTTTAAGGGCACCACTGGGTGCCACTGCTTTTGGGGGGGTTGCTCAAGGTGGGTGGTTATTTTGGTTGTTGCAGAAAACATTTTGAGTTTTCCCCTGTATTTCTGTGGTCAGAAATATTATGCTTCAAGGTTCTCATTGGGGTCAGAGGAATGCACCCAGTGCTGTGCCCTTCCCCTGTGCTCCCATCCTCCCAGGGAGAGGTTTGGCTGAGTCTCTGTCACATGGGCATCAATGGGATCTTATAAATTATATGTAATTAAGAACTGGCCATGCTGCTGGGCCCCTGCCCCGAGTCTCACTCCCCAGAGGCTTTGCCCACAGAGGGGAGCGGGAGCAGCCCATTGCTAGGAACAAAAGGCATCTCTTCTCCACGTGGTGCAGAGGATACCAAACAAAAGGTTCCCATTCCCTGCACTCCTCTCTCCGCTTCTCACTCTCCTCTCTGTGCTCCCACTCTGCAATGGGGATTTAAGCCATTCTTTTCCTGGTTTGAATTTCTCTGGGCTGCAACAAGAAAGTAGCAATTAACTGTTATAAGGCTGTTTTATAGTCCTGTGCAAACCCTTTCCATCCACTCTGCTTTAAATGGGTACATCTTTTATTCCCAGTTTTCAGGAGTGTAAAACTTTACAGCGTTTGCTGCAAACCTTCATACTTTGCTTTGCAGTTTATTGCTCCCTCTGCGGATATATCTCACCCATAAATATGGCTTCCAGCTCCCAGTACTTGACTAGGAGCTGCAGTGCCTCGGAGTGGTTCCATTAATGGGACTTTGCCTACGTATCGTGGTGTGATTCATCCCAAACCTCTGTCTCTCTTCTGCTCAAAGGTGCAGAGCTCAGTAGAAGAGCTGAGGCAGCAGCAGGTCACTCAGCCAGGGCATTCCAGTGCCAGCAGCACTTCCCTATGGCTCTGGGAGGTGTGGAAGGTGGCTGTGGAAAGCTCACTGTGAGCTGGAGTTCTGTGCTGGCGTAGCTTTGGGCACTGCCACTATGGAGCCTTGGAGCAAAGATTGTCTTAGGTGGAAAGTTTTCTCTCTCTCCCATGGATTGTTTACAGGTTATTGTAAAAAACTTTCTTTTCCTAGGATTAGTATGGAGTATCTCTGTTCTCCCTGTTCTAAGAGGGACAAAGAACAAGGTCAAATCTTGAGGTTCCTGTGGGTTTAGATCTGACATGGGTGTGTTGTTTCTGACTGCCCTGTAGTTTTTATTTCCACTGGAACATTGAGGAGCTCTTTTACCCTACTGCCCATTTTTTGGAACACTTTGGATATGTGCTGTGCTTGACACAGGCTCATGTGTCCATGAATGGAGCCAGCCAAGTTTGTGGACACCAAGCACCAGTGCCTTTGTTCTTTGGCAGCCAAGTCAAAAGCTGAAGGTGGAGGTGGAGCAGGGTACTGTGTGCTGCTGGTCCTGCCGGGGCTCTGGGAAGGGGACAGAGCACTTGGCACCCCTGCACTGGTGGTGGGCTTAAGGGGAGGAGTGGGGGTCCCTGCTGCAGATCACAAGCAGCTGCCATTATTCTGGGACTGTCATGACACAAAGGATTCAGAAAGGTGTGGGATATTAAGTGCAGCTTTCAGACCCCTGCATCCTACATGGTAATTTCCTTGCATTACAGCGATGGCGGCTTTAAAACCGCCCTCCTCCCATCCCCTTTTAACAAAACAGAAAAGCATTTAGGGCCGATTTGTTTGGAGTCCAGAATGGCAGCGATTACAGCAGCGTGGTGCTTTTGGGGTAAATAGAGTGATACTGGTGTAAGAATGACCTCTGTTGAAAGAGTGACACAGTGTATGGGCTGCTGTTTATCCCCCCTGCATATGCCCTGCCCCGTTACCAAAAGCAGGGTGCTTTGTCTCATCCCTTTGAGCATTCCACCACTGCATTAAAGCTGCTTTACCAGGGAAAAATAAGATCTATTTTAAAAAGCCTTGGTTGCCTGTGTCCATCCCCACAGGCAGGCTGGGTGCTCCCCTCAGCCTCCCGGCTGCAGGAGGGAGGGGAGCTGGGAGGGCAGACGTTGGCAGCACCGCGTTAGCGGATGGTTTATGGGACCATTCGCCAGTGCCAGTACCTGCCGATGAGGCTCCAAATGTCAGAGCTGGGCGAGGGAACAGGTGGGCTCTGTGCATCTCTGGGGCCCCACTTATTCACAGGCAATAAATTAATGACAGGAACAGGGACAAAGTCCTATTATGGGTGCAGGTGACTGAGCAATTCCCTTCTGGCAGGCGGGAGGGAGGCAGACCTGCCACTGTCAGGCTGCCTTTGATTGTGTTTTCTGAGCCAGCCTTAAAGGTAGCCCACACTCGAAACCAGCTTTGCTCCTGCTCAGGGCTTTAGAAGCAATGGCAAGTCTCGCTTAAAATAATGAGCACCTCTGCTAATTACCTGAGGCTGCCTCTTTGAACCGAAGGCTGTTTCTTACATCATCCCCATAAAGGAACCGGAGGTTTCCATCAATCCCAGAGAGACAGGAGATGTTCAGAGCTAATGACATCAGCCCTGTCAGGAAGGGGTGTAAACTGTTTGCACCCATACAGAGGTGGTCCTGGTGCCAGGCATGGGGCGGGAGGAGATGCTGGCAGAAAGCCTTCTCCCGGTATCCACTTTTGTCCCACCTGCCTCCAGGAAGGAGAGCTGGCGTTATGCAGGAGGGAAAGTGTGGGTGAGGGTGTGCTTTTGTAGCGAACAGGGCCAAAAATAGTGGGGAGAAAAAGAAATGTACACGAGTGGTACCATATTAAACACGCTGTACAACGAGCTGTCGTCCACAGTATCAGCACGGTTTCGGTTTTGTCTGTGCCATCTTTATAGAATTCCCGAGGGATTGTGAGCTGGAAGCAGTGATCCGGCACCGGTGGGAGGGCAGCGGGGCTGGTGCGAGCTGTGCCGGCGGGAGGCAGAGAGCGCTGGGCTCTCTCTCGCCTCTAGGAAGCACTCTGACCTCAGGGAAATGCTACTGCACTCCTCGAAAAGGGGAAGATCGCTCCGAGCAGTGCTGCGAGTGTGCTCAGGATCCTTAGGCTTGGCAAAGTGCTTATTTTGGAGAGCCTTTGCTTGGGAGTGGGCGAGAAGTAGGGTGGAGGGAGAGCTTGGGACTCGGCAGTTGTCTGTCAGCTCAAGGGAGAAGGCCCTGGGAAATGTCCCATGGAGATGCACCAGCCTGGTCTCGGAGCCGGGAACCCTTTCCCGTGCCGGGATTCCCTCCGAACTGGGGGTGAAGTGAATGCCAGCCTTGGAGGATGTGGTCAGGTACGGGAGCCTGGTGCCTGGAGAGGTTGGATCGTTCAGGAGCCACTCTGGGCTCTGCTGACGAACCTCCTCGCCCTGCAGAAGTGCGGGAGAGACGAGGCTTCCCGGAGCAGGCGGCTGCGCCCCGGCCCGACGAGCCCGTGCAGATGGCGGGGAGATAAACGACACCATCTCCGTACTGTAGTGGCTCGGCCGTAATTCCTGAAAGACATTTATTGGAGGCAACCTTCCCTTTTTCAGGGCTGTGACTCCTCGGGCAGGGGGAATTGCGACGGGGAAGGTGGAAAGCGCAACCCGGCGTTACTGATGAGACTGGTGCCCAAACCCCCATCCATTCCTCTCCTCCAATTTTCTCCTCTGACAATTTATAGGTTAGTTTGATGCTTGAATAGCTGAGTCTCTCTAGTAATATGTATTCTCTGTAAGTATTCCCTGCTGTGGCATATCCTAAGAGAACTCCATCAAATAATTATCTTCCCTTTTATTTATTCACAGTCTTTTCACTCGATCTGCATCACGATAAAATATTCCAATGGCTTCCTCTTAGCACTGAGCCTTCCCCAGATTGTAAAGTGTATTTATGTACAGTATTAAATCTGCCCTGCGCCGCTCTTTATCTCACCGCTCTGCCCGTTTGATGCTGCCGTCGTGCACTGGCCCTGGCCACCTCCTGCCCTGACTCCCTGTGGCATGCGTGGAGCCTGTGACACCTGCCCGAAGCCCAGCACAGGAGAGGTCTGCAGGTGGCCAAGGACCCGGCTGCAGCTGGTGCTGAGGGATGGAGAGGGGCAGCCTCACCAGGGACCCTTCCTGTCCTCCCTCGCTGGTGCTTCCAGCCGGGCTGTTGCTGCCTGGCAGAGCTGGGCTGCCGCCGTCAGCAGGAGGACGTGACTGCAGGGCAGCCGAGCGCAATCAGAGCAGGGAAGAAACCAATAACCTCCTGTCCCCCTCCAGAGGTGCTGGAGGAGCAGCGCTACTCTTCTCCAAGGACTCTGCAGGTCTCCCTGTGGAGCCGGTGGACTCTGGGGAAGGAAATATCCCTAAAAAGGGGTTGCCAGCCAGGGGCAGCTTTTCATACAAAAAGAGGCTATTTCAGGCGATGATGGGCAGAGTCTGAGCGAAGGTTTCCAATGCTGATGAGCACTTGGAGTGCTTGGAGCAGCCCTTAGAGAAGGTGCAGGCATGCTGCAGCACAGCTCTGACCTGTGGCAAGGGATAATCCTTTCTCCATGGGATAGCAGGTCTGTGTTTGCACCTGGGATTGCTGCAAGTTTTGGAAATAGTCCTTCCAACACCAGTATATCGTCCTTGTCTTTCTGGAGGTTTCTGTGTGCTTCACAGCAGCCTAACAGGGAATACTTGGTGTTGTGCTTCCCTGCTTGCTGCTTTAAAAGACCCCATGCAGGAGCAGTGGCCTGTCCACCCCAGGATGCACAGGAGGCATCTTGACATCTCTGCAGGCACGAGTTATCCAAGGGGATTCTGGACTGAAGGGGCTCCTGTGGACACATTCACAGTCTGTAGCAGTGCCAGAGATTCTATTAGGCTGGAAGAGCTCTCTCCACTCCGAGGCTGAGGGAGTAAAAGTGAGTTTAACTGTGTTTTTAGGTTTGCTTCTGCTGCTCTGCCCACAGGAGCATTTCCTGGGAGTCATGGGGCAGCAGCAGCACTTTCTGCCATGCTGTGTCACCAAGATGCAGGAACAGCAGTTTTTAGGTTGGTCACAGAGAGAAATAGTGGTGACCATTCACAATTGTGGCTTTTCTTCCCAGCTTTGCCCATAGTCAGCTTGGTTAGTAGGCAGGTGGGCCAGGGAAAGGGGTGTTTCTCAGAAGAGGGAGATACCAGGGCAGAAGACCAGTCATGGTAAGGGGGATGAGGATGATGACCATGATGCTCCAGCTCACTTGGCTCTGGTACCTCTTTGGAGTGGCATCCCCTCAACTCCTGGAGAGCCAAGTTCCCCAGCAAGGGTTAACAGAGTGTATAAAATTGATTGCGATTTTAGTAATTCAGTATAATCACAGTCTACCAGCAGGTTGCTTTTCCAGCAGGAGGGTTTGGAATTATTTTCTGGAGTTTGCAATATAGAACTTAAATTAAGCCTCAGAAGTCAGAGGAGCTCTGCTGCATCTCTAATGTGGTGCTAAATTCTCAGCAGCACATTCCCTGTATTAAAGCCTTTGCTGGCAATTAGGTTCATTAACTATCACAATACCTTATTTATTACTCGGCATGCCATATGGTTTCCCAGCTAAAGAATGGCACCCGTTCTAGCACAGACCATTTGGCATCATAAAAATGTTAACAAATAATGTTATGGCTCTCAAGGGCAAAAGGGCTCGCCGGGCTGCAGGTCTGCACGGCAGGAGAGAATATGAAAACATTTTTCTTCTATGGCAAAATAAAGAATTCCTCGAGACAGAAGTATTCAAAGACTATCCCGCTTGCATCACGCAAATGGGAGTTTTATACATGCCCATAATGGTTCTGTCAATATTTGCAGCAGGCAGCGTGCTCACTCATCTCCTTTCCTTCCCCTCGCTCCCTCTGAGCACGGACAGTGTTGGAGCACTGACAGGAAAGACCCACTTCCATCTAATCGTGCTGCATTTATGCCTCTTGATTTTTATTTCTTCTGATGCCACTGGCTCTTTTGTGTATGCAGCTCTTGGGGAGAGGATTAATTATCCAGCACCGTCCTTTACTACTGTCCAAACTTCAGCACTAGGCACTGCACCAAGGCACACGGAGTGCCAGAGAGTGAAAATGGCATCAACTCCTACACTGCAGGAGTGTGTGTGTGTGTATATCTGTGTGTGCAGAGGGTGAAGCTGCACCAGTAGAAACAGCTCTTTGGGACCCCAATGATAGAACATGAAGTTAGGCGTTCTGACCTTGAAAAGGGGGAAATCCTAACTGTAGTTAGTTTAGTGCTACAGGAGGAGATCAGGACCTGTTGCAGCCCAGGCTGTGAGCGTCACACAGCGTACAACACACTCGGTTCCTATTTTCAGCAGGATTAGGATTACGAGAGCCAGGGAAAGCATTTCAGGTCACAGGGACTCAGAGTGTCTCCTCTTGGGTACTGTGTGGCCAACAAGGAAAAGGTACTTCTCCAGTCCTTTTCTATGAGTGGATTCTCCCAGAATAAATGTGTCCAAAGGGCAATTTTGGCAAAGTACAACTTAGAGTAGTACTGAAAAAGCACAGATTAAACCAGACTTTGTGATCCTGTTACAGCACCCCTTGACAACCACTGAATTTCCAGAAATGGGTCAGAAAGCTGAGTTAGAGGCACAAGTAGCACTGCTGCCAAATTTCCTAGGCAATGCTCACTTGGTGCCTAGGTGAGTTTGTTCCCTGGATCTTGCTCTGCGTTGATTCCTGGGTCAGCTTTCTGATTTGCAGGAAGACAATTCTTCCAGCATGAGCTGAGGAATGGCTCTGGGCTCCAATGGTCTGTGCACAAGTAGCTGCAGTAGCACAGAGCCAGCTCCCCAATTTCCTGCCGAAGATCCCGTGGGTCAGGGCATGCCCAAGGCTCCGTGCCCTCCTGCCAAGTCTAGGTGGTGAGGCTGGAGCAGCTCTTGGATAACTGCTGTGGTGATGACCACTTCAAAAATGCTTTGGTGTCCAGAACAGCTGCTCTTCCCCTGGGTAGTGGTGGCAGGCAGGTGTTTGGCTGGCACCAGGCTCAGCCTGTGTGCAGCAACTTCACTGTGCCCTGGTCTGTTGGTGCCCACTCCAGAACCGCCTGTGTCCTGCTGGAACTGCTCTTCCCAGGGAGGGATGTGACAAAGAGCTGTATTGCTGCAAAACTCACAGGCTTTAATGCCAGCTAGGATTATTTCTCATCACCTCAGCTGAACTCTCAAGCAATGTGGGTGAAGTATTCTACCTGCCAGTTCCCATTGGGATTACAGCCATTTCTTCGGGAGCCCCTCTGTTTTGTTTTTTATTGCAGTGGATGGCACACACAGAGGCAGAGCCTGGTCCTGAGAATAGTGGTGCTCCAGGGGAGGATGAGTGTGGCCAAAGATGAAGCTCTGTCCCCCCAGACAGTTGCTGTAACGTCCCCTTTCTGCTGGCCTCAGTGCCTCTCTCCAGAGTGTGCCAGTTCCTCTACCATCTAGTTAGTACCTCTGGGTTTTCACTATTCCATGGCCTCCTTTCTGCTAAGTGCCTTTTTCATGAGAGTTATGATTTGGGTTTTTTTCACTTCAGGTCCCTTGAAGAGACATTCCAAAACGTGCCCCCTCAAAAGCCTCTGGGCTGGAATATCTCACCCCACCTTCCCAAGCAATTTCGCTCCCCACCTACCCTGTTGGTCCCTTTGCACAGCTGCAAGGACCTTTGGCCATCTGGTGATGCTGTAGCCAGTTTTGTAGGTAGCACAGTGATGCCAACGCTCCAACACTGAACCTTTCATGGAGAATTCTTTGTGAATGGAGAACCATTTTTCCAAACGGCAGAGAGAAATGGAATTCTGATCTGTTGGTGGTGGAATTGGCATTTCCCAACCAAAGGATGTAGCACCTGAGGCAGCAGAAACAGTGGAGGGAGAGGCACAACAGTGATAAAGAATGGACTGGGTTCCAAAGGGAATTAATACCTGGAGAGGAGCTGTGGGGTGGTGGAAGCAGCTGCACTCCCGTGTCAGCCATGTCACACACTCTGCTGCCTCCCCCCGTTTGCATCCCTGGCCGCTGGCAGGGACACGTGGAGCCTCTGGCCCTGGGCAGATAGGTCTTATCCAGGAATGACTTTGCAGGAGTGTTTACTTTCATTCCTGGGAGGCTGATCGAGCTGTTCCAGCTAGGAATGTGCCCTGGCCGAAGGGGGACCCTGCCAAGATCCCTCCAGCATGAACATTGCACGGTCCAAGGGCATTGGAGCCCCAGCTGGACTCGCCCCCTGCTCCCAGGGCTGACCCCACTGCACAACCGGAATGTGAAGCCTATGTCCATGGGACTTGTGGTGATGGATGCATGTGCTGTGACCAAGCTGGAACACACCAATTCCTCACGACCTTTGGGAAGGATTCATAAATATCTGCCCTGAAAGGGCAGATTGTGAGCTGCCTTGCTGCACCAATGTTATCTGATTTGGTCACTGAGGAATCTGTGACCAGATAAGATACTGGGGGTTTATTGTATCTTCTGGCAATTATTAAGAAAATAAAATCAGTTAATATCTAACCTTGAACCTAGACCAAAACATTTAGCTTCAGACTTCGTTCTGCCTCTCTTGTACATTCAGGAGTTGTACAGTTTAGAGGGCTGTTAGGAATGATGGAAGAGATGAACAGGAATTTAATCTGAGCCTAAAATACCATCATTATGCAGCTTGAGCATCTCAGAAATGCGGTCTGTGCCATGTGTGATGCAGCCACTCGATCTTTTTGTCCTGGTGCAAGAAAGGGAAGGAGGAGGAGGAGCCCCTTTGGCAGACGTTCCCCCAGCTGTGAAGGCATTTTGTGTGAATATTTCATGCAGAGGTATGTTAAGAGCAGAGAAAGGAGTGGGGGAAAAGTCTTCCATGAGTATGGGTTTTTGTTGGCCCTGCCAGAAGCAGTGACACGTTCTGTGTGCACACACGGAGCACATAAATACATATAAATATCCTCTCCCCTGGAAAAGGAGAGCAGAGGACTGTGCAGCTGGAAATGGGACATGGAGCGCTGCTAGAAAGATTGAATTAGGGCTGAAGGTGTTTACTGAGTGACTGGGATTCAGGATGTGGCTTGCTTCCCCCAGTAAATGAACTTGAGCATCTTAAGGGCTCAGAAACTGGCTGCTCCCAGTGGGACTGAGGATGCTGCTCGTGGTTCTGGATGACTTTTTGGTTCTAAATGCTAAAGCCATTCAAGGGCTCTTGGAAACCATCCTGTTAAAGGAAGGGAGAGTTTTAATTGTTGATCTTGAGCTCAGAAAAGCATGCAATGAGTACTTAACTCACCTGGAATTCTTATTAGAATGAACTTGGGCATGATCCTCATGGAGAAAGAATAGCCCTGGCTGGAGGTGCAGCCCATTCCTGAGGTGACCAACCATCATGAGTGGTATCTGGACAGACTAAGAACATCTCCTTCTCCTGCACTGTATTCAGCCTGAGGAGAGTCAAAACCAAAGGGAGATAGAGCAAAAGCAGGATGAAACTGGAACACAATCCCTCACAAGAGTATCCCCTGCCCTGTTTTGGGAGGCAGAACAAGCCTCCAGAAGTGCTTTGCTGAGGTCCTGGTGTAGATTCTGCTCTATTTAAAGGACTTTTTTCTGGAATGAACTTTACTGAACACACATGCAGCCTCCACAGCACCATAAAGTCAGGACTGACATTTAATGCCTTGGCACATCTCTTTCCTTGTCCCATGCAAGATGTCAAGTATGTTAGGTTAAGTGAAGAGAAAAAGAGGAAAAATAATCACACAATAAATTAAACAAGGCCAACTCCCCTCCCATTTATTAGGGCTTCAAAAGTTGCTACCTCTGGCTCGAGCTTTCTCAAATACATACCAAGGGTAACACTAAAAATAGGTCCTGTACTGATGGTTGGGTCGCAGCCTGCTAGAGGGAGACATTTTTATTTAATTACAAGCCCAGCAGCACGTTGCTGGGGGGGAATACATAAACACGGTGCTTGAAACCCGGCTGTAAAGTTTGTGCTTCTTCGCTGAGTCACTGTGGCTAAATTCTCCTTTGTGTGGGGGATTTAGGGGAGGAATGTGGGAAGGCTGGCCCAGGCTGCCGCCCTCCTGAGTTACTGCTCAGCTCATCCTCTGGCCCTGGCAGGCTCAGGGCCCTAAGCCACTAATTAGCCTCATTGTCTTAGGGCTGCAGCATCCATAACCTGGCACAGGGAGGGGGGAACATGGAGAGGCAAACTCCTGGAAACTCATGAGCTGCTCGTATCTCCTGGCACTTGTGTTCTGTGTGTCACAACCCACTTCTCAACAGGCCCAGAGGGATACTGATCAATGCCCAATGGGACGGCATTGATTCCATCATCCCTATGAGCAAGAGAAGTTGTAACTTGGAGCGGTGCTCACAAGCAGGAAGGATTTTAGTGCACAGACCCCGGCGTGCAGCAGCCTCGTTTGGAGCCGTACGGGTGTGGGCAGTTCCGCTGGCTGCTCGCTCACGTGGCAGTGACACGATGATCCTCATCACTGCTGCCCATGCCTCTGTCACATGCTCGAGCATGGCTGGGTGGCATCCCACACCCAGCCATGGCCGGGAGGTTGATGGGAAAAGGTGGGCATGTGGGGAAGGGCAGACGAGGGTTTCTGCAGTGTGACAGCCTACACGTGTCCAGTCGGCTCTATGTGAATTATCAGGCTGGGCGTGTTCTCCTTTTCCATGACAGTGGGCAGCTCCTGTGCAGCTCCATTGGGCTGGCTACACTCAAGCTCCAGCAATAACTTATTTTGGGATCAACTGCAATGTGGATAACCCGTGTCCCACCACCCCATGCCACAGCCCCCGATACAGCTGCATCCTCAGCGTGACTCTCAGGTTCCCTTTGTGCAGCACGCAGGGGCACAATGAGGGGCCTGTTCCTGGCCCCTCCACTCCCCCAGGCTGCCACAGTGTGTGTGGGTCCAGTGGCCGTGCTCGGACGGAGCCTGGTGCTAATCAGTGGGGTTCAGAGGAAGCTTAATGCACCGTGGCTGCACACTGAGCAGCTTTGCTGGGGCTTCCGCCCTCCCCCTTGCAAACAGCTTTGTGCATTTAGACTTTTTTTTTTTTTAAATAAAGTCTAACACGTTTAATCATCTTTTCATAAGCTGTCAGCTTGCCGCGTGCCAAAGCAGAGCAGCGCGCTCTGCCCCGGCTCCCAGCAAAGCAAATATGTCTGGAGAAATCCTGGTCTTGGGAGCATGCACGCAGGGGATCAGGAGCTGTGAACCTCCCAGGAGTCTGGGGTGGGACCAAAAATCAGTTTTTGGAAGTCATGAATTTTTCACTGAAGTTGAAACAGATCTTATTTTTCACAGCATCCTCGCTCCAGTGTTCCATAATTCAGCTCTGCACCATCAGGGCTGGAAAATTCAGAATACTGGAAAACTCCAAATACATCAAAAGCAAAACACAACTAGTCCTAGGAAAACATGGGAATGTGCCTATCCCCCACCCTGGAGGGAGCTGGTTCTCTCCAGGAGCAGGGAGAACAGGTCCAGGGGGCAGAGCTGGGGTGGGCACAGCAGAAGTCAGGGCCTAGCAAGCTGGAGAAGTTGGAGCTGTGTCCTTGCATCCCTCTGTGTGGTGGAAGGTGGAGGTTATGTGTCTAACAATGCTGGAGGAGTGCATGTGATGGAAAAGGGCATTTGTCTGCAGAGAGGGGAAGAAGACATTGTTTTGAGCTTGATGGAGAAGAACTGCTCCTCTTCCCTTTCCATTCATACAGGGTGGGTGATGCTGGGGCACCTTCTGGCTGCAGTTATCTTCCAGGCTGTTTTTTGTGGACTAAGCATCCTGAACAAGGAATTTCCTTTCTTACTGTAATTGCAGAGACTGCTGGGTTCTACTCTCCTCTCCACACACTAGCTGCCTCTGGGAGAAGCATCCCAAGGGCTGCCCTTGCCATCATCCTTTGAAATGCTTACAGGCTGCTTCATTGCCCAATCCTTGTCTTCCTGCAGACCTGGTGCTGCTGGTCAAGTTATTTCCACTGGGAAAATAAATGTTCATGTCTCCCTGTCCAAGTAACTGACTGGGCTGGGGGCTAGAAGTGGATTTTCCTGGGAAGGATGACCATGCTTCACCTGGTCCTCACACAGAAAGCCCTTCCTGAGGAACCACTGACTCAGGGATTTAATGCTGGAGGTTAATAATAATCGCACCAGGCAGCACATCATTGCCCCGTATCTGGTTGAGAGATTTACAAGTGAAACTCGTGGCGGAGGAAGAAATTGCTTCAATCACTTGGAGTAATGGCACATGGAGAGGCACTTGGGCGTGACTGCTACTTAACACGGAGCCCAGCTTGGCTTCATTTAGCTGCTGGTGCCTTTCTAATAAACACGTTACACTACAAGGTGGGGATTAAGATCAGAAAAGTAAATAAATTGGAAACTGATGGGGACAGATGGGATGGAAATGGAAGGTATTGGGGAAGAGTGACAAGGGATTGACTCCCATACCAGGACGTGGGGAAATGACCCTGAAGGCCATGGTTGTAGCTTCCCAAGCATCTCCATGGGCCTCACCTGTGGGCTGCAGGTGCTGGGCAGCCCACTGGCAGGGCATGTGGGGTGTCCCTGCTCAGGGTCACCAAGCTGGTCACTGTCTTTGGCAAATGGTGGCTGTGGGAAGTTGGTGTCTTAAACAATTCATTAGCTTTTACTACATGTATTAGAGGAGCAACAAAAAGTGCAACACACCAGTCGACAGGAAGGACTGGGGGGGTTAATTTTCAGGATGCTGCCTGGGAATTTAGCCGTGGGATTTCCATTATTGCTAATGGGACTCATGCAGCTTAATTTCATGTAAGCTACACTAAAAACATACCCCTAACCGCCTGCAAAATTTCAGTCCTGAAATCAAGCCTTTTAAAAGTTAGAGAAGGGTAAACAAACACCTGAAACCACAGAGCCTCACTATTTCCCCCTCTCAGCTGTTTGGATTTTCAAGTCTGGAAGAGGGAGGAACTCAAGCAGTTTGAGACAATTAAAAACCCCATCCTGCAGGCACGCTGGCTGCCTGTGCAGTGCGTCCCTGCTCTCTGCCAATTACAGCGGCAGAGTTATAACCCCCGAAAAAATAGGAGTAAGCTGATGCCTTACCCTTAACTATAGTACGGTGAGCGCGGCGTTGTCACGCATCTAATAACCCACACAGCGCTGCTGTGCATCGTGAGGCCTCCGTTATTAGGCTGTTCTCGTTAAATGACTGCTATCATCTGGTCCCAAAGTACATTAAATCCCATTATAATTATAAACACACTTCCCCATAACGTTCTCCTTAGATTACATTTGCGCTGCTTTACCCCAAGGGTATCTTTGTACTAATGCCATCCGCGTTAGTTGTTTTAGCTGACGACGCCGGGCCCTGCGCTGGCTGTGTTGTGCCACGGGTGCAGCAAGGGAGAGAGGGAAGAAGGAGAGCTGTGTGGCTGCCACCCTGCCCCTCCCCGAGGATTACACAGCTGTCTGGGTGCACCGAGCGTGGGCACTGCCAAGGGGCTGAGGCACGTGCATGTCCTCGGTCGAGGACGCGCAGGGCACACAGAGCTCCCTCGGCTCGTGGCCCGCTGCCCGTGCCGCTGCCGAGCGCTGTTGTCGGTGTCACGGTGTGGCTGGTGTCTCCCCGTGTGTTTCGCTCCCTTCCCGAAGCCGACCCTTGCGGCAGAGCCCCATGGCCCGTCCTGGGGCGCGGGCACCCGCCATATCCCTACATACAAGTGGTGCCGTCACGGAGTCAGTGTTTCCTCGCGGGGGGGAAGGGAAACCACATTCGTCGGGGAGACAACGTGCTCTGTGTCACACCATGTCACAACCACCGGCTCGTGTTCGGAATCTGCCACCGGACCCCAAACTGGGCTCTGGGGTTGGTTTTTACCGTCTCCACCCCCGGGGCCGGGGGTCCGCCCAGGCGCGGCGCGGGGGGCGGCTTTGTCTGGCGCGGGCGCGGCGGTGGCGCAGCCCGTCGGGGCGGTGGGCGCAGCCCGTCGGGGCGCGCAGCCCCGCTCGCACGGGGCCGGATTCCACATTGCGCGGAGCAACAG
>JACBWW010000043.1:2179382-2245406 GCA_020086605.1 Lanius collurio | reverse complement strand
TGGTCCCAGATTTGAGCGACGGCGAGACACCCTGATGTGTGAGCCTGGGGCGCGCCATGGATCTTACTAAGATGGGGCTGATCCAGCTGCAGAACCCCTGCCACCCCACCGGGCTGCTGCACAAAGCCAACCAGATGCGCCTGGCGGGGACGCTGTGCGACGTGGTCATCATGGTGGACAGCCAGGAGTTCCATGCGCACCGGACCGTGCTGGCGTGCACCAGCAAGATGTTCGAGATCCTCTTCCACCGCAACAGCCAGCACTACACCCTGGACTTCCTCTCACCAAAGACGTTCCAGCAGATCCTGGAGTACGCGTACACTGCCACCCTACAAGCCAAGGTCGAGGACCTGGACGACCTGCTCTATGCCGCCGAGATCTTGGAAATTGAGTACCTGGAGGAGCAGTGCCTGAAGATCCTGGAGACTATACAGGCCTCCGAGGAAAATGACACCGAGGTCACCGTGGCTGATGGAGGTGCTGCTGCCACCACTGAGGAAGAGGAGGAGAGGAAGTCGAGGTACATCAAGGGCCTCTTTATCTCCAGGCCCGCTGGTGAGGAGAGTGGCTATGCTGGCATGGCCAGCCAGAGTCTGCCAACAGCCACAGCAGAGCAGAGTCCCTCTGCCTCCGCATCCTACTGCTCCCTCTCTTCCATGAGCCCCACCAAGGCAGCAGTGGACAGCTTAATGACCATCGGGCAGTCCCTACTACAGGGTGCCCTGCCACCCAATGCCCCCGAGGACTCACGCCCCACCACCACCTGCCGCCCCTCTGGCCTCACCGAAGTCAAAACGGAAGCGATGCAGGTGGATGAGGCCTCTGGCCACAACAGCCCCCAGACAGCCGAGCCTGGTGCCTCCAGTGGGGAGAAGCCTGATGAGAAGGGCAAGGAAGGACCGGGCACTCCGACCCGCAGCAGTGTCATCACTAGTGCCCGTGAACTGCACTATACCCGTGAGGAGGGTGCTGAGCCAGTCCCTGAGCCTGGCCAGGGGCTGCCACTGGGGCCGGAGCCATCCGGCACTGGCCCAGGCGAGAAACCCTTGGGCATCTACTCGCTGCTGCCGAACCACAAGACTGAGCCGGTGCTCGGCGTGCCGCCCACTGTGGCGTCCGCCCTGCACGTGCAGCCGGCCCTGGCTGTCTCCATGGACTTCAGTGCCTATGGCGGGCTGCTGCCCCAAGGCTTCATCCAGCGGGAGCTGTTCAGCAAGCTGGGGGAGCTGGCAGCCGGCATGAAGACAGAGACCAGAGCCTTGGGTGAGCAGTGCAGCGTGTGTGGGGCAGAGCTGCCAGACAACGAGACCCTCGAGCAGCACAGGTGAGTGCCAAGGCCGTGCTGTGGCATGCTGCACCGGGCAGCCAGGATCTTGTCAGAGGGTTTCGGTTTCTGGCTGAGCATCGTACGTGCTGGTGCAAAGTTTCCATCACGTACCCCAAAACCAGCTTGTGGAGTAGCATTCGCAGAGGGATGGCTGTTGCAGCTCCCCCAGGTCTGGCAACCGTGCCAGAAGGTTCCTTCCAGTGAGTGCTGGCTGGGGAGGATAGCTCAGATGAGCTGGGGCCGTCAGTGTTTCCTTCGACCATAAACCCCACCAGTTTCCCTGGCTGGCATCAGCCAAGCAGCCCACAGTTGCTACACTTTGAGTTCAGGGATCTGTGAGCGGAGAGATGCAGTGGGGACAGGCAGCACTCACCCACCCTCTGCTGAGAGCTGGTGCCTCCTGTGCCAGTGCCGGGGCACACCAGCACGGGCAGTGGTGGCAATATGCGGTGACTTGCCAGCCCGGGGGGGTTTTGTGTTGCTCAGCTTCCCGGTTTATGAAACATCTGCCCTTTGCACAAAGTAGCGCGGGGGTCAGGCTGGGTAACGCCGGGGCGAGCGCAGAGGGCTCGGGCTGCCTCAGAGCCACGGGTCTGTCCCTGCGGGGACGGTGAAGGGCTGAATATCCAATGGCTGCGGATGTGGTTTTGGGGCTCCACTGCTCAGTGTGGGGGTATCTGTGTGCTCACTCCCAGCCCTGCACCCTGGGGACTTGCTGCGGGGTGCGAGCGTGGTGGTGGTTACTGACACGTGAGCTCAGTGCTCCGCTGTTTGCTGCCTCCTGGTCGTGGTTCAGGGACCACGGCTTGTTCCCTGATTTGGCTGGAGAAGGGAGCCACGATAATTACCACACTAAAATTGGCATCGCCAGTCAAATCCCATGTCTCTGGACGTGCTTCGGCGAGCGCTGCTCTGGTCCCCGGTGTGGCTGCAGCCCCGCGACAGGACAGCAGCGTCCTGCCTAGAAAAGGCATCAACCGGCATGGTGCCGTGGCTTCTCCTTACCTCCCCTGGCTGCGCACCCCATCAGATTTTTAATGAATCAACAGGTTAATTAGTCCTGATGCACATAAGGCGCTCCAGGGCCGGTGTCCGTGCCGGCGCACGCCTCTGGCGGGGAAATCGGGGCTGCCGGCATGCTCGCTGCCGTGCGGGATAGCTGCTGTCGGGTGCCGGAGCAGTGGCTCCCCGTACACTCAGCCCGTGAACACTCCGGGTGCAGGGCGGCAGCTGCCGAGCCGGGATCCTCAGCCCTGCGCGTCTGCGAGTGCTGCCAGCATCGCTGCTCGCTCAGCCGCATGGACCCTGGGGGGAGCAGCCTTCACCCCTTGAGGGTCCTCGGCTCCGTGTGGGTGCACAGCCGCTTTCGGCTTTGTTTCCCCCTCTCACAAGTGGGAGAGCTGGGGCTGGCGTTGGTTACGTGCCCGAAGCCGCCTCGGCCGTGCGGTGATGCAGACCGAACGTCACCGGGAGAGCTGCAGTGAGGGCTCAGAGAGAATTTTAACGTGCTTTTCCACCACGGTCTCAAGGCTCTCCCTTTACCCCTCCAAGCCCAGAGCAGCAATTGCTGTGGCCGCAGTGGAGGGCGATGCTGGGGCTGTCCGGAGGCTCCTATCGCCAGCCGTGGATCTGACGAGAGGGAGGGAGAGCTGCGCGGTCAGATCCTTCCCCGCGCGATCGAGAGATGAGGGAGCACGGCCCAGCTGTCCAGCACGGCAGCCCCTATTTCACAGCGCCTTCCCGGGCTCAGCTTGTTTTGACAGCCGCGGCTGCAGCCGTAGCTTATTTCTCACTTATTCATGATCCTTATGGGGAGGCTGGGCACACGCCATGCTCCGCGGGGCTCGGGGTCTGCCTGGAGCGTGGAGCTCAGCACTGGCCCCTGCCAGCGGAGCCTTAGAGGCAGTTGCTGAAGCCAACACCAAACTCCGTTTGCCTGTTCTTGCTTTCAGACCTATTACCTGGCGCTGGCAAACTTTGCAGGGTTAGCCAAATCCTCTGAGCCGTGTTTAAACTGATCTGTAAGACCATCCATGTTGAAAGGCATTGGGTCACAGTCCAATGAACTCACTCCTCAGCCCCCAAAGTCTAAATCCTAGGCGGTTTGTGTGTAGACAGGGTCTCATGTGGCTTTTTTATAGTATTTGCTTTCTAATACGTTGCGAGAATTACCATTTGGGGAGGATTTGTGCAATCCTATTGTATTCATGGAGCTGTTAAACAGCATCTGCGCTGGGCTGGGATCTGCAGCTCTCTGCCGAAGCAGCTCTGGTGGCAGCTGCACCATGCTGGCTGCGGGTTCCTCTTCGGTCCGCTGCCTGGTGGTAAGGGGGCCTGGGGATCTGCAGCCTGCACTGGCGTCTGGGCACCGGCTGGAGGTGGGGGCAGGATGTGCCAGGGGCGCCACGGTGTCACTCGTCAGCTTTCGCTGACCTCTTTCTGCCGTGCACTCGCTGCTGCGGTTTTGCTTTCCGACCCTGATGTGAGTGCGGAGGTGCCCGATCAGAGCCGTTCCCAGCTGTGGTGAGCTGGAGGCCAGGGGCAGGGGGCCAGGGGTGGGGGTACCTCACTGTTCCGTGGGGTGTTTGGCTGTCAGTGGGACAGCTTCCACATGCTGCTTCCCCAGCAGGTGACAGAACCCAAAGCCACCCGGCACCAATGCTGCTCTTTGCGCAGGGACCTCGGTGAGCCAGTGCACGCCAATCCTGTTTACAGAGCACAGGCAGCCCATGCATATGGCAGGGCTGTTTGTTTACACACACACATGCCTATAGAAGTGTAAACATGTATGTTTATAGTCTTGGAGCCTTCTGAGTGTTGTTCCTGTCTTCATTAGTATGGGAAGCACATGCAGGAAAAAGGAGAGCAGAGGGCTGGCCTGGCCTCAGTGAGCACAGGGGGCCACTGGCCCTGGGTGACGGACAGTGCCCGAGGGACGGTCATCTGCCCTGGCCCAGCGTGGTAACACGGCTTCTTGGCCTTGTGGCAGCATCGTCTGTTCCGTGTCATACCCAAGAGCGCTGAGTTGAGACCTTTCGGGGGCCAAGCGGCCACAAGCCTTGGCGCTGCCTCTGATCGGGGTTTTCAGGTCCCTGAACACACTGGCTGCTGCGTGATCCATTTTTTCTTCTCCTTTACTGGGCTTATGATTTTGATTAATTGAGTGTAGATTGAGTCGTCGAGTCTTTAATTTTTTTTATAAAAGATTTCCTTCTGGGTTCAGCAAAGTTCAAACTTAATCTAATGTTAGTATCGATCGTTGCTTCTAATTGCAGACAAAAAAGCCATAGTTCAGTGGCCCTTTTTGGGGTTGTTTTGTGAAGGAAAACCTCCAAGTTGCAAGGCAAAAGCTGTGCCGAGCTGCCAACTGAGCCTGGCATAGTTTGTCATTGGGAAGTTAAATACCTTAAAACTTTCAAAAAATTAAACCATGTCTTTTATAAAGTGATAGCGACTGGGAAGGCTGTCAGTGGGGATGTGATCCCATATGCTTCATTTATGGCACACTCGAGGATCCCAAGTCAATGCTGCCCAGTAATTCACCCGGCACGGCGATGCAGCTGCTGGCAGTGCTTGCCACGCGTGCCAGTGCAAGATGGAGATGCTGGTCTGGAAAGCAAAAGTGCCTTGTGGTGATGGTGTCATGAGGCCAGTGGAGGCGAGTGGTATGTGCATGCTCCTTGTGGGGTGATTTTGGGTGGAAGGTGCTTGTCCTCACTGTTGTATGGGGGAATGTACCTTGGGGAAAGCTTCCGTGCCAGCTGTCAGGTCTGTTCCATGGCTGAACTGTCAGCTAAAGATGTTTGTGTGCCAGTGGAGGATTTAAGGACAGGGGTAAGGAGGCTCACTCTGCTCCAGTGACTGCTGGCCAGCCACTGTACCTCAAACTCCAGATTTGTGCCCTCTTTTGCCATTGAAAGACAGAAAAGCAGTGGATCTGCCTGTCTGCTACCAGCAGCACCAGTGTTCAGGGCCAGGCATCGTTGCTCCCACCAGTCGGAAAGGCTCCTGCTTGGGAAAACTGCAGGTTCCCATGGGGATCCAGCCTTTGGCTCTTCCTCTGGCAGCCTCACCTCCCCTGTCTCCACCTGGATTAGCTGAGCGTTGTACTGCTAATGCCATTAGGCACGTTGGCACTGCTCAGCATGTCACAGTGAGAAACAGATGCAGTGTACCATTAAAGCAATAAACGTGATAAATCTGATCCCAAGTGCTTTGTGAGATGTTATTAGTGTTAATTTCAGTAGCCAAATACAGTAGTTATTTTTATTTTATTTTAAGTATTCGTGAATTTATGTTCCACTGAAATTTAAACTTCTGAAAAAAGGAAGAAAACTAGAAAGCAAGGGTGAGAGGGAAGGAAAAGCTGGGGCAGCAGCCCCCCAAACTCTGCCCATGATTACTTCCAGAGTTTGAGGATGACCTGGCAGCTCTTGTTTCTTGCTGATGGCCCTTATTAGCGGCACCTGGCATCATAAGGGGCTAATGGAAACCAGCGTTCCCGGCTGCCGGGCTGCAGTGCGGGGCAGCCGGGCGAGGAAGCTCTTATTAGCTTTATGGGCAGGGGGACGTACCCCGCTCAGGAAATGAATGTTGCAGCTAAGGTCCACAGCGCTGACCCCGAGCATGTAACCTGTGAGCGCCGGCCAAGACCCCGCGCAGGATGCTTGGGATTTCGGGGGCTCTCTGGTTCTTGTCATGGGCAGAGGGGGAATACAATGTGGTGTGTTGCAGCCTTGAACTTTTGATTTATTCAATGGGTGACTTAACCATTTCCATACTCAGCTCCAAGTGAGGAGGGAGAAAAGCCTCCTTTGGCTTCTACATTATTCCATCCATTATTCTGCATCAGTTTAGTTATGCATGCACTGCGTTTGAAAGTGAAGCTCTGAGGTTGCCATCAGAAAACACCTATTTTCTATGCATTTGTTTGTTTGTTTCTCCCTGCCCAGTGAAACTCTGGTTTCTCCTGGCCATGATGCCTGGTGCTTCTGATATTTTGCAGAGGGACATCCAGGGGCGTGATAGGGTCATTGCCTGCTCTCTGCCTGGTGTGCGGCCCCTTCCCCAGCACTGCTCAATTCCCAGGGACCAGGACCCCTTTGGCTGCAGGGCTGGAACCCCAATGCATGAAACCTACCGTGCTGAGGACACTTGGGTGGCTCTTCCCCAAAGCTGGCTGAGGCTGCAGCAGCTCGATGAGATTTGCAGAGCATCCGCAGTCATCGTGACACCTTGCAGAGTGATGTTGGTTAATGCCTTTTCAGCTGTACAGAGGGCCCCTCCAAGAGCCTGTGCTAGTTCAGGGGTGATTCTCCACCATTTCTTCCTCTCCTTGAGGAGCATGGGAGTGGTGCAGAGCAGCCTGGGCTGTTGGTGACTGAGCATTCCTGCAGCCTTCCCCGCTTCTGCGGGATGTTAGCTCTTTAGTTACACCAGTCTGTAAATCTGTTTTCCTTGGATAGAGTAAAATGATCTGCATTTTCCTTTTTGCCTGCAATTAGCAAGATTTTTCTTTTATTCCCCTCCTACCCCCCTTGACAGCTTCAAGAGAGGCTTTAAATGAGTAATTACTAAATATTTCCCGGCAGCCAAACACGGGGCCATGGCATCTCCTGTTGCAAAAGTGAAAAATATTTCTGTTTGCAGTTAATTTTAGTGGCAGGCAGATCATGTTAACTAGGTGTAATTGCTTCCAGATATGGCAGAGGGTTTTGTGTGTTGGGATGAAGGGTCTGGTAAGTGCTCACTTCCTGTGTAAATTAGCCTATTCCATTCATTCCTCCTCACCCGGCAGTCCTGGCTTGTGTCACTCTGCCGGTGAGGGGTTCTTCCCCCCGGCCTGGCTCAGCACTTTATGGTGGGATCAGTCCTTTGCAGGGCATCGCTCCCTCCTTTGCTGGAAGGGATCTGCATCCCACTCTGCAGCCGATGACCTGGACAGAGCTGGGCGTGCACCCTGGCCCTGGTAGAGATTGGTGGTGTGACAGGTACAAACTGAAACAGGGAGGGTGGCACATAGGGAATTTCAGACAGGGTGGATTCATATAATATGAGCAACAGGAAAAGGTTCATGCATCCTTTGGAATACATGCAGACATGGCAGGGGAGTCTGCGTGTGGCCAGACGCCTTTTAATATGGGCTGATGAGTTTCCAGTGAAGCCGTGACATCTGCTTTTGTTCCCAGGCTCAAGCCCAGTTGCTCAGACCTACCTGTGGGGTGTTCAGGAGCATCACCTGTGTGTCTGTTCTGGATAATCTTTATCCAGGCTGGGGCATGCCTGAACCACTTGGTTTCAGTTTGGAACACACTGGTTTGCCTTTGGGTAACGTCTGTGCTGGCAGCAGAGCAGCAGGTACCTCTGGTAGAGTACGAGTGCTGTTGGACCACGTCATTCACAAGAAAGGTGGATTCCTCTTTTTGGCAAGAGGTCACTCTGCATCTGAAGGAGGGAGCACTGCCCTAAAATTGGGGTTGCAGGAGCAAGCCTTTGTGGCCCAGGCTTACTGACTGGCCAGGAGCCAGGGCCGCCCAGATCATTTTCACTGTAGTGTTCTTAACTGATTTTAAGTAGATTATGGTTGGATACGCGCCCTGCTGTGCTGGTTCAGATTTCCATCGGCCTTCGTTGTCTCATTGCTGTTTTATTGGCACGTTGTTTAGCAAACAAACCGGCAATGTGTGATTGAGGAAAGGTTTCTCCACGTAGGCACGAGCGCTGCAAGGCGCGCAAAGCCTGGCTAGCGCTGCCTGCCCACCATAAATCAGCGTTAAACACCCTGCTTTGTTACCAGTGTCAGCGCGGGAGATGGGCTGGTTATCGGCGTGTATCAGCCGGGCTGATAACCCCGCGCTCTGTTTAGTGCTGTGTGAGGAGCAGCAGGCTCGCTGCAGCGGGGGAGTGCACTGCATGCTGGCACGGGCGATGCTGTGGGGTTTGCCATACACGCCACCAAGGGGACCTGTGCACCCCCTTCTTGAAAAAATACACCTTCCTCCATCTGCAGCTTGTGGCGGGGGGGAAGATGCCTGCTCTCACTTTGGTGACCTATAAGGAAGGGGAGCATCGACTGAGCATAAAAACAAAGAGAAACTCGAAAAACGCACAGCCCCAAGCACCAGGCCATTTCTGTCGCCAGTGGAGGGCTTCAAAAGATGTGTGGTGGTGGTACCCGGGGACATGGTTTAGTGGTGGGTTTGGCAGTGCTGGGGGACAGTTGGACTCAATGCTCTCAGACATCTTTTCCAGCCATTGTGATTCCCAAACACCAACTCTGCCAGAGTCCAAGGAGCAATGTCCAGGCACATGGTGGGATTTTTGGGGCTGTCTTGTGCAGTGCCGGTAGCTGGATATTGATGATCCTTTTGGGTTCAGGGTATTTTGTGATTTTATGATTTCCACACCAGGTACTGCACCAGTTACAATCCACATGTGGTTTGCTACTCCATCATAACTACTAGATGTGCTTTTGATGCCATTTTGGTATTTAACTTTTTTTCTTTTATATATTCTCTATATCCTTTACACATATACTTGTAGCTTTGTAGCTTCATATTGTAGCTTAGTTTCAACATTTTCCTAGGCAGAAAGACAAAACAAATTCCAGGATCCCTATGCTATCTTGGCTCTCCCTAGAAACCAAGGCTGAAACCAGCTTTCTGAAATATACTTTTGTAAACAGGGCCTGGATCTCATCCTGAGGTGGGAGAATCTAGAAGGTACTAGAACTGGGGGAATTACTTTGCCAGGCAGGCTCCAAATTGAGGGGTTCTTGTCAGATATGCTACTTTGCGGAATCTGTAAAAATTGTACAAGCCTTACGCGGGGTGTGCATCTTCAGCCTTTTCTACCTGATGAATTTGTGCACCTTGAGGATCCTGGTATAAAAGTACCCTTTTTAATCACCGTAACTGTGTTTGATGCATGTTTTTAGGACCAGAGGAAAAGGCATCACTTTTATGTTTTGGCCACTGAGTCTGGGGATGGTGCTGGACTCCACATGCTTTGCTCTTGGTCACCTTCTCTCATTCTTGTCTCCACACAGTATTTATAGTAAATCATATTAGAAAGGAGTGCTAAGGAGGAAGCGTGATTCATCCTCCTTGAAACCAGCACTGGCATTAGTAAAGGCAAAGCCCTTACTACGCGTTTTTTATTATGGTACTTAGGGACAGGTTGTACTAATTTTGGCATGCACAGAGTAAACCCAGGAAGGCTACGACTCCAAGAAATCCAGTTTCACCACAGCACAGGCTGTGTTTTTAAAAAAGCCAACCAAAACCCAGCCGGCCTTCTTGAAAGTGCATGTGCATGGCAGCACAAGGATTTTGGGACAGCTCGTTGCCTTCCAGATTTCACTGCATGTCTTTGGCTATTCCATTGGTTTCTCAGGGCTTTGCCGTCAGGCAGGAGCAGAGATGGCTGTGAGCTCAGGCATCATCTTTACCTGTGAGGGTGGTGAGGCCCTGGCACTGGTTGCCCAGAGAAGCTGTGGCTGCCCCTGAATCCCTGGAAGTGTTCAAGGCCGGATTGGACGGGGCTTGGAGCACCCTGGGATAGTGGGAGGTGTCCCTGTCCATGGCAGGGGGTTGAAATGAGATGAGCTTTAAGGTCCCTCCCAATTTAAGCCATTCTAAGCCATTCTGTTGCCACAGGTCTGGAATAGGATGTGCGAATTGTAGCAGAAAAAGGCTCTGTGATGAGGGGATGGACAGAGAGGATGTACAGAGGGGATGCTCGGTGCGGAGAGACCCTGCCAACGGCTCTCACACCGTGTGAATCTGGGCTGCCAGCAGCGCGGCACAGGCAGCGCCGGTGACAGATCTTATCTCAGCTGGGCACGGGCTGCGGTCACAGCCGGCTGCACAGCACATTCAAACGGCCTTTGCGTGGGAGAGATAAGGCCCCGGCGCTGTGCAGCACCCACACCTCGCTGGCCCCTCGCCGCGCTCCTGCACCGCAGGCGCTGCCCGGGCGCGCCGTGCCCCGCCGGTGCGCGCTGCTCGGCCGGGCCGGCTGCCGCCGGGGTGGGTCCCCTCTGCCCTGGGGTGGTCGGGGCACAGCAGAGCGCCACCAGCCCACAAACCGGGGCCCCTTTCTGCGAAATGGCACAGCGCTCAGAACCGGAACCCTCTCTGTGTCCCGCCCGCCCGCCCCCCCCTCCAGGGTGTTCTACTATTTTTACCAGGAACGAGGTGATTTCCTCTTCTCTTTCTTCCTTCCCCCTGTTCGTAGAAAAGATCCCAATGCCGAGCACAGGGCAGGGCACTCATGCAAATAGGAGCAGTGACCAGAGGCACTTGTTGCAGAGAAGGCTCTTTGGGCAGCTCTGCCCCCGCTGCCCTTTCCTTCTCTGCATGTGTTGCCTTGGTGGGAACCAGCAGTGTGCAATGGAACTGGCAGAAAACCTGCTTCCCTGTAGCAGGGATCATCGTAGGAACATTTTAACTTGGATGAAAACCTCTCCAATGGAAGAAAAGTGAAAAGCAGTTGGTTTTGCTTCCCAGGTTCCTGTCCTCTCCTTGCGTGAGGCATAGGAAAATGCCATCCTGACTTTACTGTGCCTCCCCCAGCCTTTCAGTTCATTATCACCCTAGCTGAAGAGCAGCATTTGGTTGGGTTTTTTGGGGGGAATTTGGGATTTGCATTTCTGGGGATGTGGGGAAGATTGCACATAGGGCAGGGTTGTGGGAAATGGGTGCTGTGATGGGAACTGGGCCACTGGCAGCTCCCAGCCCGCAGGGTGCTGAGGCAGCAGTACCCAAGAGTGGGGCAGCACTGGGGCTGCCAGGGGATGCCCCAGACCTGCCTGTGGGATTGCCCCAGCTTAGCCCTGCCCACGGATCTGGGGATTCAGAGGCAAGCGCTTGTCATGATTTCTGGCTTCTCTGACCCTTTAGCTGGAGGCAGCTCTTCCCTCAGCATTGAACCAAAAGTAACTTAAAGCAGCACAGAAATGTTTATCCCCCTTCCCTTGCAGCAATGAGCACTGGCCAATGCATTATTTAGCAGGGTGGGATCTGAGGCAGGCTGCCCTGGAGCAGAGGCCATGACCAGCCAGCTCATGGGTGGTGGGAGCAGGGGCCTCTGGTGGGTTGTGTGCTAAGGATGGGAGGAGAGCTTACATTGGGCCTTGCACTGGTCCAGCTCTGCCTGGCAAGAAGATGGGAAGAGGATGGCAGAAGAGTGGACCGTGGTGCTGGTGGGCTGAGTGAGGGGTCACAGAGGTGGCATCTCCTGAGGATGGCACTCGGGAAGCTTTTTGCCTTATCCCATAGTGCCATCACCGCATGGTGGGGCACCAAAGGCTCGGCCAGCACCAGCAGCTGTGCCACGTCCTCCTCTGGCTGGAGTGGAGAACATCTCACTCCCTAATTAGCACCTTTGTTGCCCATTGAATGAAACGACCGTGCATGGCGAGCTTCCCACCAGCGATCCTTGTGCCCATCATCACCACGTGCAGTGCTGCAGTGTGCAGCCACGGGGACCGAGGTGCCAGAGCCGAGCTGCTCACAGCCCTCCTGCTCTGGGGACCGTGTGCTCCAGGGACTGTGGCTCTGCTGCTCCACATGCCCTGGGCAGCCCAGCCCTGCCTCGGCAAAGAGCTGATTGACCGTGTGCCCGTGACAGTCATACTCCAGGTGCCACCACTGTCACCTGTTGTGCCGAGTGTTGCTGCTGAGGCAGCCCTTCTGCTCCAGTCTGCAGCGTGTGTATTTTCAATTACCTCTGGTCACCTCTCACACCGCGTCTGCCCTGGCTGGCTGGGTCAGACATGAGTTAGCTGCAAGTGTCACTGTGTTAAAGGGAATAACCGTGTCGTCTTCAGAGGGATGGTAACGATGGATGCCTGTGGAATGACAGCCTGTGGCAGTGCTCATTAAACAAGACTCCATTTGGATTGCTGAATCCCTTTGACTGTCCCTGAATCATCTTCTGCCCCATCCTGGCTCTGCATCCCGGCATTGGGGTTTTATTATTTTATAGGTGCTGTAACGTTCAGGCTGTGCCATGTGGCAGTGGTCGATGCGCTCTCCCCACCATCCTCCTCCTTTTCAGAGAACCATTGAGTGACTGGAGCATGTGGGGGCTTCTGGCCTCCAGACATGTTTTGGAGTCAGAATATCCCATGTTTTGGGGTGTTTGTAGGAAAATACATAATATTTGTACTTATGAGTGATGATTTTGTAATTTTCAATGTCTGTTGCTGGTCACTATTGCCTTTTCCTTAGTAAATAATGCCAGGGAAATGAAGATGAAAAGCATCATGACTGTCTGGGCACAGAGATGGGGCTATCCCTGCACTGCTGCCTGTCCCAGCCCAGCTCTGGAGTGGCCAGGCAGTCCCAAAAAGATGTGCAGAGCAGGCTAGATGCAGCCCTAGCTGCCAACACTTCCAGCGCAGCACTGAGCTGTCCACGGGAAGGACCAGCTGGGGAGCAGGAATGGTGCTGAGCATCATTTTCTCCCAACAAATTATTGTTCTTACAAGAGCCGATTTGAAATCTATTTAACTTTTCAGTGCCCTGTACCCCTTTAAACGTTACCCCTTTAAACGTTTCCAGTGTGTTCTCGCTGATGGGTTACCTTTTCTTTCCCCTTGGGCTATAATTAGTGTCCTTTACACAGAATTGCCTTAGAATTGGATTTGAAGAAGATAAGAATCAAATTACCAGTATTTATCTTGTAAATTCCAAAAGATCTACTGAGAGGCACTGTACAAGAAGGATTTTTAAAATATCGTGCTCTGAAAACACCAGCCTCCCACGGGTCCCAGGATTCCCCTGAGGGTCGCATCTGCAAAATACCTTGGGATGCAGGACAGGGTCAGGAGGGTGACTGGATGATTCCTTCCCCACCAAAACCCTGCTGGTGGGCTGCGGGCACAGCTTGCTGGCAAAATATTTCTGCAGGTAGCTGAAGGTGCTGAGTCAGGGCAAGCACCCCCACTCCCAGTGGGTGACTGGATGCAGGGTGGAAGCATTATCCCAGGCTGGGCTTTGGTCTCGGCTTTCATGTCTGGTCCCATGTAGGCTGGAGAGGAGGAGCCTTTGAAATACCACCTCTCTCCCACTTTTCCAGGCTCTCACCTGGGGCCCCTCCCCACTCTGACAGGCAGTTCTCAGATTATGAGGCAAGTTGAGCACCAGAAGTGGATGGAGGTAATTTTGGTGGGCTCTGTTTTGACAGAAATTAAGCATCTGCTTTTAAAAGAAGGAGATGGAGAGCCTGGGCAGCTAAGACTATATTTTCATAGCTTAAACAGTTGCAGAAGAAGATTAATGGCATCTGTATAAACAGTTCATCGCAGCAGTGGATGGAGTTTTTTAATAGTTAGAAAGCACTAAGCATGGCTGGAGGCAGGAGACACCATACTTTTCCCTCCTGTTCACACCTTCCACCTCCCTGTCCATCCCACAGTAAATATTCCAGCCACCCTCAGCCCCACTCTCCCTTCTCACCGTAAATTACATATTAAAGTAGCCTGGTAACTGAGCACTGGTTGCTGCGCGATAAGCTCCGGGAAATCGATATGTTTGCCATGTGCCTGCTTGTTTATGACACCTGCCTGCCGAGCAGTTGAGCAATGCTCCGCGGGCCCGGGCTGCGCTCACGGGAGGGGCTGCAGCAGCACTAAAGGATTTTTTGCTCCCCAAGTGAGATGCTGCCCCGAGCTGCCTGGCAGCATCCTGTCAGGGGGGTAGAATAACAGCAGTGATGATATTTGGTGATGCAGAGCACAGGGAGGCGGGTACGATCAGAGTGTGGGTCACAGCTTCGTTCATTTTTGAGGCTTCTCCCGGCCCCTCCAAAGGTTTCTGCTTTGCTTCCATTTGCCACCTCCGTGAGTAGGTGTGGGAGCAGAGCCCAGGACTTTAAGCACTCATTTTGTGCACCCCGGGCAGGGACGCAGCTGCCCACACAGGGCGCTTTGCAGGTGGGGTTTGGCATCCTGGGAGCACTGTGCCACGAGCTGCGAGGCAGGGACTGTGCATTCACCAGGGGAACACAGAGGACCCCTTGGCTGCATCCTGGTGCTTGGGATGTGCCCCAGCCCCTCAGTCTGCAAGTGGCCAACCCCAGCTCAGCTCATGAACTGGGATAGCCCTGACTTGAGAAAACACTTTTTAACTTCCCAGCCCAAGAGTTTGGGTGTTTCCCCTGTGTAAGGGTGGGTGCCTGCTCATGTGGGGCTTAGAGGTGGGAGCAGACAGTTTTTTCTGACATCTCAACTCAGCAAGCTGCACTAATTGACCTTTTGACCCAGATATGAAGTTGGGAGGTAAAAGATACAGCTTGCAAGATTTTTATAAAACTGTTGACCTCTCACAAGATTAACTCAGAGATAATAGTAATTATCAACAGCTTATGGTGAGTCCAATCGATGGTGAACTTTACCTCCTGCCTTAAACTGAAGGTCGGTGTTCTACTGCAGTGGAGATAACTGCCACGGGTGTTCTGACTGCCATCAGCCAGCAAATGTCCCTGTACAGAAGAAATCCCTGAATGGAGCATGTGTGGTTCCTGTGGGAAAATGGGCTCACAGAATGGCTCAGTGCAGTACCCAGGCATGGGGTTTGGGGATGCTGAATGCTGCAGCTGAGCTTCAGTACAGAGCAATCAGCCTCCCTGGCACTGTGCTGGCACACCAGGACAGTGGCTCCCTTGGGATGCTTGGATCGGGGGAGTGGACAAGGAGAGGCAGCACCCTGCTCCAAAAAGATACTTCATCTTCCCTAGCTTTTGATTGTGTGCTTTCACTTTTTATGTACAAAAGATTGTCTATTTAATTAACTTGAGAATGCAATTTCAAAACCACTAATGCTTTACACATGGCAGCTTTTAAAATACAAGTAGTGTTCCAGTACTACTCGGTGCTTCCTCTGCCTCTTCTGGGTTGTTTTGGAGACAAACATTCCCTCCCAGCAGACCCCAATTCTTGAACAGGATTTGAACCAATTTGGGGTGTTTGATCCTGGGTTTGACTTGTCAGTGTGCCTGGGCTGGCAGGAGCCCTCCATAAGCAGTGGCAGCGATTCTCTCCATGTCTTTGTCTTTTCCTGGATGTCACCTGTTAATCTCCAGCCAGCTGTACTGTGAGCTGGAGCATCTTCTCTCTGGCACTTGTGAGCAGGCCTAATTTCTGTTCCTTAAGCCTTGGGTTTCTCTTTATTACCTTTTTTTTGGTAAAGCTGATTTCTAATGGATTTGCTTCTGTGCACACCCTCACTTTGACCCCTCACCTTCCAGCCTTTACAGGTTCATTAGTTTTTACCAGATATCTTTAAGTTGTCCTGAATGGATGAGGTGGGGGGATGCTGCAAAGGCTGGCCAAATGGATGCAGCATGGTCAGCCCAGACAGCTTATCTAAAACCTGCTCACCTTTGCTGGTGTGAAACCCCAGGGTGCCCTCACTGTGACCCCCACCCAGAGCATGGATGAGCCCCAGAGCCGTCTCCTCTCACTTCCCTCCCTATCAAGGGGAGTTGCAGCTGGCTCTGGGGAAACCCCCGATGTTCCCTCCCACGTGCCTTTCCCCCAGCCTGGCGCAGGGAAACCGGGTGGGAACCTGGAGGCGAGTGCTGGATTTGTTGTTAAAAACTTGCATGCACCACCCTTTTTTTTCCCCCTTTATTTTTTGTAGCTTAGAAACCTCTCTTTGTGGCAGAAGGCTGGGAGGGTTTGAATGCCACATCCCAGCGTAGGAGGCTGACTGGGACCATACGGCTTTATCATTCATTAATTCCTGTGCTCATTCATCCCCCTATTTAAACTTCTCTGTAAAGACGGGAGCTACAGATGGTCTTTTGGTACCCGCTTTAGCCGTCAGCCCTTGGCCCCGACAAAGGGGTACAGAGGGAGCAGCAGAGTGTACAAAATATTTCTAACCATTAGAAATCGAGGTCTCATTCACCAGCAGCTCCTGCTTTGAAAGCGAATTTATGCGAGAGCCAGAGCATGGCCAGGAGTGCGGCTGCATTGAGGGGCAGCATCAGCCGCTTTTGCCTGCGATAGTTTGGTGCCAGGTCACTGTTTCCAGTTTTCTTTAAGAATTTCTTACTGTTAGGACACCAACATCATGCTCTGGTGTGGGAAGCAATGGCCAGAGTGTGCCTGGCAGGGATGCTGTACCTCAGGTATGCCAGGGCAGCTCATGCTGGGTGGTGGTTTGTCCTTGCTGTTTGCTGGCACAGCGACCACCACGTTCCCAGCGTGTCGTTTTACATGTGGTGGCAAGGACATGATGTGCTGGGGCTGCAGTGCTGGGGGTGACACCCGGGACACCTCTGCCTGCCCATGCCCCAGTTCCCACAGGTGTTTCAAGTCCCACAGCTCAGGGCTCCCACTGTCCCCACACTTTTGCCCTCAGGAAAGGTTTTCAGGGAGGCACTAGGGCTGTGGGGATGCTGACATGCAAGGGGGTAGCAGTTGCACCCCTTGGCAGAGCAGGAATTGCCAATGTCTTGGAGACTGTGGAGCTGCTGGGGCACACAGGGGTCATTTCTGTAACGAACAGACTGGCTGGCTGCTGCCAAGGGGGCTCCAGACCTGATCCTGGGCTTGGCATTCGTTGGCATGCTCCATCCTTTCTTCAGGAAAGTCGGGACCAAAAGTTTTCTCATGGAGAAACCAAATTCTGCGATCTTGTTTTTGCACATGCTGTGCTTAAATATTAACACCAATTGAGCAAATTGCCTTTTAACTGCCTTTATTTGCTTTCATTAACGGTATAATTTAAAAGCTCCCGAATTTGCATGGAACCTGTTGTGCATGTTGGGGAGGGCATGAGGCTGCTCATAAATGAATTAATCGTGAGTGAGCCTCCTTGGGGAGGTCCCACGGTGCCAGGATGGCTCAGCAACGCCTGGGTTCGGGACACCACGTACTTTTGGCCGGGGCCAGGAGGAGTGGGGTGTGTTGTCAGTGCTGGCGTCCCGCTCAGAGCTTGGCTCGCCTGGAAGGTATTTATTTTTTCAGCAAAACACGTTGTACACTGAGCAAAACTAATTATGGAGAGCTGAGGCAGCGTCTTCCTGTTGGTGCACCGGTACTGGAACTGGTGCAGGTGGGTAAAGCTGCAGGGGAGGGTTGCCAGTGCCGTGCCCCTATCACTGTCCCCTGGTGCAGGGCCCTGCAGCAGCCAGCAGCATCTGCCTGCGTGGCTCTGCCATGGGATGACAGGTTCCAGTGCGATTCCAGCCAGCGGCTGCTCGCTCCCTCTGCGCAGATGTTTGTGGGGTTTTGGGACCAAAGCCAGCTCGGACACGGTGGATGCAATGCAGTCCTGCGTGCTGACGGCTCTGCTCAGCCTGTGCTCCTTTGACACCTCCCATTTCCATAGTCTTTCCCAAAAATACATGTTTTCCAAGGGAGATTTTGCAAATGGGCAGTAGTGGCCCCAGTCCCTGAGCTGCTGAGATGCTTCTCTTGCTGCCACCTCCTCTGGGCACTTGGGGCTCTCCCCAAAGCTCAGTGCAGTGCAGATACATTAATTTGCTGCCTTGACAAGGTGCATAATGTTCACTTCCCAACTTGTAACTGGAAATAATTAGTTCTTTGTCCTCCCCGGGAACTCCTGAGGAGGCAACGCAGACCTGGGCAAAGGCAGCGGCGCTGGCAGAGGACGAGAGGAGACCAGTCCGTGGCTGGGAGAAACCTCTGGGGAATCCTTGTGGAGCACGGCGTTTCCAGCCTGTCCGAGGGCATCTCTCCTGGCGGAGAAGGACTGTAACAGCCCAGCGTTACAGTTTCATTAATCAAAGACACTTCCACTGCCCCTGTACAGCAACACGGCTGCTGCACCTGTCCCTCCCTGACAGCTCCCTAATTCATCTTCTCAGGGAAAGGGGGGATGCACTGCTGCTCCCCAGTCGTGCTACCAGTGCTGAGGCCATCACACTGTGCTCTTCTCCTTCCCAAACTTCTGAAGCCCAGCCAGCATGAGGAATACTTTGGGAGACTATCAGGAAGCTGTGAGCACAGGGCAGGCAGTGTGCCCAGAGCAAAGGCAAGACCCCCGGCTGGACTCCTGCATGCTTGGGGTTCTCCCATCCCCTCTCCAAGGGAGATGTCTCTGCCCATCCCCAAAATACAGGCATAAAACCCCAGTAGGTGCCAGACAGTCACATCCCAGGAGCCTGAACCGGCCCTCCAGAAAGGCACATGACAATGCACAGATCCAGGCGGTGGCAGGTTGGAATTGGGCATCCTTCATTCTAGCTACAAAAACACAGTATTTTGGAGTTGCTAATAATAAGAAAGTGTTTTCATCAAAGCTTTATTCGTCTGTGTGCTGACATCTGGAGAGCCAAGATAGATATTTTCCTTACAACTGTATTTCCAAGCCATGAGCTCTTCCCTGGCTGTTAATTAATCCTTTGTAGTTTAGCAACTGATGAAATCATGACTCTATGAAATTTTAATCCTTGCACTGTATAGGCACAACTGACATTATCAGAGGACCCCAGGTGTGTGCTTGAAATTAGTTTGTTGAATCTCTTGCATATTTGATTACCTTATAAAACTCCTCGGGATCTAGGCCGCTCATGGGAGCGGCAGCGTTTGTCTGTGGTTTGTGCCGATTCCTGGCTGCAGTTCCCAGGCAGGTGAGCCAGGGATGCACCAGGGAGGGGCATCGGCATTGTCAGCATCTCCATAGGGAAGTGGGAGGTGGGAAGCACGTCTCCCTCATGGAACAGAGCAGCCAAGCTGTGGATTGATTCCATCAGGCACCTGGGGGCTGTTCCTACTCCCTGAAGGTGCAGTGCTCAGTGCAGGGAAGCAGCTCCTGGACCCATACCAGCTCATCCCTGTGGCAGCTCTGTGGGTACCACCCTGTTCCTGATGCATGTCCAGCCTTAGCCCTGTGGTCAGGTCATCAAAGAGAGTGGAAATTAAAACAGAATTTCCCCTACCCTAAAATTCTCCCCCTCATTTAAGTTGCTCTGTGCTCCAGCACCCCAATACAATATCCACTTTCCTCTGTCTCCCGGCTTTTGGCTCCATGGGGACTTCTGCCATTTCCTTGGGGCTTCAGGAGCTACAGGCTCCCCCTTCTCTGGGGAGCAGCAACATGATGCTGCCTGGACCATCCCAGGACTGTTGTCTCTGGAAAGCATCCAGTGCATCATGCTGAATGCTTTCCCTGTGTCACAGAATCCCAGAATGGTTTGGCTTGGAAGGGCCCTTAAAGTTCATCCAGCTCCAATCCCCTGCCATAGACAGGGACATCTTCCACTAGCCCAGGCTGCTCAGAGCCAGGTGTCTCAACCATCCTGAAGGTCAGGAGGAAGGAGTGGCCGAGGCCAGCACTTTGCTGGTGCTCCAATGGCACACGTGCTGCTACGGAAACCAGATGACGAATATATTTTTAAACTTGGAATCTGTGAACCGCTTATTATTTCTGAATTAGGAATCAAAACATCTGCATAATCATGCCGCTGCTGCAGCAGATGTACTCAGCGCGAAGGTCACTTTGCTGTTTTGTCGAGATCTTGTATGATTTTAAAGAAGCAGCTCCCCCGTGCTCTCCTGACGCCTCTGACACCCGTGTCACGTCGGCTCAGCACGATGCCCGGCGCAGCCTGGGGCCGAGGCTGCCCAGCACAGCAGCAAGCGCTCCTCTCTCAGTGCTCAGCACGTCACTGTCACCAGATGCCTGAAGAATGGGGATGATGATTTTGGACGGCGCATTAGCGCCGGCTGTTCCGAGCAGGGCCGCGTGCATTGCCACGCGTTAACCCCTCGGTGCTCGGAGCTCCAGCCCCCTGTGACACTGTGGAGTCATGGAGCTGTTTGCATCGGTCTCTGGTATCCAGGCAGTGCAGCAGAGATGCAGGGCCGATCCCTGGGCCAGCAGAAGCTGCTGACACCCAGTACCATCACTTAGTGGACCTTCAGTAAATTGTACAGTGGATGCATTCCAAATCCCCTTTTGAAAGCTGCAGATCCACTCAGCTCTGGACCTGGGCAGCATCTGTGCCCCCATGGTCCTGCTGTGACAGACAGGGGAAACTTCCCTCTGCCAGCTGCACCCCTTGGATGCAGCCGATGGTTTCCCATCCATGCTTGTCCCACCTGGTGCAAGCCCATGGACCCTCTTGCTTGGGGGTCTGGGACACGCAAAGGGAATGTTCACATGGATAAATCTTTCTCCTGGGGAATTCCATTCAATAACGAATATTGAACACAGATCTGAAATCAGGACCTTGGAATAAGTTTAAAAAAAAAAAAACAAAAAAAAAAAACAGAAAAACTGTGTGCTGCCCTTTTTGCTGTGGCCAGTTGGTCTTCTCCCAACATGTGGAGCTGGAGGCATCATTCTGGTGGGATGCTGGGAGCAGTGGATGGGGGATGCTGCCACACGTGCTTGGCCCTGGCCAGCGGCAAATTTTGAGATTCACTGCCCTTTGGCAGCTTTTGTTCACATTTGTTGTGGGCAGGCTCTAAAAAAAGATTACAGCTGTACATTTGGTGTTTTGGCCTGGTTCTTGTCAGGTAAGGAAGGACAGCAGGATCCTTTCCTTGGCTTTTTTCAAAGCGGAAGCGTTGGCATCATGTGGAATGATGTCACTCCGCAGCATCTGGTTTGAACTCATAAATTAGCTCATGGTAAGTATAAATATTGTACAGGCAGGGAATTTCAGTGCTCTCTATTGATAGCTGTCCCCTCCCCCTGGTTGTTTGTTTGGCATTTTTTATATTAAACCATTCAGAAATAGTAAAATCTTTATTTCCAGCTCCTGTAAGATTTATTTATTTATTTGCTTATTTTTAGCAGCAGCGGTGGTTTGAGGGCAGGTTTTTTTTGTTGGTTTTTTTTTCTTCTTAATTTATTAAAGCGAAAGGAAGGTCTCAGCTCCCTTCCCCCTTCCCTGTGCCCTTAATAGCTCTCCCTGCTATTTTAATCCACTGGGCTGGAAGCTGAGGCCAGAGCAGTGACTGCAGGAGCCAAGCCACCAGGACCATGGCCCACAGGCTCCAGTATCAGTCACTGAGTGTTGTAAATAGCCATGTCAGGGGAAAAAAATCACCCTCTCGGCAGCTCAGGTGTGATGCTGGTGTTGGATGATGGAGAATGAGGGGTTTGCAGCCACTTGGTGCCCACTGACCTTGGCTTCCTGCTCTGTCCCTGCTGCATCAAGATGTGGCACCACTGCCTTGATCTTGATAAAATAGATCAGGGATGAATCAATTTCATATCAATTTACCCAGACAAGGGAGACACCAATGGAAATGGGGTGGCAGGGAGGGTTTTGGGGGAATGTAAAGTGGCACTGGTCCCATTTTGGCTGTCTGGTGTTCAGTGCACCACGTGTGCCATGGTGGGGCTGTGCCAGCTGGTGGCTGTCCCTCTGAAAGGACACTGCCATGGTGCCAAAGTATAAATAAAATCAGAAGGCTCCCATAAAACTCCATTTTTGCTGCGGCACAAAGTTAGCACCACTGGAGGTTTGTGCTCCCTGGTACTCGTGCACAGCAATGAATATTTTATAGGAAAGGAAATACTTAATGTCTGAATCTTTTTATAGTTGTGACATTCCCATGGGTGTGAGCTGCCCCTTGCACCCTCACCCTTCACCAGCACTCAAGGGGCTGAGCCCTTGCAGCATCCCCTGGTCCCACAGCCTCCTCTGGTCCCACTGCCCACAGCATCTGCCAGTCCCACATCACACAGGACCCCCTGTCCCATGGCATGGCTCTCCTGGGAGATGCAGGGGAGCAGAACAGGGAAATGCAGCAGGATGGATGGGGAAAATCAGTGGGATGGGGATCTGGACCCGATGCATGGGCATTGGGAGATGCAGCCAAACCCCTGTGGAAGTCCTAAGTACAGATTTCTGTCAGGGCAGGACTCTGAGCACTGCACTTCTGCAGGTTTTTGCCTGGCTTTGGGCTGGTCAGGACTCGACTGTTTTGCTTGTATCATGTAGCCTCCCAATTCCCCCACTGTGTTTCGTGTCCAAAATATGGATGGGGCAGGATGTGGGCAGGGATGTGCAAGCCCCTGCAGCTGTGAATCTCCCGTGCCAGGCTGTGTTCCAGCCACACACTGCTCCAGGCTTTGTCTCGGGGCTCACTGCTCCAACAGGTACCGAGTGAACCTCAGCTGCACCGGTGCCTTTCCTCGGCAGTTCTTGCCTCCCCTCAGTAGCTGGCCACCCTGCCAAGCTGTGCCCTGGCCCAGAGATGACAAAGTGCCCTTTAGTTAATTGCAGAACGGATCGCCTGGAGTTAAAAGTTCTGATTTATATGACTATGGCTCTAACTGCTCAATAACATGGGCCCGTAATCTACTTTCATTTCAAACAGAAGGGTGATTTATGGGGCAGCATGCCACTTTAGCTCAGAAATGAGGTGTTCAACATATGCTCTGTTGACATAAATTTGGAATTTATCGCTCCTGTCAAAACTGCCTGTTGGACAAAGGTGCGCATTAAGGCAATAAATGGCTTGGAATAGTTTTCTGTCAAATTTCCTAACCATTGTATTCACTCTGTTTGAGGGGAAAAATACACACTTAAAAGTAATCAAACAGCCAAGAGCCATGCGTCTTGTTCAGTGTGGAGGGAGGGAGGGGAGGGGATCTTCTCCCGCTTCCCAAAAGGGGTGACAGAGAGGGGCTGGGATACAAGAGTTCCTCAAGTAAAGACAGCAGAAGGCCATTTTAGGCAGGGTTTTAAGCAGCCAGAGCAGAGATTTGCTTGTGGTAGTAGTGGGACACTTGCAGTGGTCCTTAGGTACCAGAGCACCCGTATCCACACCCCAGTATGCTCCACCAAACTCCTGCACCCTGAGATGCTCTGCCAAACCCCTGCATCCCCGAGGAGTGGTCATCTGCGTTTGCCACCAACCCCAGCCTTTTCAACAAAGCACCCTGTGGGGAAAACTCATAATTTTTACACCACGCAGTCTCGCTGGAGTCGCCGTCCCTTTGAAGTGCTTTTTGTGGGGCATTTACAGGCCTTTTTAATTACCGGCAGCTTGCAAGGGGCCAGCCTCTCACCCAGCTTTTGTTTGCCGGTGCTGGGCGGGGAGGGGGTATAGCTCGGTTTGCATTCTGCCTGGAGAGCCCTTAGCCAAAGCCCTGTGCTGGGGCTCACTTGGGAAGGTTGGATTCAGCCCTGGGACCCTGTGCCACGGGCATCCTTGTTGCCCTGGGCATCCTCATCACCCTGGGCCACCCTCTATGCAGGAGCATCCTTGAGTGATATCTCACAGCCTGGAAGCTTTGGCTGATTTTGTTTCCATGCAGTTCAAGTGGGACACTGAGTAGGAATTAGAGGAAAACCCTCTTTTTACAAAAAAGGTGCTTTTTCCACTTGCCTCTCCATCCTGTGGGCACCTTCTCGGCTCGTGTGCTTGTAGGGACCTTGCAGCAGAAAGGAGCACAGTTTCAGCCTCAGATCGGAATAATAAAGCATGGTTTATCTTTTGGCACAGAGTTTGGGCAGCACTGGGATGTATTATAACGCCCTTCATTCCCCCGCCCCCTCTTTCTGGAGGCACAACTTCAGAAGCACATATTGATCTTTCTCCTCAGATCTTAACAGCCCGAGCAGCCGTAATACCTTGCTTACATCTGCCAGGTTTTTTGTGCAGTTTTGCAACATCTCCTTAATCCGGCAAGCAGAAATAGAACATTTCAATCATATTTCGCTACCGGGAAATGGAGCAGATAAAGCGCTTTAAGACCTTGTTGAAAGGGACCGTGCAAGATGGCGAGTGATAAGAACGTCCTAGAAGCAGGCGCTGAGCGGAAAACTTTTGTTGCCGCTGAAATTTGTTGATAGAGATATTGCAACTCATTGAGCACCCCTGTGCCCTGTTGAAACAATGCAGAGAAGATGTGACTTGGGGACATTGTAGCACTCTGGGCAGTAGCAGGTGCTGATTTCCAGGGCACCCTGGCGTCAGTGGGGTTGGGAGTCTCCTCATTTCATTGTTGCCCCACTCTGCAGCGGGAAGATGGGAGAAGAGGTTGTGCTTGCCATAGGTTTGGGAGATGGAGAGGAAGGAAACTTGTTATTCTGTTTCTCTGTTTCTTGAGACTCACTTAAAAAAACCCCAGACCTCCATGTTTTACTTGAATTAATTAGCCAATTAGACTGTAATTCAGGGAAAAGGCATTCTGGCCTCAGAAGGGGCAGTGTGGACCCGGAGTTTGCCGTGCTCTTCCTAAGAAAGTGGTTCTAACCTGGAGTTAAGTGCAGGAGCGAACACAGCCCGAGTCAGGGAGTGTGACAGGCATGTCCCGAATTAAAAATGCAAAATGAGAAGGTTGTCACTTATTGAGCTGCTTGTTGGCAGAGGAGCCCTGTCAGGAGGCTGGTGTTTTATTTATTTTTGCCAGGCGGATAAATCCTTTGGATTGTAAACCTTCTTGGCCTGAATTCGTGCATGACTCCTAATCCTCTGCTATGACACAGTGAATTCAGGACAAGCCTGATTAATAATTACATTATACAGCAAAGTTGAGAGTTGAAACCAACTCCTGCTCCTTTCCTTTCCCTTCTGCTCTGCAACGTTCACTCACTGCTGAGCATCACAGGATCTTCTCCTGCTCTGACTCTTCCCATGCTGCTGTTTAGTATCCTGCAAGGTGGGATGAGGGGCTGATATCCAGGGAACAAGCCCCTGAGCCCCCATGGGGCAGGGGTGATTTGAGGCTCTGGGCTCTCTGAAGCAGTGAGGGGTGATTGTGTTTGGAGTCAGAGCAGCAGCAGCTTTGCACCAATAAAACTTACACCTCGGGGGAAGTACAGCGGGAGCTCGCAGGCACATGGTCCTCACGAGCCTGCACAGCTGGGGCTGAGCCCTCCCACGAGAGGATCCACATCCAGCCCTGAACAGGACCATTCCTGTTTTGTCTTTGGCAACAAGGCAACAGAAATACTCTCGTCCTGCTGCGGCGCGATGATAAATGGTGGCTGCAATCAGAGGTCAGCAGGCAGCTATGAGCTGTGTTACTCCTCAATACACACAAATACTTCTCTGTTTACAGCATCCGATGTTGAAACTTTGCACGTGCTGCTGTCCTGAGTCCTCCCCAGCCACAGGTCTGAGTGGTTCATGGTGAGGAAGGACTGGCAGGCAGCAGCCTATGCATTTGGGGCTCAGGGGCATTGATCAGCGTGGCTGTCCAGCACAGAGCTGGGTGGCTTCATAAAGAGTCTCTTTGTCACCAGTGGAGGTAGTGAAATAAAGCACCAAGCCCCCATTCCGGGCTGTGGCACCCCTAGTTCCAGGCATTGTGTCCCTCCATGTGCCCTTAGCAGCAGAGGCTGTCATGGGGACCAAGCCTCAGGCTGCTCCCCAGCAGGGTGGTGAGGGCTGAGCGATGGCTCATCCCAAAGGGGAGGGGAAATGGGTCTGGAGGAGCTGCCAGGCACAGCAGTGATGTCTTTGGAAAGAGAATGGGATTGGGTTGGGTTCATTGATAATTGTAGACTGGACAGTGCTCCTTTAATGCTGCTTGTTAAAGGTTATTCCACTTGGTCCAGAGCTTGATTACCCAAAGATGGAGCATCAGCATCTTCACAGCAAAGAATGGGCAATAACGCAGTTTGGCCACTCTGGCTGAGCCTGGAACCCATTGCCATGATCAGTGCCCATGGCCAGCACCCTGTGCAGAAAGGCCCTTCCTGGTTGCCAGGATGTGGGCGATGCTTAGCCCCCCGGGCCGCTGTGGGGTGGGAGACACAATCGGAGGTTGTGCAATGCCACCTGGGCGTAGCTCAGTGTGTACCTGGGGCTGCCAGGAAACGGTGAGTGGCATGTTTCCTGTTTGCAAGCTGGTGGTTGTTGCTTGTGATTTGTGTCGTGCTGAATTTGGATGGAAATTGGGATTTGGTTAGAAGTGCGCACAAACAGCCTCTTAAAGTGGTCAGGGTTTTTTTTGGAGTACAGTGCCTATTTCAAAAGCACTCAGAACATGGGGAAGGAGTTTGCCAGCACAGACTTTGCCTTAACTCCAGATTTCAGATGTATCGGCTGTATCAAAAGATTCTGACAATAGCAACAATAACAAGCACTGACAGGGAGAGTTGTCTCCTCAGTCCTGGGGAGGCACATGGTCCGTGCCCTCCCTCCAGTGCTTCTCAAGCCAGCACTGACTTTGGGCAATGTGTGGGTTGCAGGAAGCACCAGGTGGTTTCTCAGTGTTGTTTTGGGTCACTTTCCCCCCATTTCAGGACTAACCCTTCTTTGTTCTCCCCTAGGAAGCTGCACAGTGGGATGAAGACATACGGATGCGAGCTGTGCGGGAAGCGGTTCCTGGACAGCTTGCGGCTGCGAATGCACTTACTGGCTCACTCAGGTGGGTTGGGAGGGGGTGCTGGGCTGGGGATGGGGTCTGTGTGTCCACCCAAGGGTGCTGTGGCTGCCCAGCTCACACGTCTGCCCTACAGCAGATACGTGCAGAGCTGGCTGCACCCTTCCTCGGGCAGCACGTTGCAAACTTGTTCTCCGGTGCCCAGTAATTTGATTTATTTAAATTTTCTTTTTTGGAGTTTGTTTTCAATTTCTTAATTGTGGAAATATTTTCCAGACTAAGGAACTCAGAATAACAAACTCTACATGCCACGCAGCTGCTCATGGTCAGTCCTGCTCGTAGTGTGAGCATTGCTTCCACCTCGGGCCCCCGCCGCAGGTTCGTTAGCAAAACTGCAGAATTAGGCATTCTCTGACTAATGAATCCAAGTAGCAGGTTCACGGGCTGCAGGGCCTTTAATTAAATAGATAGGGGAGGGCTGGAGCGCTGCACTGGAGGGAAGATTTGTGCTCTGCAAGTCCTTGTCAGCTGATGTTTCCCTTGGGGGCGCAGTCCTGGCACAGCTAGGGGTCTGATGTGGGACCCCTGGACTCAGACACACTTGGAAGCCCTTGTTCCTCCTGCTCCGAGGACAGATCTCTGGGGGTTGGCAGGTACTGTAGCCACAGATCTGCTTGCACATAGCTTGGCGGGGAAGCTGTATTATATTTTTAATGCTTTTATACGCTTTTATCTATTTTTTACCCGTTTTCACTTTTTTTTCCCCCACTGCCTCTATTTCCTGAGGTAGGAGGGTGCTCCATCTGGCCAGGTGCTGCTTTCTGGTTTTTGGGCCAATAGACCCAGCCCCATACCCATCCCACCATTATGTGGGCCAGGCATCAGCTCCTTAGGGTGCCCACGGGCAGCAGCAGGTTGCTGGAGGAGGTCCCTGGGATGCTGGTCCCCTCCAGGACTGGGGTTGAGGATGCTGTTCCCCCACAGCACTGGCGCACACGGCTTGTGTTTGTTATGGTCGTGCTGGCTCAGAGCCTGTCCCTGGCAGGCAGCCAGCTTTGTGGGTACAGTATGTACAGTGAACGCTGAGCCAAGCTTGTCATCGCACAAGATTAATTTTTTTTTTTTTTTTTGTAAATCCGGCGAGGATGGAGGGGGGTGGGGAGGGAGTGGGGCGGGGAGAGCGCTGCCTCGAGCTCGCAAACAGCCGCTGTGAATTCCAGCGCTGTTATTTATTAAAGCAGGAGACCTTTGCACCTCTTCCCTCGCCTCCCCCCTGCCACCAGCCCTGGACGCAGCGAGGTTGTGCTGGAGCAGTGGTGCGGGGCTTGTTTTCAGCTCTAAAGGCAGCTTTGCCTCCACACCAATGGACCTTGTGTTTAACTGGGAGTTTGCAGTGGGATGGCTTGTGCCCCCTGGCACTCTTCTCCAGTCCCAGTGCCAAAGGGTTTAAGGGGGTTAACATCTGCAGCTTCCCCATCCAAGTGTTGATGGGTTATGGTGAAGGTTCCTATTGAGGACCTGGTTGGGGACCAGCCCTGGGGGGCTGTGGTGCTCTGTGGCAAGGTGGGCTGGACACACAGTGCTGTTGTGCTGCAGCCTTGCAGGTGCAGGGTTAAATACTCAGCCCCATGTTGACTCTCAGTGTAAAGCATAAATGTAAAGCCTTTAATGCCATGCAAAGTCTTTCCCTACCTGCTGCCCGCTCTGCTGGCAGGCAAGCTCTCGGAGACCTCTAAGGCTGATGAAGAGAGTTGCTCCTCTCTCAGAAAAGCAAATTGCCAGGAAAGGTGAGGTGGGAGACCCAGCTTGTCGGTTCTGTGGTTCGGAGCACCACTGGTTTGACCTGGGAGGCTGATCCCAGCACTGCTGCTCTCTCAGTTGTATCCTCTCTGGAGCTGGTGCTCACTGGGTGCTCGTACTCAGCCTGGGATGACGGTTACTCAGCACCTGCTGTGAGCTGGGTTTGCTCCCCAGGATAAGGGAGGAAGGATGTTTCTGCCTGTCCCCACTTCCTTTGCCTCTCCATCCAGCAGAAATGGCTGCTGTGGAGATGGCTGTGCTCCCCCTCTGCCCTCTGGGCTGGGAACAGTGAGAATAGCCGATAGTGTGCACAGATGCTCCTGGGCAGCATGGGCAATGTACAGGCAGCAGCCCTGCAGACCCCTGCCCTGTTGCTTCACACCCTCCTTCCCCACCCTAATATGCTCCTTCACCATCAGGAGAGGCAGAAGAAAGTCCCACGGTCCTGTTGGGTTATGGACAAGCCAGGGAGCAGGGCTTACTGGGGGAGTGGGCTCTAACGTGCAGGTACAATGATACCTCAGACAGAAGGGACGGGCACATCCCCCCCTTTCCTTTCTGTGCCCAGTGGAAGGAGAGGGGGCTCATCCCCGGCCATTCACCTCCACCGAGCATTGCCCCTCTGCCCCGGTGTCGGCGGTGCCCCGCGGAGGTGGGATGTACGGGGCGGAGGTGGGGTGACCGCGGCTCTGGCCCCCTTGCCCCGGCCGGTACCCGCGGCGGCTCCCTGGGGAGGCCTCCGCCCCCCCGCCCCGGCTGGCCGGCATCCCGCGCTCCGTCCCGGGTGATGTCAGCGGCCTGCCGGCAGGTCTGGATGTTCTGCCAGCGTTCCCGCGTTTATGATCATCCGCAGATGTGCATCCAAGAACACACTGTACCCACAGCAGAAATTAATGCAGGCTTGACTGCCGGCCAAGCCGCGTACACGGGGGAGAGGAAGAAAGAAAACAAAAACTGTTTAATGCTGTTTATAAATTATACACTGGCTGATGAAAAATACATTTCTCCTCCCCCCCCCCCCCCACTCCCCCCCATCCTCTCTGCCTCAAGAGCCTGAGCTGAGACCAGAAAAAATATGGTTTGCTTTTTAGCTCCTGTTTTGGCCAGGTTCCTGGACCTGGCCGCTGGGTTGAAGCCAGCTTCTTGCTTCTCCCCGCCCTCACCTGATGAAATATGTTTATTTTTCACCCACTGTCTCTCACCGCTCCCTTGGTTTGGCCGCCCCTTGTTACTGACATTATTGAAGGCGGTGTGCCCGCACCCCTCACACATGCCCACAGCATCCCATGCCCATCCATCCGTCTTGTTCACGCACAATGTCCGTGGCCATCACCACCCACTCCATTTCTGCTGGAGGGGCCAAACTTCCCAAACTTCCCCCAAGGCTGTGGTGCTGGAGACCCCCCCTCACTTGGGGTGGGGGGCAAATGGGCAGGACCCCCCCATCCCTGCCCACCCCTGCCTACCCTTGCCTCGCCAGCCATTTACGCAGCTTTTGTGTTGTTTTTAATACCGCTAATGTTTATCATTTGCCCAACAGGCTTGACAGATTTTGTTTCCTGTCGAGCGGCGGCGGTGGCGAAGCCCCCCCGGTTGCCAAGGAGCCGCCTCCCCGCACCGTCACGGGCTGATTTGGTATTCCGCGCGGCGCCCCGCCGCATTTCTGTATGCAAGACAAAGTGTTTTGATGGAGGACGATTGCAGGAGTGTCTGGAGGCTGTTTGGAGTTTTATGGGCTGTGCAGTACGCGCCGTGCTCGCTCGCCGCGCGGGGCTGCCGGGGATGGGGTCTGTCATTTTTTCCCTGTGGAGAGGATGCTGCTGGAAAGAGTGGCACCGTGGCAGGGGCAGCAGGAAAGGGGGTTATGTGAAAACCTGCCAGTTTGGGATCCCAAGTTAAAAATCTGCATTTTAATTATTATTTTTTTAATTAAAATACCCCCTGCTCCACCTGTCCCCGTGTGGTGCAGGAGTTAGTGGCACTGCCTGGCCAAGGCTGGGTGATGGTGTGGCCACTGACCACCACCCCACCCACCCCCAAGCCCCTGCTCCATCACTCCAGGTGCTTTCCCAGTGCTCTCCAGGGCAGCCCTTGAGATGCTGCCATAGTATCCTTCTCAGATGAGTCTCCAGCACTCCAACTCAAGGTCCCTCCTCACTCTGCAATGCCCACACCTCACTCTTTCTTATATTCATTATTGCCTTTCCATGGCACTGTGGGAAGCAGGACCTGAAGCTGACTCCCTAGGCCTGCTCTGCAGCTCCGTCTTTTTTCGGCCCTTCTCAGGTTTCTCCACAGTATTTTTTTAGCACAGGATTCTCACAACTTGTCTCTTCCACTTGGGTGAAACAGGGGAGAAGGGAAATAATAATAATAATAATAGTAGTAGTAGTAGTAGTAATAATAATAATAATAATAATAATAACAACAACAACAACAACAACAACAATAATAATAATAATAATAATAATAATAGCAATAATAAAAACCTAAAAGGGGCTTGATATGGGCAAAAGAAGAAAACAAGAGAGTGGGGTAGAGAACAGGCTAAATTTAAAATTGTAATTGGCTGACTTCCACAGGCTTGCGGGTGTTTTAATGACTCATAATAACTTCATTTAAAACCAGCTGAGCAGAAAATAGATTGGAGAGGAGCCTCAGGCCATTATGGATTTGTTTTTTTTTTTTGACAAGCTCTGTTTTCGGCAGCCAGGAAGGCACTCGCAGAGGGCTCGGCTGCTGCGCTCCCCGAGTTGGTGGTCTGCCCAGCAGAGATTGTATAGAAGCCTGGCTGCCTCTTCTCTTTTTTTCCCTTTTTTTTTTTCACTGATTAAAAATAGATGCCTTGAGGTATTATTTTAGCATCACTGTGGTTTGCTGATTTTTTTCTCTGCACTTCTGATGTGGTAAACGGAACATAAATAAAATTGTTTTTGAAATTACTGAATTAATTAGGTAGTAAAGCAACGGCAATGCATAAATTTTCTTGCCAATTTTTTTTAATCCATATTCCCCCCCCACATCTCTATCTTCTCACCAATTACAGCCTGTTAATAATATATAATCCCAAATTTTTATTAATCCCTTCTACTGAGGGAGGGGATGTCACATTCTACTGACGGGGCCATTGTGCTGAAACAGCAGCAGGGAAGGCTGGATCCTCCCCCACCACTCTCCTCACCAATTTCCCATCTTCCTCCTCCCTTAACCATCTTCCTCTTCCTCCCGAGGATGCTGGCAGCCCCTCTTCTTCCTTTATTCCTTCTCTTTTCCTGAGCTAGAGTTCAGAGTGCCTCTTCCGTAGCGCCGCGGAAGTTTCTCCTCCCCAATAAAGTAATTAAGTGATGGACTTTGGGAGGGACTGTTGGGATAAAGGTGGCTGAAACAAGATGAGCTCTGCCATCCAACCCACTGAGCTAAGCCTGGCTGGTTAAGAGGGAGCTGCAGCCTCTGCCTGTGTCATGATCCATGGGGCATCCCACTCCCAAGAGCCACCGTACACCCCAGCAGCCTGTTCTCTCTCATTTCTTGGAGGGGAAATTAAATAATAGAATCATAGAACCATTATAAGGTTTGAAAAGACCTCCAAGGTCATGAAGTCCAACCTGAGTTCTGCCCCTCCTTGTGGCTTTGCTGGGGGCACTGCAGACCTGGGCAGCTCCAGCCTTATTTGGGGGGGGCAGATGGGGCGACAATGACTGCACAGATAGCGCAGGATGGAACAAGGAGTGTCTCCTCACCCGTTTGCACCAGGGACCTTTATTAGGCAGGGGTTATAAATTTGCTTGTGCAGATATAAATGTACGGCAGGGAGGTTGGTGCCAACAGCAAGGCTCGCGCCGAGACACGGCTGGTCCTTGCCATCACGCGGCATCCCGTCCCATCCCATCGATAGGATCATCTGCAGGTATCTATATATTGTAGGCGGTACGAGGCCCTGGCTAAATATACTCGACCCAAACCTGCGTGTGTGTTCAGAGAGGCTGATGGTTTCTGTTTAAAGCAGGGAGAAAGGCAAGGGGGGAGAAGAGAACCCTGCCACGAGCTCCGCTTTCCAACGTGTCCTGCTCCCTTTCATAACAAACATCAAGCCATGGTGGATTTTTTTCAGAGCCCTGTTATAATAAGCTCAGATGTTGGATGACATTTTCCCGGTGACTCACATAGTAAAATTAACCTTGAACTATTTACATATTCAATAGCCGCCCTCCTCCTCCTCCCCCTCCCCGCCAGCGTGTGTACATTACAGGAATTCTGGCTCCGTATCAGTTTTTGTTTTGCTGATGAGAGAAGAAAAAAAAAAAAAGAAAAAATTCCCCCCGCCTGGAGTACACATCTACTTGAGGGAAAGAACACGCAGTCCTGGCCTTTGGAAATTGGCAGGCGGCGTGCTGTTCCCGCGCTGATAAGAGGTACTGTAAATAAAACTGTACGGCAGCGCCTGCTGTAAATGCCCCGCGTCTGTACTCATTGTTCTGACAGCTCCGGCTTTTTTTGGGTCCGCTGTTTTGGTACACACTGTGCTTCCTTATGTAAGCCAGTGCGCCCGGCTCCTCCCTGCGTTCACCCTGTTTATTTTCGCCTCGCCAGGAATTTTTCCTCCCCCCCCGCTCCGCCCGCCCCCCAGCCAGATGCTGGCTGCCTTTGCCTCGCCTGGCTGTGCCTCCCTGCGTCTCTGTGGCCCTTCTGGCCACAGCTTGCAAAGGGCACTGGCACATTTCTGCTCCCCACTAATCCCATGTGGAAATGGGGGAAGTAAAAGAAACCCCATGTTTAGCAGGTCCCTGCTATGTCTCAGCCTGCGGATGCAGCAAGCCCCTCCAAGCACAGAATGCCCGCTATTGCCGGTGCACAGGCGCAGGGAGGGGGCAACACACCAGCAGCCGTCCTGCCCGGGGAGAACCTGTTGCTGCCACAGTTGTTGCATCCTCACAGATTGCCGTGTCCTCCTGGATCACACTTTGTTGCGGTGGGGCCGGCAGAGCTTTGAGTGGAGATGGAGAGCCATTGCCTTGGCAACTGCCGGCTGCGTGTTGGCTGCACCGTGTGCCGAGCGGAGGGCAGCCCGCGCTGCTGCCCTATCGATCCGGCCCCTCGCTGCCCCGGCAGCTTCTCCCCATCCCGGCATCTTCGCTGACACACTCTTCTCCCTGCTGTGCCTGGAGGGGGTACCCGTGGCAGTACCCGCATCCCAGGGATGCCCCACATCCCTGATGGCGTCCTGGGCACGTGGTCCCCTGGCCGGTGGCAGGTGCGAGGGAGCCACCCTGGAGCACCCCAAAGTTTGGGTGTGTTCTCCCCTTTGGAGCAGCCGACAGCCCAGGTGCACTCGGGTTGTTTTGAATGCAAACTTGACATCGCAGCGAGGGCGGCGGCGAACAACATATGCACAGTAAACAGGCAGACTGTCATATTGATTAACAGATGAGACCTCTATTATCGATCAGCTCTTGGCGAGAAAATTTATCACTTTTAATTTCACCGCTGCCAAATATTTCTGCCTGCGAGCCAGCCGTTACCGAGACAATTTAAAGGCAAAGGAATTCTCTTTTCAATGCCTCTCATGATACCTCTCTCCCTATTGCCTTCTCTGCCCACCTTTCCTCAAATCCCACCCTGACTGTGGGACAGGGGGCTCGGTGGGGTAGGAAGGAGGGGGGAGAGGCAGTGTGGACCCCGAAAATGGGCAGCACAGCATTCTGCAGGGCAGTGTCCCTGCCTTGAATGCTGCTCTCTCACATTCAGCTCCTCACAAGAGATGAATCAAACCTTGAAATGGGGCCGTGGCTTTGTCCCGCAATGCTGTTGGATATGGTGTGTCATTAATCTGGTTTCATCTGGAAGTTACTTGTCTGCTGCTTGGCATCCTGGGTTTTATTTCACCCAGACCAGCAGCTCGTGTTGATAGTAATTTTCTAAGAATTGCCCCCAGTCCCACATCTCTTTCCACTAGTCAAAGATGCCTCTGAGCTTCTCGCTCGGTTGCCCCATTCTAGCCATATCCCTGATCAGGTGTATCTTTGGGTACCAGCAGCAGCAGCCACGATGGGAAGGGACAAGAAACCAATTACAACTGGATAAGTTACAGTGCTAATGAAATGCATTGATATTTAATGATTTTAAAAATAATAATAATCTTTTCCTGGCAAGCAGCTCTGTATTTTACTGTGATGTGCAAGGAACGGGAGCACAGGGCTAAATGAGGCACTGCTTTTGCTGGCTGCACAGGGGACATTAAACATGAAACCCTTCCATGGCTCTGGTCCTGCAGTGTTAATGGCAGCAGCAGTGTCCATGTGCACGTTCAGGTGTGGATCTTTCTGTGCCTTGAATAACCCTCCTCTCCCTTTTCTCTCCCCAGCGGGTGCCAAAGCCCTGGTCTGCGATCAGTGCGGTGCCCAGTTCTCGAAGGAAGATGCCCTGGAGACTCACCGGCAGACGCACACCGGTACGTGGCCCTCCCCTTCCACCCTTCGCTTAGGCACAGGACTGAACTTTTGGGCTGCCTTTGTCACTCTTTGCCCAACACAGAGCTGGACCCTCTGCAGTTCCTGCATCTGCACTGCCCAGGCAGCACCAGTTCCTCTTAGACTAAAGCACAGGTTTAGGCACCAGTTGGTGCAGTGCTGCCACACCATTGCTCAGCATTAACGTGGGAAACAATGGCAAAATAAACATGAGGTCCTTTGCAAGCAAAGCTTGTCCCTGTCCAAACACCTCCAAGAAGTTAATTTCTGCCATGTTTCTGCTCTGGCACTTCACAGCCCTTCAGTGGTGCCACCATCAGGAGCACAAAGATCTCTTAAAGCCTCTTGCAAAAGCTGCCATGCCTGGGAAAAGTTTGCTTGGGGGAATTCACAGCTGTGCAGTCCCAGGTGGAGCCCTTCACCCTCCAAATCTAGACTGGAGCAGGACAGAGTGCCTTCTCCTCCTGTGCTATATCAGGAGCAGTTTAACGGAGCACAGGTTCATCTTTCAGTGCTGAAAGCCCTGATAAATGCCACTGACAGTGAGTTTGTGCTCAGGGCTGGCACAGAGAACCCTGCCAGCTTCACGCTGGGGATGCGAGGATCGATGCAAAGTGCTGTGTCACTGGGCAGGAATGGCTCTAGCTGTCACCTGATCATGGAGCTGTGCTGGCCAAGCACCAGTCCATAAATCCTAAAGTACTTGCCCTCCCTGTCTATAGCCATACAGCTGGAAGCTGGGTTTTGCCATTCCAGGCCTGTTTGGAAACCCTGTATGCTGTAGCCAGAGGAGAAGGGCTATGAAGGGGCAGCCAGCAACGAGGGAATGGCTGCACAAGGCTGAACAACCCAAGCCTAGGCAGGGGGTTCAAAGTGGCCAAGCAAATAGCAGCTAGTTCCCCCTGTCCTTCTGTTTCCCAGACCCGTTGAGCATCCTGGGGTGACCGATGGGAGCCCAGCCGTGGAGCTTGATGATGCCTGCACCCAAAACCATCTTGCAGATACAGAGCAGTTTGGCTCACAACCCTGACACTCCTGTAGGGATTAAACCCCCTTTGGCTGATGGATCCTTGGGGCTGGACTGTGCCAAAGCTCAAAAGGCAGCAGGCAACCAGAGCGGGGGGACATGGTGACCCAAGGGGAGCTTGTCATCACCACCTCCAGCTGTAAACATGGCAGAGAGGGGCTGGGTGGCCAGGGCAGCCAAAATGAATCACTTCCTTTCCTCTGCTGGCACGGAAAGCATCCCTCCCCTGCCTTGCTATGATTAACCCTCTTCCCAAATAACAACATCTCCCAGAATGTGTTTGTTTTGGGCATCCTCCTTTCGCCCTTAGCTGCAGGTTGGCTGGCAAAAGTTCTTCTAGCTTTCCAGGTAAAAGAAATGCATAACCACTTTTGGTAGAGAGGCAGGTAGAGGCCTTCAGGGATGGCATCAAAAGCTGAGTAGGATGTCTGGTACAGGCTGACCAAATCCACCCACATTACTCAAAAACAGTGTTCAGGGGAGATGTGGGACCTCTTCACAAGAGCTTTGAGCAGGAGATGAACGGTTCTTGGGGTTCTCTTTCAGCATGTGGTGCTATTTCTCAAGTGGACTGTCAGCACCCAGGACCCCCTTTATGTTATTTCTTTTTCCACTGCCCTTCCTGCTGCTTCAAATGGCAGTAACACAGAGCCAGGCTGTTGTACATGTGCTGCATCAAGGATTTCTCATCTCTACAGCAGAAAACTAACACCCCACTTCCTGAGGCAAGGCAAAAAACAGAATAAATACAAAAATATAGTTCCTGCTTGTAAGCAAAGCGCTGTCAGTACTGCATGCAGCCCCATCAACACGGGGCCGAGACGCCCTCTCCGGGTGTGTGCTGTCCTTGGCCCCCGTCCCGCCGCAATGGGAAAAGCAGCAACTGTTTTGGGTCATCTGCCAGCAGCACAAGCTTGGTGCTGGGGGGAGAGCATGGAAAATTCCTTACTCTTCTCCTCAAATGTAGAGGGAAAACCAGAATGCATTGAGATGGCAGCCTGACTACCCCCAGGCAGCACCGCTGGGAGTCGGGATGTGCACACGAGCGGCGTTAGTGCTAACAGGTTTTGGGCTCGTGCCAACGTTTATAAATACCAGAGGTGACTCGTCTCAAGTTTCCTCCCGTGTGCCAAGGCAGTTAGCTCACGGCAGCCGGTGTCAGTCAGCAGGACAGCACAGATTTTCTCCTGACCCAATATATAGAGCAAGTTTGCTTCGGCAGGTAGTTGGCTTTTTGATTTGTGGGGTTGGCGTGCCCCTGGCCGTGCCACCAAGGATGCACAGAACCCTTCACTCTCCCTTGTCCACATCCCTTGGGAGCATGCCCTTCCTACATACAATCCTTGCATCCCTCATACCCCTCTTATCCTCTGCCCTGAGACACCAGTAGCAGAAAAGAGTTAATGAAACCAACATGTAACTGAAAATTGAAAAGCTCTATATCTTCCCCCCTTTTCTTCCCCCTCGTTTTTTTTTTTTCTTTTGCTGGGATGTTGGTAGCGTTTTGATTTAATAGTTGGCCAAACACAAGGGTCTATTTTATTCAGAGTTTACAGGCCTCAGGGCTGTTATTCCTCCAAATTTAATAGCATTGAAATTGCAGGGTTGGCGATAATTTGCCTATCACTTTCTGCTCTCCCATTGATGTTTATTGTCAGCGGGATGGAATCTCAATCCGATTCACTTAGATAACATGTCTGTTAAACATTTAGATAATTGTGCCATCATTAACTTGTCACATTATTTTAGAGATTCAAAACAGTTGTGCAGTATAAGCGGAGGTACAAAGGGAGAAGGATCTGGTGTGTGAGAGCAGGAACCTGGGAGCAGAGGTGGCAGGATGCCCCTGTGCTGAGTCCCATAGCAAGTGTTGCTCAATGACCACACAGGGATTTTTAAAAATTTTTAAATTATTTTTGTGTTAAACGCCAGAGCTCTCAGTGTTTTTCCATGGAAGAGCATCCCAGCAACCCCATTACCGGCTTGGGTTTGCCGAGGGATGCGTGGGAGCCTGGAGGAGGTGGAGGGGGCATTGCGCCGGAGCTGCGCTGTGACACAGGCACACACCGCCCCTGTTCTTGGCAAATGTACATTGAGTCCAATTTATTGCATATTTGTCTTAATCTCCTCACATTTGCTTTGCTTTCTCTGTCACAAAATGGTTCCAGCCCAAAACTTGACAGTGATGCTGCAGATGTATGGCACACTGCTTCTTCCAGTGTGGAAATGACAGGTTTTGAGCAAGTGGAATGTAACACGTGAGTTTGGTGATGTGAGCTATAAATCACACTGAAACACAAATTCTGTTTGCCTCACACTCAGTGTGGCACTCCGATTAATGGTCAGGCCAGCGCTCCCCTAGGATGCTGGTATGACTCTGCCGGTGGCTGGGGCTTGTCTCAGTGGTGCCACTGGCCACCATCAGCCATCTGCAGTGTCCCAGCTCCAACAGTGGATTTGGGAGACGCTGTTCACGGCTTGTCCTGTTGCATCTTCTTCCACAGCTTGATCAGAGCAATGCCTGGCACAAGCAGCCAGCACAAGCAGTTGGCACTCTTCCTTACCAAAACCAACCTGATGTCTTTCTGGGCTGCCTGTGACTTTCTATTACCATTTCACAGGACTCGGGAGGGTTTTCTAAGAGCAGCCCAATGAGGCTTTGGGGGGAAATACCTCCAAATCGTGCTTTTCTCCATAGCTAGAGATAATGCACTGTAGTATTAAGTACGCATAGAGGTAATTATCCCTCCCGTGCTTGCCTCGGCTCCATAGTCCCGCAGGGGGAGGGAGCGCCGGCAGTGCTGTGGTTGTGATGGACAGTTGATGCTTCGCAGATTTTCTGTTGGGTGCGAGAGTGGATTTTGGATGCTCAGGTGCCGGCCCCAGCTCACAGAGGGTCTGGGGGAAGTGGGTCCTAGGGGCACAGCACAGAGCCCCTTTGTCTGACAGTAATGTCCTGTGACAGCGCTTGAAATCTGAGTCCTGGCGCGCATTCCTGCAGCCGGGAAGCTCCCTGCCTCCCAAACCACGGCTGCTTCTGCCACCTTGACAGCAAATGGCAGCAAGAATTCCCTGTGCTCCTTGGTGCACACATGGGAAAATGTGATGAGGCCAGTTGTCATGCAAGCTGGTGGATTCACCAAAACAAGCGAGGAGATGGGAGCGTGGCAGCGCCGTGCAGCCACGATGGCATCGGGGCCAATGGTCCGCCTTTAATTTTCCTGTGCAAATACTATTTAAACTGCGATGAGAAAAGCCCTCTCGCTAAGCTACGGAGAAATCTTTCTTGTCCTTTAATTCTAGATGAAGGGGATTAGTGTGAACATATTTAACCTCTGACCCATGGACAAAAGCATTATCAAATTTAGTTGCCAAGTGGCTCCCTATTTAACCGAACCAGTGCGGTATCACAGCAAGTTTTTTCCCTTCCCTCTCTTGAAAGCTTTAACATTCATTGTTGTCCTGGAGCACCAGAGGGACTCAGCAGCCTTCCTCTGCTGGCATTCAGGGTGCTGGGCAGAGCCCCTTAAGGGAACACAGCATGACACGGTAGTTGCTGCTAGAACCCACAAAGGCTTCACAAAACCAGGCCCCCAGAAAGCAAAGCCTTCTGTAAAATGGGGCTGGTTTCTCCCTGGTTTCTGCATGCTCAACTCGGTGCTGGCCACATGCTGGCCTGTGTTGGCACGGAGGATGCTTGGCCACCTCTCCAGAGCACAAAGAGATGTCTCTGGCCCCCTTTGCTCTGGAGCACAAGGGATCGGCTATGGCAAGCTTGAGGATGCTTGGCATTTCCATGCTGGGCTTTATAAAAGAGGGATGAAACACGGTCTCAGAGGCGGCCAGGGTCTCCTGGTCCAGCAGAGGAATGCCGAGAGGGGCCTCCCGTCAGGAGCCGGTGTCCGTTTACAGTGCATCTCTCATAAACCCGGCGGCGGGGGCGAGGGCAGGGGGACCGGCCCTCCTGGTATGTGATTGATTATCTGGTATTTATGCCATTGAGGACTTTTCAGCGGCTCGGGGTCAGGGGGTCATCTCATGTGTCTTGCTGCAAATCCGCTTCCTTTTGTACAGTGCGGGCTGGGTGAGCAGACACACAAAAACAGCTTTTTCTTTTCCTTGGGAAAAAGGGGAGGGGGGCGGGCTGGTGTCAATGAATTTTTTTTTTCAGCCTTTCCTGAATAGTGTCCTTTTTAATTCCAAAGAACTTTTAATTAAAAGTAGCAGGAAAGTTCATCTCGACAAGGTTTAACTTACCTTAGCAGTTACTTTTGTCCCCCAGGATTCGCGTCTCCCCGCTGTACAAAAACCCCCCAACAACTGGGGGCCAGGCTGCACTCGGTGCTGCTCCACATCTCCCCGGCTTTGCCGAGGGGGCCTTTTCATCTTTTCTCTTTTTTTAATGATGGGGGTGCAGGAATAATAAGCAGATGCTGCGAGTCCCAGCTTTGTGCCTCACGGCAGACGGTCACTCCACTGGCCAGGCTCTGCCAGGCAGCCGCCTCAGCGCCAGAAAGGTCATTTTGTTGCATGGGGTGTGAAGCAGGGCTTTGTGACAGCTCCGTGGGACTGGAGGATGCCAGAATGGTGCCACCCTGAACAGGAGAGATGCATGAGTGAATGGATTGGCAATGGGCAGATGGTGCTCTGTGCCGAGTGGGGTGATGGTAGTGGTGATGGTGATAGGGGTCTCCCATGGGAAGACCCCTCGGTCTCCTCACCAAAGCTCTTCGTTGGGAGATGGAGCAGTTTTTAGCACATCAGTTGAACCACGGTTCAGAAGCAGTGGGGGAAATACACTGGGTTTCCAGCAGAAAGTCAAATTGTTTGTTCAGCTGGTTTCAGTCCAAATTCCAACTGGAAATCTGGGAGGCTGGTGCAGTGATGACAAGTGTGTGGATGGCAGCTTCCCATCTCATGCAATGTCCAGAAATGCCACCATGATTTGCCACTGGTTGCCCCAGAGAAACTGGTCCTCAGGAAGGGCAGAGGTGGTCCCACAATGCACAGCTTCCTTGGGAATGACAGGGGTGAATCCAGCATTCTCCAGAATGGTGTCAGTTAGAGGAAAGCAGCACAAAAGGGAAGTGTTCTACATAGATGTTCAGATACTAGATTACTGCATTTTGGCCAGGTGATGTGTTTTGCCAGGAAAGGGGGCAGTTTTCCATCAGTACCTTTAGGGCTGAAACAGCTGAGTGATGGTTTTTGCCAAGGATGATCGTGAGTGAGGCTGCCTGAATGGGTTTAATATGTATTGATATATTTTGACAGATATTCAGTACAATAAAAAGGCTTTGAGGGTTACAGCTTTGCAAGGAGGATGTGCCTCCAGCTTCAGCCAGAAGGCTTTAGGGACTGCAGATGGCCTCAAACAACTGTTTGGCCTGAAAAAGTGGAAATTGGGCTGGAGAGCACAGTGCACCATAGGTGTGAAGTGTCTGCAGTGCAATCCCAGGCCAGAAGTATTAAAAGCTCAGGAACCTCCCACCTCCCCCAGCCAGGAGGTGGAAATGCAATAAAAAGGATTTGCCCTTAAAAACTCCCTCTGCCAGGTTTGCGTAGCACTCAGTTTCTTCAGGAAAAGGAGCAAAGCCTGCTCAGGCTGTGTTACTGTGGGCTGGGATGATGCTGAGCATGTCCCTTCCGTCCAAAGCCTGGGGACCACATTCAGGGAGCAGACCAGGGAGCAGAGGTGGCACTTTGCAGTGCTGGAAGAAGGGGTCAGGCATTCAATGCTCCAGGGTGGCTTGTTCTGGGGACAGGGGTGTGTCTGGACCAGGAGCATCCCTCACAGGCCTGGAGCTGCCCATATCCCTTGGATTGCATCTCCACAGTGGGCTTAGCATCCTGCCCTAGAGATGGGGGAGATGTTGTGGCCCCCCACAGCTGATCCCACACCCACCCAAAAATGCATTTCCCGTTGAATTCCCCGTTTGGGCCCACAGGCAGCCATGGTGCTTCGCCCAGCGCGGGTCCAGCTGCCGCCGTGATTGACGCAAAGCCAGTCTATAAATAAAGTCTTTCTCTCCTCTCATAAAGACTTTGCGGTTTAGTTTGCTTTCAAGGTCAAGATCAGACCTTTCTAAATAAACACATATCAAAGGATCATTAGCGGAGCAGCACTGTTAAATTGAGATATTAACTTCTGTCAGCCACGCGTTTCCTTTTTGTTCTGTAACTCACGACTGCAGCGGGTTTTTATTATTTTGGCCCTAGGCGGTAGCATCTGGCTTCTGTAGAGACTGTAAAAATTAAAAAGCAACACAAATCATTGAGAGAGAAAAGCAGTAAATTCAATGATAAGAATTTAAAATTAAAATGTTTTCAGCGCTTTTATATTCTGCAAAACATGAAACGAATGAGTTGTGTGCCTGTTGCCATAAAGCCACCGCCGCTAATCGTCGCCAGGCTCCTTCTCTCCCCGCACGTGCCCTCGTAATTGCTCTGCCTGAGCAATCGCAGGAAATGTGGTGAGGGAAGGTGATGCTGATGGCAATGGTGACAGTGGTGGAGATGGAGGGTGGTGGGGAAGGCACAAGGTGCCGCCAGCTGGGCATGGGAGAGCAATGGGCTGTGAAAAAGGAGGTGAGGAGGGGATGCTCTTGTCCCCCCATACTCCAGGGAAGACGGAGAGGTCAAGCTGCGAGGGTGTGACTAACGAGCCAGGTCACCAGGATATGGGACCACATTGTCCCCCAGGTCCAGATGGCCCCTGGAATAAATCACCCCCAGCAGGCATGAGCTGCCCATGCCAGAGCTGCAGCTCAGGGCCTGACGCCCATTGCCCAGGCTGCTGCAGGCACCAGCATCCCATACATCCTCCATGTGCATTCTGCCCCAGGCAAGGGGGAGAGCAGGAGCATGGCTGGGTGGGAAGCAGCCCTGTGCATCGCTGCAGGAGCAAAAAATGAGGCATTTAGTTTGGGGGCTTTGTTAATCCCCTGTGCTTGCAAGGTCAATGTTTTACAACTGCTCTGAAACACCGGAGTTTTCTTCAGCATTTGTAAAAGGGTGAGCTGGCACGGAGGCAGCAAGCAGTGCCAGAAGCTTGCCCTGCCCTCCTGCTGCAGCGGGAGTGTCCCCATCCACTCCAGGAGGAAAACCAGCAGGGGCAGGAGAGCAGGAAGAGTCGGATGCTTTTTAAGAATTAATTTTCCCTAGTCAGTTAAAGTTGGGAAGAAAGCTAGGCTATCTCTAAGTAAATAATAATAATCAAACAAATGCCCCCTTGGGAGAAGTTGCCTTCCATAAAGATGTTAATTAGCACAGAAGCCGAGCTGTGGAGTCCGGAGGCAGACTTTGAAACTGGGATGATTTGGTGACTCTGGCACAAAATGCATGCATTTCCTGTGTTTATCTTATGGGGGTTTCCCCCCTTTCTCCACTGAACCATAAAGGTTGTAGGGGCTCTTTGGCTCAGCACAGTAATGAATGCCACCATCACCCCTCAACAGCACTGGAGCAGGTGGCTCTGCACAACACCCCTACATCCAGGCAGGCATCTGCAGGTGTTGTGTCCCAACAGCAGCATTCAGGGAGAGCTCCTTTGCACCTGCCAATGGGTGCACTTCTGTGCTGCCACCGAAAATACCACTTTGGGTTTCATAATAATCCTGAAAACTGACACCAAAACTGGATTAATTTTCTTACCCTGCACATGCATCCACCATCATCCTGGGACAAAACACAGCCTCGGTGCTGGTGCCACCACCAGTGTCCCCAGGCCTGCGCTGGTGCTCGCTCTTCTGCCTGTCCTTCATCACCCATCTTCCCCCTCAACTCGATGACAGCAGGATGTCCCCAGGGTCCCTTGTGTCAAACTGAGCTGGGCACCTTCAGGCTGTCCTTCAGGCCAGCTGTGCCTGAGCTGGGGTGCTGGAGCTGTGACAGGGATGCTCCAAGTAATGTGCCCCTTGCCAGCACTGTTGCCTCTCCCAGCCTTCCTGTGCGCAGGGCTGAAAGAGTGGGTTCTCTGCCACTCTTTGGCCACCATTGCCAATGGCCCCTTCCTCCTCAGTGCTGCTGTTCCTGCACACTAGAGCCTGCAGCTTCCACTGCAGCCGCAGCCAGCAGTGTTGGCTGGGAGGTGGAGGCTGGTAGAGAGCCTTTGACATGCTGACAAGAATCATCAAATGTCCCTGAAATCTCAGGACAGCCAGCAGCCCTTGGGCTCCTGCTTTCCATGGCCAGGATGTTTTGGAGCCATTCACCTTTGTTGTAAGGACAGCAGCTGTGTCAGGTCTACTCTGGCACATGCATCATGTAAGAGATGATGTTAAACATGAAGAGTGAAGGAGGAGGGAGTCTTATGGGAGACCCTGAATTAGCAGGACACGAGCCGAGGGTTGGGGGGTTTTAGGGTGTGTGCAGGGGCAGCAGCAGGTTCTGTCAGCATCCTTTGATGTGAGCATACTCATGCCCATGATAATGCTGGAGCCTTCCTGGTGTGCCCCTCTACAGCTTTCCATTCTGTGTTCCTGATTATTGCGACAGTGGATGGATCTGCCTCAATTTTCAAGTCCAGTAACATGGCTCTGAGGACAGGCAGGGAAAGATGGCAGCGTAATGAAGTGGACTGAGGGAGGGGCAGTTTGGTTTACACATCCCGACATTGGTGCCGCGTGCCTGGGCACTGCCAGTCCTGTGCTGCCTCCGTGCTGGGGCTCAGCAGGGATTACTTCACCAGCATGGTGGCACCGCTCCCTTTCTCCCCCCTCCCCTGCTGCCACAGCATCCCCGAGTCACCCCATTCCCAGCCAAGCAGGTCTGGGCTTGGCAGTGCTGCTGGGGGCTCTGGGGGGCCAGCAGGCTGGCACACACACGCGTGCTCTAACACGGGGGGAAAAACTTGAAGTCAAATGTCTGAAAGTCAGATCCCTTTTTAGTATGAATTTGCTGTATCTCATTCTAAGCACTAATTCCAATTTAATTGCAAGTGGCCTGAAGCCTCTTCAATAGGAGTAACAAATGGTTTGATTTTGTAAACTTCATCAGACTGCATTTTAAATGCGACACACTAGCCCGGCTCGAATGCCAATGAAGCACTGAAGTAGCTCTCTGTTTACTAATTATCCGTTTTTACTTCAAGCCACGCTGGCTGGCTTGTCTGATTAAATCGGATTTGTGGGATAGAGAACAGCTAGCAGAGTTTTCTCTATAGTAAACGAGATTGAAACTATGGCCCGCCTGGCTGCACACTGTAAATTATATTTCCTTTTAAAGGGGACGTGTCGCCTTTCTCCTGCGGTGCACCTCCCGCATCCATAACTCCACCAGAGCCCAGTGCCGAGGGAGACCCACCCCACCCTGCCTCTCTCACCCGTCGCCACGTCGGTTTTTAGTTTAATTCCGGCTCTGGCAGAGGCAGCGGGTGGGGGGCGGTGCCGCGCTCGACGCCGCGGTGCTGCAGCATCCCTCACTGCGACTCGGACGGGGCGCGCTGTCACACGTCGCATCTTGCTCGTCATCACGTCTTTGGCGATTGCGCTGCTTTGGGATCAAACTGCTGGAGAACAGGGATGTGCATCTCCAGGCTTGCAGCCGTTGGGTTTTCCCTCCCTCCATCAAGCATCCCTCCCCTAAAAATCAGTTTGGGGACCACCTCCTAGTTAAAAAGGCCCTGCAAGCTGTGGCCAACATGCTTACCAAAAGAGCATCTAATACCCAAATCACTCTGGCTTCCACCTCAGAACCCTGTGGCAGTGCTAGCAGCTGCCCCAGTAGTGTCTTTCAGCTGCTGGCACGGCATTGGGTCTGGCAGGGACTCAGAAACCAGGAACAGCGGGCAAAGGTGGCAGCTGAATGCAGCGTTGCAGGGCTGTGCTTAAACCTCCCCAGCTGCTAAGAATCCAATTCTGCGAGCTTGACCTATGCCGCCCCCTCCCTCAGTATCTATCTTTGAGCCCGGGGGCTTTTATATTTTAATTTGCTTTTGAACGTCCTGCAAAATTAATGGCGTGCTCGGGGCCATTGTGCGGTGTACAGTAGAGGGAAGGGCCGTCGGCGCCCGCCGAGAGCCAGCGCGTTTCCTGGGGAATGAATTGCTCGCCCGCCTTCACCCCTTCTAATTGTTGACAGTAAAAAGCATTTAAATGCTGCTTAATTTGTAATCATCTTCCCGCAAAAAGGGGAGAAACCATTAAAATGTCAGGGAAATGAATAAATCCGTCTCTCACTGATTTGGGGTGGCAGCATTTCTTTATCAGGGGTGATTTTTCTTCCGATGGCTGAGGGCTGGCTCGGGGCTTCTGTGGCTGGAGCCCAGGGATGCATTCACGACAGGACACAGGGCTGAGTCTTGTCACCCAGTGTGGCACCCTCTCAAGTTTTGCCATTTTTTCCCACTTCCCATCCTCTCTCCAAAGATGTGACATAGTTGACATGTAGCTTAAAAAAAATTAAACAACTTTAAGGCTGGCAGTGGGACGGTACCCAGCAGACCCCTGGCATGGTGCTGGACAATGCCATCTGTGGAGCCTCCGGGCTGGGAACAAGCGGTGCCCGAGCTCCGTGCTCCGTGTGCCACTGCTGGGCTGGATGCTGGGATGCAGAGCCATCTCCCACATCCTCCACCTCTGTGCCCTGCCGGTATCAGCCTTTCTGTCACGCAGATGCTCTGCTCTCAGAGCACAACTGGAACCTAGTGCCTCCACAGGCCATGCCGGTACACGTTGACTTCCCAGTCTGGGGTATTTATTTCCTGATGCATTACTTGGGGAAAAAAAAAAAAAAAAGAAAAAAGAAAAAAAAAGCTAAATTAAAAACTGCCTTTTGCAGGTCCCAGAAAGCAGTACCTGGGGGACGCCCAGGTCCAGTAACCAGCCCTGTCCCCCCGTGCATGCACAAGGCAGCTCGTCTCCATCACTGTGGCTGCTGGAGTCAGCCCATTTTTTTTCAAGCGGGGGCCAATTAGTTTCACAAATGAGGGCCCTACGGTGCCAGGGAGGATTTGTTACGGCCCCGCGCGCCGGCCCGGCGGCATTGTCCTGCCCTCCGCCCCCACGGGAGCCCATTGTCCCCGGCCCCAGCAGGGGCTGCTGGCGGCAGATTTATCGGGGCCGGCGTCCCGCCGGCCAGGGCCTCCGCTCCGCAGCTGGCCGCGGCGCTGGGGGCTCAGCCCCGGGGACCTTTGACCCGTCCTGCTGTCACCGCCGGGGCCGCTGAGGGCCGCGGGGCCACATACCTCTTGGGATTTGCTTCGCACTGCCCGTTCGGGGCTGCCTGCTTTTTTTTTTTGCTTTTTTTTTTTTAATTTTTTTTTTGTCTCAGGAGCATTTTGTCCACAGCTGCGTGGGGGGCACATGAGCCTGCCACCCCCCTGGGTAAATCCCTACAGAGGGAGAAAGGCAGCTCCCGTGCGGGGCCACCTCTCTTGCTGCTTTTATTCCCATTTCACTGGGTTTTTTTCAGATTTCGGAGCATTTTTGGGTAGCCCAGTGCAAAGCTGGGATTGAGCATCCCCCCAGGCAGCTCCTGCGTCCCCAGCAGGACAGAGCTGGCTGTGGCATGCCACCACATCTGGGTGGGCAATGGCACAATGCCAGAGCAGGTGATGGTATGAACCAAGATGCTCTCTGGGATGCCTGTTGCCCATCGTTCCCAAGCTGGAGGTGTGGATCTGCCTAGGAGCATCCTTCCCTGTCACCTGCCTGCATGCCAGGCAGAACCATGATGCAGACAGTGCCACTGCCCACCCTGTCTCTGCCCCGTGGTGCTGCAGCCCTGATGGTCTCCCCAGGGCTGGTTTTGACAGCGTGGCCCTCTGCCCCTGCTGTTTCTGAAGGCTGCATGGATCTGCTGGTTACCTTGAACATCTTGTGCTGCTAATGAATTGCTAATACAATTTTCTAGCTAATTTTATTTCCATAGTCCTCACATTTTAATGTCTCCAAAAAGCGAGCATTTATTTGCTTAATCTCCCTGCGTAATACAATTTGCAGTGACTCACAGTTCTGAACAATCAGCTATGCATAAGCAAAAACAAACTGTTTAACGGCACAGAGGTCTGAGATGTTTATGGACAGGGTATAAGCACCTGGGTTGGGGTTTTGTCCCTGTTCTGTTGCTGCAGCCGGGTTTGTACCCATGAGCGATGGTATGGAGCCTGGATCTGAGTTGGGGCTGGGGGTGGCACACAGCACAAGGGGTGGGCACACCGCCCTCTCACATCCTGCCTTCTGCTCCCCAGGGCAGCTTCATGGGGTACTCCTTGGGATCTCCTTTCCCCTGGGCATCACAAGATCTGAGCTCAGCAGCTGTCAGAGGTGTGTGGGGATGCAGTGATCACTCAACAGCTGCCTTGTGTTTGGGCATCCCTCGGCATTGCCAAGGCTCCCAGCTGCCTCCAGTGCAGTAAGAGCCACTTGTCCTCTTCAGCTGTTCCCCTCAGAGGGCCAGTGTCAGCAGGGTCAGGGTGGCCAGGATCCTGATGTTGGGACTTCCAGTGACACCCAGAGCCCTGCAGCTGTTGGGATCCCTTCTGCTGCCAGAGCATCCCTGCTGCCATGTAGGCATAGGCACTCCCACACAGTGGGGTGATTGGACAGCAGGTCCTGGGTGCCAGGCAATGCCTAAGCAGGGTCTCTCCCTCTCCCACAGGTACAGACATGGCTGTTTTCTGCCTGCTGTGTGGCAAGCGGTTCCAGACACAGAGCGCCCTGCAGCAGCACATGGAGGTGCACGCTGGGGTACGCAGCTACATCTGCAGCGAGTGCAACCGCACCTTCCCCAGCCACACCGCGCTCAAGAGGCACCTGCGCTCCCACACAGGTACGGCAGCACCACCACGGGGACTCCGGGCTGGGGCAGCCAGGACATGCTCCTTCCCCACAAAAAAGAAATAGTGGGAAGAAAGGTGATTTGTATTTAAAGTGTGGAGATGACTGAAGTGGCTTGGATTTGAAAAACAAAACAGAAGAAAAAAGCTGCGTGTAATAAGTTGATCTGGCCTGAGGTAGCACATGACCTTCGTAGGGGGTGTGCGATCATATCTGCCTCATCAGCTTATGGTGGTAGATGCACATAATCAGCTGGTGCTCGGCCCTAATGGGATTAGGGCGACCTGCGCTACGTGTAGCTGGTGCTGCCGTGGCCCCACTGGGGCAGGGCTTGGCTGCAGGATTGCCAGGCAGGAGAACACGGCTTGGCTGCCTTACACCGTGTCCTCAAAGCACCCGCGCTGTGTCCTCAGCTCCTCTGATGGCATCCCTGGGCAGCTCTGTGGTCCCTGCCACACTATCAGCACCATCATTCAGGGCCAGTCACAAAACACCTCAAGCTGATTCTTGGGGGATGAGCAGGGTTGTGCAGGATCACAGCCAGTGCCATGGTTCCTCACAGCTGCCTGGGTGAAGCATTCCTCACCCTTCCTTTGCCCACACAAGTGGGAGGCTCATGCACCCTCCTTTACTGCACTGCCATTGCTGGCAGGGAACAAAACGTGTGCTGAGCCAGGATGCCCCTTCTTTCTCTTGTCGGGCAGGGGGCACACACACAATCTCCAAAAGGGACATAAAGGTGGCTGCTGGGGGTTGTGCAGGTAGTGTCACAGAGGGTCACTCTGTCCAGCCTGTGGCTGGCAGCTGCCAGACCCACACATGGGCTAGGGGTCCCGATGTGGGAAATGGGAATCCTGTGTTGATGATAAGCATGTTAATGCTGAGCGCTGGAGCTATTTATAGCCAGTAATCCGGTGACCTGGGCTGCGGGTCGGGCTGCGCGTGTCCCAGCCCAACCTCTGCTGCTTTAGTAGCTCCCGGCTGTGAAAAAACACCGGGATCATCGGTGCTTTAGGAGCATTTAATCGTGCCATGTGGTGCCATCCTGCACAGCTGCAGGATGTTCCCTCTTCTCCCAGGGCCAGGGTACTCTGTGGGCTCAGGCTCCCCCAAAAAGTGGGAGGGTGGAAATGCTGGCTGCCTCTGGCTGCAAAATTGCTGTCTTTGACTGTAGGATAAAAAGCCAAAGTGGCAGTTTGGAGCTAGGCACGGGGAGGGGAAAGTCAACAGCAGCCCACAGGCACCGCCTGCATTGCCTTTGGAGGGGAGCTCCGAACTGCATCCCGAGCATCCTCCTCCCCCCAGGTGCCCAGGCAGCAGCTGTGGGAGGGGGCGAGGGGCCACAGGGCTGGGCTGCGGCAAACGGGGAGAGAGTAAAATACCATTTTAAAGAGGAAGCGAAAGCACAGGCATGTGAGTATATAACGAGAAGGACAATTTATGCCCAGGCACGAGTGCAGTTTGACACGGGGATAATGAAAAAACGTAGGTCATTGTGGATGACTTAAGCCTTCACAGCTGAAGAAAATGTATGAAATGCGGGGAACATTACACGCTTGGCAGCTCCGCACATCTGCAGCAGGACAAGTGAAATACAGTTCACCATTCTTTACCATAAACTGTGCTTGTAGGATATGCGGCACAGAGAAATTGTAATTACAGTGACAAGACAAATCAGTAATATTTAAATATTCATGAACAAAGTCTCGGACGATCAATCTATCTTTATTGTCCTTGCCTTCGCGGCTGTAATAAATAAGTAGCTGAAGCCCTCACCTTTCCTTCAAATCATTCTGCCTTTGGTGCTGAACCAGAGTTCATTTATCAGCCTCCTGGTCTGGAGTGTGGGAGATGCCCAGGGCTGGGTCTGTGCCAGTGCTGCTGGGTGAAAAACCTGGGAATTGGTGGCAGAATGGTCACAGCACGCTCCAGTCTCTCTACCATGCCGTGGACTCGAGCATCCCCTCTGTACGGGCATGAAGGGACCAGCACACTGCACTGGGGAGACAGGGATGCTCTCTCCTCAGGATGGTGCTGGGTGCCAGGGGTAAAAAGGCATGGGAGCTGGTTTTGGTGTGGCACGGCGGTCATGGCAGCCCTGACCCCCACGTGTGCTTGCAGGCGACCACCCCTACGAGTGCGAATTCTGCGGCAGCTGTTTCCGGGACGAGAGCACACTGAAGGGCCACAAGCGCATCCACACCGGTGAGAAGCCCTATGAGTGCAACGGCTGCGGCAAGAAGTTCAGCCTCAAGCACCAGCTGGAGACCCACTACCGAGTCCACACAGGTACATGCTGGGGTGTCTGTGGTGAGGCTGGCACTGCCAGACCGGTCCCCGGTGGAAATGCTGGCACACGGACCAGGGCGGCAGCCAGGGATATCGGACCCCCGGATGCGCCGGCACGTAACTATTGTAAATAGGGGATCAATAGTCACATCGGTTCTGCTGTTCATTATTTGGTTATCAGCTGTGCCCGCTGCAGCAGCATCGATGCCGGGCAGTTGATTAGCACCTGGAGGCCCCGAGCCCCCACTGACACCCCTGTATCCCCGTCTCCCACAGGCGAGAAGCCGTTTGAGTGCAAGCTGTGCCACCAGCGGTCCCGGGACTACTCGGCCATGATCAAACACCTTCGGACCCACAATGGCGCTTCCCCCTACCAGTGCACCATCTGCCTGGAGTACTGCCCCAGCCTCTCCGCCATGCAGAAGCACATGAAGGGCCACAAACCAGAGGAGATCCCCACCGACTGGCGGATAGAGAAGACCTATCTCTACCTCTGCTATGTCTAAGGGAGGAGGCACAGGGGCAGCAGGGCCAAGTGGCAGATGACTGGGCAAAAAAATCCCACCAAACCCGCAGCATCCATGGCCTTGTTTATTTTCAGTTCTCATTCGTTTCTTCTTGCCGGAAGGGTCCTGCAGCTCATGCTGGAGCGAGGGATGCACCAGCCCCTTCCCCAGCCCCATCCACACGGCTGTCCCAGCTGCTCATGCGCCTGCTGCCCTCACACTCTTGCTGCAGGGCAGATTTCACCCTTTGCAACCCCCGGCCAGCCCCTCCATCACCCTTGGCATTGGCCACTGGTGCTGCTGGGAAGACCATGTAGTAAAGAGGCACTTCCCTGAAAGTGTGAGTACAGCCAGTGCTCTGGGAAGGCTTTAATTCCTGGTGTCCTCTGTCACTGTGTAGACCCTGCCGTGGATGCCCTGCAGAAGACCTGAGCTCACATGTGGGGCTTGGGCCCCATTCTGGCAGGTTCTTATGCTCCCAGGCTGTGGCATCGCAGGCAGGAAAGCACAGTGCCCCATGAGACCCAAGTGCTTTGGCAGGAGCGTCCTGGGGGGATGCTGGCCAGAGGAGGGTGTTTGGGGCAGGGCTGTGAGCCAGGCTGCCTTGAGGTGTTGCCTGGTGTCTGGGTGGGCTTAAGGGGCACAGGAGGCTGCTGCTCTCCCCGTGACCAAAGACCTCTCTATGCATTTCTCCCTCCTTCCCTGCCTTCCCAGGGCAAGGGTGAAGCCCCCCATGGGGAAATGCAGTTGGTTTGGTGATGTGCAGTCAGTGCCAGTGTTGGGGCTGTTAGTATGTGGCATCACTCCGAATGCAGGGATCCTTTTCTCGTCTGCTGATTTGGGGCACCTGGAAGGTGCCAAGTGTGTGGGTTTTGCCCAGCCCTCAGCCGCAGGAGCCCACAAGAAGGGATGCCCAGTGGCAGGCAGCTTTGCTCGCCACTTTTTTTGCTTTTTTGTTGTTTTTTTTTTTAACTTTCTTTTGGAATATTTCCACGTTTAGCACATTTTACTTGAAATTACCTCGTTTTTTTGTGACCTCATGAGCTTTTATTGATTTGGGAGGGACAGGGGGTGGCATGGCTGGGGCAGCATGGCTAGGGTGCACCAGCCACGTGCCTAGCATTGATGGTGGAGAGGTGGTGGGGCAGTGGTGTCCCTGCCAGCCTCCTGTTGTGCATTATCCTTACCAAAACTGGTATTTTTTGCCTGGCCCTGTGGGGCTGGGGGTGTTGGTTCTCAAGCTACCTCTTGTGTTCGTTTTTGTTGTGTTTCTCCTGCGCAGCCACGGGCTTGGTGGTTCCATCCCGTGGCTCTTTTTTTGTCGTTTTGCTGCATTTGGGTGAAAAGGGGGGAAGAGGAGTTGGGGAGAGTGGGACACAGTGTCTGGATACAGTTTGGAGGGACACTGATGGCCCCTCTGGGTTTGGGGTGCCCATCCCACCTCTCCTGGTGCCAAGCAGGGATACGGCTGTGGGAGCAGCATCTTCCCTCGCGCCCCAGTCCAGCTTTGCACGTGCGTGTGCCTCTGCGCATGGGACCGTTGCTGCTCTGCGCAGGGGGGACACCGCTGCTGTACAATCCGGGATGTGACTGTGGAGAACGGCTCATTTAATTGTTGTGCCTAAGAAAAAAAAACAAACAAAAAAAAATATTAAAAAGAGTAAACAGTTCTTTCACACAGAAAGTTGCTGCAATTTCTGGCATGTGCATGGCAGGCCCCCGTGGTGTCCTGGCGCTGCCAGACACGGGTGCCATGGAGCACATGGCCGAGTTCATGTGGCTCTTTTTTTTTTTTGCTTTAACCTCCCCTTCCATCCCACCATCCCTCTCCCTCAGAGACACAGCCCCCGCTGCAACAGTGTTGGGGTCAGCATTGGAATGATGCTGCCGTATCCTGGGCGCACGGCCCTGCACTGTTTGCTGTGGCGCAGCCCCCGCCACCCCTCCATATATATATCTAAGTATATATATGTGTATCATAGCAGTGAGGACCAAGCGCCACACGGGGCCCCGTGGTCCCGGGCTCCCTCTCCCCTGGCTTGTTGTCAGTGTTGTGAGCGCCCGCCTGCCCGTCCCGTTGCTCTGTGTTGCTGCTCGTGGTTCGGGTCCGTCGCTGTCCTCGTTCCGTCTACCTCAGCACCTCTCTGAGCCCGGGCGCAGAAGGTGCCCAAGTTCCCCTTCGGTTTTCTCAGAGTATCTATCAGCTCCTATTTTTTGTATGACTTTTCCTGTCTCCCCTCGCCATTCGCTCCCCTGCAGTTCTGCTTGCAAGTCCTCTCTCTGTCCTCTAGCCACAGATGCCGTTAGCTAAAAGTTTCCTGAAAAATAAAGAAAAAGAAAAAAAAAAAAAATCAGTTGTGGTGTCTCCTAGTTGCAGCTCTCCGCATCTGCCTTTGTCCTGTGTAGATTCAGATGCATTTCTTTGTAAGACTTCAGTGTTTCTGACAGAGGAAAAAAAAAAAAGACAAAAAAAAGAGAATATACTGCTGCAGGTTTTTTTCTCTCCATGTGTCACTAAGTGAAGTTCGTGCCTTCTATAGCAAAGAGAATATTTTTTACATCCTACTAACGGTAGATTTTTTTGTAGTAAACATTTTTTGTATTTTTATTTATAAGTCTCATAAGGAAAATAGCAATGTTCAGTTGTATACCTTGAATCTGCAGTTAGAAAACAAAAAAACTACCAATAAAGTTAATTCCGTTGTCTCGGCCTGCTGTCTCCTGTTCCTATGCCTGCCGAGAGGAGGAGGAGGAGGAGGAGGAGGAGGAGGAAGGATGCGTCCCACCAGCTTGGGGTGAGCCGTGGGGGTACCCACGGTGGTGAGTTTGGGAGTGCCTGTTCTGAGGCAGAATTGCAGAGGTCCTATCCCTAAACCAACCCCAGTGAGCAAGGGGTCTCCCTGGACTGTCAGAGCCCCCATGGACAGGGAGCATCCACAGCCTTGTGCTGCTGCCTGCCCGTGTGGCTCACCAGGGAGCGGAGCAAGTTTGCCTCAATGAAAGTGAACTCGTTCATTTAAACCTGCCTGCAGAGCCGTCCGGCCCCCTGCTGCGCTAATTATCCTGTAGTTCCCGACTGATTGCTGTACACTAAGCTTAAGCCCTCCTTTATTTATTTACTGACTACATTAACAGCAGCGCCTGCTCTCCTTTTGTGCTGTGGCAAATCGCACAACACAGCACGCCGCAGCTGGGCCAAGTGGGTGCTGCCATCACCACCCAGCAGTGCCTGTGCCCAACAGGTGCTGCCCACCGCCAGCCTTGGCCTTGTGATGCTGTCAGACATTTGTTACAGCACAATTGGAGTCACCAAGTCCAGAGCATAATTTGGTTTTTCCCAGGGATGGATGGCATGTGCCAGTGTCAAGGCCAGGCTCATCCCCTGCCCCAGCAATTCCCATCAGGTTTGAGGGGCTGCACGTCCATTCCGAGGTCCTGATGGTGGTCCTGCCTCCCCCAGTCCACCCCAACACTGCTCTTCCAGAAAGGCTTTGGGCAAGTGGTGAAGAACTTTGGTCCAGGTTGGGGCAAGCAGAGGTGGTCCTGCTGTGAGCAACCTGCGGGCTGCAGCACCCCAGGAGAAGGGGGGACAAAGCCCTTTGCCAGCGTTCAGCCTGGCACAAAGGCGTTATAATAACGGGGAAATCGCGGTAGGACCGGGCCTTTGTGTGCACACTCACACAGCAGCTGGGAGCGATTATGCTGCAACAATGTTCTGTTCCATCAACATTATGTCCTCATTAAACCTTTATTAGGAGATTAGATTCAGATTTATTGATTTTTTTTCTTCTTTAAAGAGGAAAATCCAAGCTCCTCTCAGAGAGATTCCTGGAACTTTTTCCCACATGCAGCACTTCCCAAAGTAGCAAGAGAGCAAAGGGAGAATCAATCTTTCCTCCAGCATGGGCAACTTGTCCTTCCAGGGGAAAGGACCACTGAGCTGCTTGAGGAGGTTAGGTTGGGTGCATGATGGCTTCCTAGCACAGGGAGGACAAGGACCAAAACATTCCATGGGATACAGCAGCACAGGTGAGAATCTTGCAGTGCAGCCTAGGGGACATCAGGGTTACGGTGGACAGGAGAGGGATGGCAAGGCTAGCTCAGGAGTCTTGCTGCCCAGTCCCCTCGTCAAACACGTGGGCTGGGCAGCATCGCACACCCAGGTCAATGGCCCCATTGGATTTGTCTGTTGGAGCGTTTGATGTTACACGAAGGCAGCTCATTCCAGAGGGTGTTAATTGCCTGCTGCACTGATCAGGTCTGTAGCACCATCGATCTCAGCAGGATCAATGGGCTGATTTAGTGTCTCACGAACTCTTTAACTGGACACCTCATCAATAGGCAGCCACTTACAGACCATCAGTGCATTAGTGCGGGCCGGCGCTGGCAGGAGCCCACTCCGCCCGTCCTCAGCCCCCGTCACTCAGAGGTAAGTTTTCCTGCAGGTGATGGCTCTGGGATGGTGAGAGGGAGTCTTGTTCTGGGGCTGGTGCGTTTGAGGGCAGATGTGTGAGCGCCAGGTGGTGTTGACCCACCTGTCCTCCATCACCTGTAGGCCCACTATATGCAGAGATGCTCCTAGAGTGTGGGATGGGCCCTTGCGGCATCTACAGCACTTTCCTCTGCTCTGGAAAGGAAGGAGCTGGGGATCTACCGCAGCTGTGATGGCATTTCTCCCAGTACCGCATGCTCACGGAATCAGTCCCATTGCCATCCCGGTTTGGCTGCAGCCTGACACTGGGTCTCTCCCAGTTTGCTGAAACTGCTGAGCACAAGCATGGTGGGGATCTGCTCGGCAAGCGTGCCCGGGGGCCCGGGGTAGGGAATAAAGGCGGCAGCCGGGGTGAGGGGTAGGGCAGCCGAGGACAGCGGGACCCCCGGGGCAGGGGGGCCCCACCCGAGGCCGGGGGACCCCCAGTCGGGAGGCGGCTGGGCCGGGCGGCGGAGCCGCTGTCCGCGGTGCTGAAGCTGCCGTGGCCGGTCCGCTCCCGAGGTCGGCAGGGGAAGCATGCAGAGGGGTTTGGGCAGGGTGATGGGGTCCTGGGGGCTCCTGCTCAGCTCCGCCTTCCCGCTGCGGAGCTGAGGGACGTGAAGGATGTGCCTGCCTGGGTCGACAGACACTGGCAAATCCCAGAGCCAGGGAGAACGCGCTAGGTCCCCCGTCTCCCGCCCTGAACAACGGGCATTGCTCAGGCATCCCGCCACACCGACCAGAGGGTGCCCAGTGTGATGCTGTAAGCCAGGACGGCTGCCAAGTACACCCGGAACAGCAGGACATCCAACACGTAGCCCACTTGCAGCCACTCGCGGGCGACATCGCGGAATTCCTCACGTTTCTCCAGGAGCTGGCGGACAGCTGTGGTCTCGCGCAGGACCTCCTGCAGTGTTGCTAAGCCCTCTGTCCGGCCAGCAAAGGCCAGTGTGGACCTCGTGCCCCCCACTGCCCCGCACTCCCGGGGGTCCTCACAGCCGTAGGGAGTCAGTTTAGCTGAGGAATCAAAAGAAGCAAATGTGAAAAACTTACTAAGATGGGGAACTGGGGTTTCTGAGGGTGAATTAGGCACCCAGTTCACCATACAAACAGGGGTTATGTTGGTGTCGGTGGCTGCAGAGCACCTAGACTCCTTCAGATCCCACAGGCCCTCTCTGTGCAACCCTTACCTGTGCTGTCATTGTTCTCCACCTGCCTGGAGATGTCTGAGCTTTGCGTCCTGCTTTGGCTGAATTTCTTCCTATCCCGGATGCAGAGCAGGATGGTGGCTCGTTCCAGCAGCAGGTGTTTCAGCCACTCAGGGACATGGGGTTGCAGGTCTTGCTTGTGCACCAGGCGCACGATCAGGATTGTCTCCGTCAGGCTGATGACGAGCAATGCCATGCACACCACAAAGTAGATGCCTGCAGAGGCATCAGTGAGGTGAGTGACCTGCAAAGGCTCATGCACAGAGAACAGGCCCAAGCAAATCCTCCCTGCTCAACCCTCAGGGCTCTGTGGTCTCTGTTCATGACTGCCGTGGCAGTTGGACAGGCGTGTAAAACCACCATACCTATCAACGGGGTGCCGACGGCAGTAGCTGGCAATGTATCGGACACAATAATGAGGAAAACCGAGTAACCCAGCAGGAGAGTGATCTTGAAAGAGACCCTCTCACCACTGTGGGGAGGTAGGTAGAAGCCCACAATGTCCATAACCATCAGGAAGATGCTGGGGAGCAGCAGGCTGACGGTGTAGAAGAGGGGGCGTCTCCGGATGACTACCTGCAGGACAGAGAAACAGAAAAGGCTGTGAAGGGTTGAAATGAGGCTTTTGGCTGGTGTGGCTCTTTGCCAAGGCAGGTGAGGACGGTGGGAGGCACTAGGGTGAGCCAGAGGAAGGGCCCACTACCGGGAGTCTCCCACCTGCAGGCAAGAGCTGCAGCACAGAGCAGTGACAGGGATGGGGCAAGCCCTTTCCCTCATGCCTCATCCCTGAGAAACACGGTGGCCAAAGGCTCTTACGTAGAACTTCATCTCAGCATAGCTGTCACTACTCTTGACACTGAACTCCTGGAAGTGGCTGAGGACGTAGAGCAGCTCCCATTCACCCTGGTTCATGAAGACACTTCGGTCGAACTTGACGAGCTCCGGCTGACGCCACAGGGAGAGGTTGATATCACGAACTGGGGGAGGGAGGAGAGGTGAGAACTAGGGGTGCCCTGCCCAAAGCACCGGCAACTGCCGGCACCTCCACACCCGGCTGCATGCCTTCCCTCCCCTGCACGCTTCCCCGATCTGCTGGGGCCATCTAGAGGGACGAGTTGCCTTCTGCACGGAGCTCTGGCCCAGCAGAGGTCCTGCCCGCTCCCTCGAGTCCCCCAGCCGTGGGAGTCCTGGCACTCACTGTGGTGCAGCCAGCTGGTGAAGGTGAGCGAGCAGTTCTGGACGTCGAAGGGGAAGCTGTAGATGTCCAGGCTGCAGGCAGTCATCACCTGGATGGGTTTGAGGTTCTGCACCTCCCCGTGATGGCTCACATAAACATAGGGGACGTGCGGGGACTTTCCAACATCCACACTGGGGGACATGAGGGACAGAGATGTGGGCTGGAGAGCACTCTAGGCAGGGGTTCCTTCTGTCAAATAGCATTTCTGGGGGCAAATGCCCAAGCGACAGGGATTTGCCCCCTGTTCTGCTTTTTTGGTAATAACCTTGCAGGCATTTCTGCCTGGCATCACCTCTGCACTGCCAAGACTGCTGCTTTCTCCCAGCCCGAGAAATGTCTGTGTCATTGTCCCAGAACCCTCAGGAGGCAGTGGGAACAACTTAAATCCTCACAGAGTGGGAAGGACACCAGATAGCTTCATGGGAAGAGCCAGCAGCTCTGCAGCTGCCCTTGCATTGTACTGTCTTCACAAAGCCTTTCTCCTGATATCTGGATCTCGCCCCCAGCACAGTGAGGATAATTAACGACGGTTGTAGTTAGCCAGCATTGGAAATGGCCCAACTGCCGAGCCGATCCCCATCTGCAGCTCCCTGATGTGGGGGAGGCTGCCAGCTCTGTGCCAGGAATACAAAGCATGGGACAGTACGTGCCCATGGTGGGCAAGGGAGTTCCAGTCCCAGGCTATCTCCCTCCAGACTTCGGCTGCACTCACAACTCATTGATGAGGATGTCGGGCACCCAGATGCTCTCTACGGGAAGGGAGATCTGCGTCAGGTTGTCAAAGCGAGCTGGGTCCCACTTGAGGAACTCATCTGTCCAGTGCTGGGGACAAGGGAGAGGGGACTTGGTGGGTGAGGTCCTTCCACTCTGCCAGCGTACAGACCCCAGATTAGCACCAAGCAATCTTCCCACCCATGGGAGGGAGGGAAGACACATCCTTCAGCTCACACAACACCTAACAGTGCAAAACACAGAGCACAAAAGCTGAGCCTTGAGGTTCATGTGCTACAGAGGTCTCGCCACTCCCAGGATAGGTTTCCCCTCACTGCTGTCTCACAGGACTGCACGTTTCTCCCACAGGAAAACATGGGGTTTCAGGGGTGCTTAACCCTGTTGGGGGGGCCAGCAAGGAAGAGGTGAGGTTTCACAGCTACTCACCTGCCTGTACCAGATGTAGGTGGTCAGCACCTGGTTCTTCTCATCCTGTGGGAAGATGAGCACACAGTGTCAGAATCAGGATATTTGCACTTCGGAAGATGGGCAGAGCATGCTGGGAGGATGTTGCATGCCAGGTCCCATCCCCCTCCCTGTGGACACATGCGGAATGGGAGCAGAAGACTCACCACACTGAGGATGGCGTAGACCATGAGGTCAATGGCCACAGTAGTGGTTGTTCGCCAGTCCCGCACAGGCCGGCTGCCCTTCTGGTAGTGGGCCAGGAGGTAGTGGGACAGGCGGCGCAGGGTGGGCTCGGACGGCTCTGGCATCCGGCCCCTGTGCTGGGTACCTGCTTAGCAGAGGGGGGAAGGGAGGGAGCGAGGGAGGAAGGCTGCTCGCACTGGGGCAGTGGCTGCCATCACCCTGGGGTGTGCCATGGACTGCAGGATGCTGACACATGCCAGCCCTCACTTACCAGTTGGGGTTTCCCATTCAAGTTAAATAGGAGCATCCTGATGGGAAACAAGCCGGGCCAACCAGAACCATCACCTAATATGTTACTGATATCCTGTGCTGTGCAGGTGGTCAGCGCTGTGACCTTCCCCAGCCTCAGAGGGCACAGCTGCCAGCCTCTGCCTTTCTGGACAGGTGCCAGGACAGCGGCAGCAGGGACCACGAGGGACACACTGCCCCTGGATAAGTTTCATACCATTCATTCCCTCGAGGGGCATTTCTTTGTTCAGCAGGTGGAGGCAGTGAAGGTTAGAGATGAAGCAGGATGCTAAATTCATTTATTAGGTATCTTGGTGTTTGCTTCCTGTGAAAACAGTCCCTTGACTGGTGACAGCAGCATCAATCAAGGCCAAATTGCTTTCAGCACCATGTCCTCACTGCCAGGCAGCTGGAACGCAAGGCAGCTGGAACACCACGGCTGGACCAGGGCAGCAGTGCTACTCTTGTGGCTGTGCTCTGCAGCACACCCAGCCCCAGAGTCCAATTCCAGAATAATGAAAGAGACTAATTGGAATAGATCTACAGGAACTTGGGAAAAGCTGCTGGAAGGGAATTTTATTCTGTATTTTAAGCTAAAAAAAAAGAAAAAGCAGCAGCCTCAGCCCCTCTGAACATTGCTCATGAGAGCCAGCCGGGTGCATGATGCTCACCCAGGCAGGTATGAACCGACAGAGGCAGCAAGATGGGGGGAGAGGCAGCAATTAGGATGAAGCAAGGAAGTAACAGGTGCTGTCATCACCACAGCTTGGGCCAAGGGGCCTTTCCTGCTGCAGCTGATGGCAGCTGGCTCACGCTTGCACTCCTCCTCACACCTTCTTCTCCTCACATCCACACCTCCCAGGTCTGCATCAGGATGCTTTGGCAGCAGGGATATGGCTTTGCAGAGGGAGGACTGGGATGAGTTCACCTCAGATGCTCTTTGCCTCTGCTCCAGACACGGTGCTGGTCTGCCCAGCCCAAATCTGTGCCAGGATTGTGCTGGCAACTGGTGCAATTTGGCACAACCCTGGCAATGCCCTAACACATGGGGGTCTGTCTGCACAGCCCTTCCTGCCTCCTGGACAGCATTGCCAGGGTGAGAGTATCACTGTTCCCGCTCCTTTTCTGCCACCTTTGGTGTGCTAACAGTGGGAGAAGGTTTGGGAGTTGGGTGACAGGAGCTACATGACCTACTCAGAGCTTTGAGTCACTAGCCTGCTGAACACTTTCAGCTGTGCTGGTGCAAAACAGCACAAGGATTTTTGTGCTATTTCCCAGGAATGTTAGATGAGAAAATAACAATGGAATAACAAGGAAATTTGTTGACCATCAATTTTGCACCGTGCAGAGCTGCAATTACAAGCTATAGGCACAGCATCATGCCCAAAACCCAGCTCTAGGTTATGACGTACTAAGCATTATATTGGAGAAAGCCTTTCATCAGGCGGGGAGCTGGGGCAGCACCTCTCAGGCAGTGGGGTGCAGGTAGGAGACCCCCTCTGTCCTCAGGGCTGTCTCTTGGCACAGCTCCAGAGTACCTCAAGACCCCGCAGTGACGAACCCACAGCCTAGAGCTGGGTTCTAACGCCCCGTTGCCTTGCTGCCAGTGTTATCCAGGCAGGATGCGCCTTCAGGCTCCGCACCGGAGCTCTCCCGTGCTCCAGCTTCTCCCAGGTATGTCGCTTCCCAATAGCATGAAGGCTCCCTAAAAGGCAGCCTTTGCCTGCCACTCAGCACGGCTCAGGTTCTGGCAAGCTGCTGCTCCGTGCCAGGAGCAGCCCGCTCTGCCTCAGCTCCCCAGCTCTGCCCACGGGTCCCTCACCTTACCTGGGCTCTGCAGCGTCGAGGCCAGCGGCAGCAGGGCCAGGAGCGCCCCGAGAACCGTGGGCACCATGGATCCGCTGGCTCCAGCCGCCGCCGGCTCGGCGGAGGACTGAGCGGAGCAGGGAGAAAGGCGGCACTCGTATGGCTTTCCCCCCGCCGTCGGGTTTTTGAGAACGCCCAATTAATCTCGCGATCAGCCTCTCCCGCTGCATCAAGTTTCAGGCTGGGAGGATGCGAGAGGGGCCCACCCAGCTATCCCCCCACCCCCGCCCAGCTTTCAAAGAGCTTTCCTGTCCTCTGCCCAGGCGCCTGGTTGCGGCAAAGCAGGTTTTGGGGTTGTGCATCACGTCCATGTGCAGTGGGGGGCACGATGGGGGGAGAGGGTGCTGCAGGTGCCAGGGTTGCGCCAGGAGATACTCAGCAGTTGAAAGACAGCGTAAACCCTCTGAGAGGCAGGGGAGGGGAGCCTGTCCAGGGATGTGGTACTGACACAGGGTGGGTTTCCATCAGCAGGGGAGAGGAAAGCTCTGGAGGTCCCGGGATTCCCTTCACACCTTGCAGCAGGTGGGTGTGTCCCACTGACAGTGACTCTGACAGTCGCAGGTGGGGGCAGCAAGTGCAGCCAGCCCTTGGCGCTCCTGCCTGGGGCAGCAGCTTTCCTGCAAGCCCTCAGACCTTCACCTACACGGGGGTCTGTTTTCACTGAAGCAATTTGCATTTACTGTAAATTTCAGCAAACAAAGTGCTTCCTACTGGTATCAGTTTCCCAAAATATTTAACACCTTGGGGCAAACAAGACTAGAAGCAAAGCCTGGTCAGGTATTACTGAGAGTCAAAAGGCCCTCCGTGTCCACCTATGCATGGGTGCCCTGCTCAGGCTTCCCATTCATCCCTCCACGTCACAGTGTCATAGCTTTGGGCTGGGCAATGTCCCTCTGCCCAGCAGGGGAGCCTTCCCTAGACCCTCAGCCTCTATAATCTTCTGTATTCCTGTATGTCTACACTGTCCTTGTGCGTGTTGCAGGTGCCCATGCCCCCACAAAGCTGCCAGCTGCTGGAAATCCTGGGGAAGCAGCGGGCAGGAACCAAAGCCTGCAGCAGTGGCGTAGAGCAAATTGCATCAGATGCCGGCATGGAGTCACTTAAACGAGATAAGAATTAGTGCGGGGCCCTGATGAACTCCCCCCTGGCTGCCAACAGCGGTGTCAGGGAGAGAGCAAGAGCAGAGCTGGGGCTAATTTGATTTCTCAGCTCCGTTAGTGGCTGGCAAGTCACCTCCCAAGGAGCGCCAGCAGCTCCTAGTACTCTCCCCTTATTGAATCTAGGTAATGAAAATCACGGGCAGCGCCGCCATGGTGCTGGGGACTGTGCCCTGCTCTGCCCCTCTCCTCCAGCCTCCTGCATCTGTAGCTGGCAGGATGAGGCCAAGGGGATATGGACTGCTCCAGTGGAGCCTCTACTGCAGCATCATTAACTGAATTTTCTCCCTTGGGTTTTACATTTTCAACTTAAAGAGATTTTAATGTAGTTCCTATCAGCCCTCCTGTTACTGGATATCTAATTAGCGTGATCTACTGTAGCCTCATGTTACGCGTGCACGCAGGGGGCTCTTGCAGGACATTTTGTGGGATGGCTGATATCAATCGGCAGCGCCCAGATCAGATTTACTTTCCGAAATAGCATAATGGGATTTTATTAGCCCTGTAATCTGCTGCACAGTAATTGCTTTTCTGGGAATCGAAGTGCTCAGTGCCTGGGGCTTCCCACAGCTCAGCCCTGCATCCTGTCCAGGCTCTGCTGCAGCCAGGCATGGCAGCATCTCTGCACTGGGATGGGGACTCAGGCCTCTCTCCTGGAGCAGCCATGCTGCAAGCAGGTTCCCTGGCTGGGCAAGCAGGTATTTAGCCCAGAGGTGCAGAGATCTCAGAGGCTGGGGAGAGCACAGGGGCACAAGCACAAGATGCCCAACATGTGATGCTCTGCATTCCCTCCTCACCCCAGCCTGGCCTCATCCCAAGTCCTGGGTGTGCAGCATTATGCACTATACTCCTTCAGCAGCTCCCACTCCGTGCCATGGAATGTGCTGAAGGCTGTCAGGCTGTGGCAGGAGCATGGCTGGGCTCTGTGCAGGACAGGGTGTTGTAGCCAGGCTGAGGACCACAGCAGGCACAGGGAGGGAGGCCTCAATTGTGTTGCTTGCCGGTTCGGAGGGGGAAGGAGACAGAAGCAGTTCTCCTCCAGGCTGCCAGGGTTCGCCTTTCAGAGCGCGTTTGGAGCGTCAGAAGCAATAAAGCATCAGCAAGGAGCCCTGGCAGCACAGCTGCCTGATGGCCCCGGCCCCATCACACGCCTGAGGCCGCCCATTACGGAGACTCATGCTCCCCGAATTGCATGTCTGCTATGATTTAACGCTGTGAGACATGAAATAAACACTGCAGGCAGGCAGGGCTGCTGGCACAGGCATGACCGGGCTCACAGCAGCCCCCGCTCCCATGGGGCACGGTACCCAGGGGCAGTGGTCCTCAGGGATGCTTGGCCTTGCTTGCATCCCTGGATCACTGCAAAGGGCCAGGGAGACATACAGGATCTCTCCTCTGGCACTCGCCTCGTGCAGCTCCAAGACCAAAGCACAGACCAAATGCCATGAACAGCTGCTCAGCGTGGTGCCCTTGGCTAATTTAATTTAATTTGGGGATGCTGGTAGCTTTGTCCCACGGATGCAAACTGCATGGCCCTTGGAAAGGCCAAGAATTACCCATTGCAGGTACAAAGCCCGTCCTCACCCCAGTGAAGGAGCCCAATGCTTTTAAACCACCCAGAGAAGGGATGGGAGTGCTTTCCTTTCAAGTCCTCTCTTCCATTAGACACCCTTCAGATGTTTGCAATATTCTACCACCATTTCATTACCATTAAAGCCAGATAATAATAAGTACATGAAGGTATTTGGAGCCCATTGCTGTTAATGAAGGAGATGTGGCTGATACTGAATGGGATGGCAACTGTGCGTCACAGGCTGAGCACCATCCAAGGTCAGGCAGGAATTGCCTTGCTGAGAGCAGACTTGGCTATTTTTTCTTCTATGACTGTCTTTTCCTTTTACCTTTTACTTTTGAAAGAGACCTGTGCCGGAGGCTCACTAGGCAGGAGAGGGACAGGGGGCTCCAGTGCTGCTGTGGCTGCATGCTGCCACCTTGGAAGAGTCTCCATCCCCAAGGCAGGTTTGCAGCAGGGATTGTGCACATGATGACTGCCTCGATGAAAAAGCCTTGTGTCTGAAAAAGTCTTGCAGAAAAGTCTTCTGCCTCTTGTTTCTCTTGGAATTCAATCCATCGGGGACTGTGGCAGTGCTTGAGAGGTTGGACATGCTGCAGTGTGTGGGGACAGCCCTAGAGGGGACAGTGACAGAAGACAGTCCACACTGAGGGTTTTATTTTTAAAGCACTTATTGCTTCCTTTTACTAAGTCAAGGCTGTGTGGAAAGCTCTCAGGACATGGAAGGAGAGGGCATGTCTGCAGCTTGCTCTGTCTGAAGGTGTATACAATCTCCCCCATGGTGAATTATCTGGGATGTAACAGTGCTGTGACTGCACTTAATGCTGCAAACAAATTGTTCTACACCCTAGTTAGTTATCACAGCATTAATCCGGCTGCTAAACATTAAACACAGCCTGGACAAAACTGGAGCTAAAAATATGGGTCTGAGTTTATCTTTGTAACTGGGACATTCAGAATTTTTATGGTTAATAGTTTTTTTAAGGTAGGAAAATCCTGGGGACCCTTCCCTGAGCGATGAAGTTCAGGTAAAGCACCACTCCCTCAGCAGTACATGGGGGGTCCAGAGTGTAAATCACAGTGCCCAGCACTACGTCCCTATCTCTCACTATTAATAGCCTGGCAGGCTCCCAAAATGAGTGGAATTTCTTACTTTGATGCATTTAAGCATCACTGGTTGTCTTGTTTGGTCCTTTGCACGTCAGGGAAATTGGCTAACAGCGGCTTCCTCAGTTTTACCTTTATCTACACTGCTACCCCCTCCCTCTTGCCTCCCAAATTCCTCACCTGGAGTACCTGTGAGAACCAGGGAGCCGAGGCAATCCCAGAACAGCCTACGCTGAGATTCCCACAGCTCTTCCAAAACAAAAGGGGAGAGATGGTCTGTGAT
>JACBWW010000043.1:2132131-2179017 GCA_020086605.1 Lanius collurio | reverse complement strand
CCTCTTCATATCCATTTTTTCCCCATGATAAAAAGCATGGCTGAGGTGCAGAGGCTGAAGGCCAAGGCTCTGTGGGCTTCTTCTGTGCCACTAACTTCCTTCTCCTTGTGTGCAGTTATTTCTGGAACCCCCTTGACCTCCTGCACTGCATTTGCTCCCTTCCCTGTTCACAGTTTCTCATCAAAACAAACTTCTGAGGGTAGTGAGTCACCTCGGAGCAGGGACACCACAGCAGAACCTTTCTGTTCCATCGTTCCTGGCTGACCTTGTAATTTTATCTCTAGTACCCTCCTTCCTCTCAGCCTTTTGGTTTTGTACTTATCTCCTGTTGCTGTAATTTAATACTAATAGGATTTGGGTTTGGGTTGTTATTTTTCCAGCAGGTAGGGCCTTGGTTTAGTGTGAGTTTGCAAGTGCAGGGTGTGCTAGCAGCGGCAGTACACTGGTGTTAATTACCAGCTACAGAGCTTGTTTTATAGCCCCATGGTGCGTAACCTCCGAAAGCAATAACCAGACTAGTTATGGCAACAAAACCACGTGCACTTCCCAAAATCTTAACAAATTGGTTGCAGAGAGTATGGTTCCTGGTGGCTTTTGTGGGCTGCCAGGCAGCCACGAGCCTCTCAAAAGTGGTACAGGATAAGCTCTCTGCTGTTAGCACGAACCTTTTCTGAAAGGCTGAATAAAAGCATGCAGAAATCATTGAAATATTAAATGGTAACTTAGAGCAGAGGATCCATAATTGGCTTTTATGCTTACAGCAGCCTTTGTGAGTTCTCTGTTTGCTGTAACAGAAAATCCCCAGAAAATCATGCCCTGTCCTGCCTCGGATTTCATTATTTTAGTGTAGTGTATTAGCAAGAGTGTTTGAGGGGTTTTTTCTCCACTGGAAAAATCTGCCCTGCAGCGTAAGGTGGGGTCAGCCGACATGCATGGCACGCGCTAAGGCAGCAAAATTAGCAACATGATTCAAGTGGCTTGCCTTTGTGAGTGTGTTCATCCTGAGTCTCTCAGCCTTGGCTCCTCATTGGGCAGCTCCTCCTGGGGCTGCTGAGGTGTTCCAGTGCATCTTGGCTTTTCTCAGGATAAAAAGTGTGGGATGAGTTGAGGGGGTTTGCACACACATGCGTACTCTTTCTTGTAAAAGTTGAGTAAAAGTAGTATTTCAAATGGGACCACCATTGATAACTTGATGAAAGAATTCCCACTGAAAGTAATCTGGGAGGTTTTTTGTTTTAACAGTTGACATGGATGCATGCTGTCTTTGTGTGTGGAGTAGCATCCATCACCAGTATACGTGGGGGGCTCAAAAAAGTAGTTGACTCATTACTCAATTAGTGAAACTTGTGCTCCAGGGGCCTGGAAGCATCTTACATTTTTTGTTAATGGTGAGAGTAAGTAGAAACTTGAGTTCATTTGCCTGAAGCTTTGCTGGTTAAGATTAATTAAAAGTGTGATCTTAAGGAATTGGGATTGATCAGGCTGTGCTGACAGCAGGATCCTAGACAGCCTCTGTAAATCAGGATACACGACACAGACCCAGCCGTTGTTCCTGTTGTAATGTCCTTCCCATACCACATGCAGTGCCAGCATTATGGAGCTGCATCTCAGTTGTCACCTAGACTGAGCCATTGGCAGCAGCATCAGCTGAACTGTAGCCATGAACAGGGGTGGTGAGATCCCCATCACGGGGGGGCTTCTTGTGGAGAGCTGCCTCTCCTGGTAGTCATTGACTGAGGTTATTTGTGCTTGCCAAGTGCAGTGACTAACCTGTGGTAAGCCTAGGCTGCAAAGATTTTATAAGTCTGGTAAAGAGAATTTCTGTAATAGTTTGTTTTAAGTGGCTGAACTGGCCAAAGGTTGTGAACCATAGCTTGGTGCCTTGAGCAGTGAGTGTCTTGCCAAACCTCAAGCCCTCTGCATGGAGTGGGAAGGAGGAGTAATAACAGGCTCCTGGGCCATTGCTCTGACACCTCATTGTCAGTGAGAAGTGACATGCACAAATGGCATGTGCCACCACACTGAAAATAGCTCCTGCTGGTGCCCTGGGAGCAGGCGGCCGCCTTATATGTCCAGCTGCACATGCTGCTGCCTTGGGGGGTGGGGAAGCCCCTTCCTACCACAGATGCTGCACAGCCAACAGCAGGGGTAGCCTGTCCTCCTGGGCCTGCCTGCATTCTCCTGAGGATACAAGGGATCGAATGTTAGTCTGTGAATTTAGCAGGGAAGAAGCCCGAATGCGATGTTCAAGCTGATGTTGGTATTTACATCAAGCAGGTGTGACTGGGCTTGTGTGTCAGTCTGTCAGCAGAAAGGAAGGAAAGAAGCAGCGCTCTGCTGAGCCCTCAGCAAGCCTCGCAGAAACAGCTTGATGTCCATCCTGGTCACCTTTTCACATGAGCTTTCTTTATTTATTGCACATAGGATTGCCAGGTGCTCTTAAACCAAATGAAAGAGATCACAGGAATTCAGGATTCAGCATTCCTGCTTGCTGCTCTAAAGGTTTGTGTATATTGCCATTGTTCTGGGGAAAGAGAGCTCTGATTTTGTCCAAAAAGGCAAGTTCAGGCCCCTGCCCAGCATAGCACACAGGTGTTCACTGATGTGTTCGTCAGCTGATGATGAGCTGGTCCTTGTTAGGATGGTCTGTGTGTAGCCTGTGAGAGCGATCCAGGCTAAGCCTGGATGCGTGAGAGGCAAAGGGTGAATCCTTTGTTGTTCTGCTCCTCACTGGAGTTTTGCTTTTCCCCTGTCATTCTGCCAGGCTGCTGATGGAGACCTCATGGAAGCAGTCACCTTCCTGACAGAGGACCCTGCTCTGGAGCCTGTGCAGGACCCAGCTGCCGCAGAGCCATCCGCCTGGGAAGGGAGTGCAGTGGGCAAACAACTCCCACAGGGTAAGTCCTTCACTTCAGCTCACCCCTACAGCTTCATGTGTTTGTGTGAGCTCCAAGGGGAAGTATCCATCCTCCCTGCTTCTGCCAGCAGTACATGACTCCAGCTTTTGTTCTGGTGCAGATTTTGCCAGTACTGATCACCTAGTAGTGTTTTAGTAATGTTTGGAGGTGACACATCACAGTTAAAAAGCTGATGGTCCTGTCTCGTTCTTTCAAGAGCTTTGAACAACTGTTGCCTTAGACTCTGAATTTGGCTGTAAGGAAATCTGGATTGTGCCCAGCTGTATGTTCTGCTCTGTTCTCCTTATCCAGCTCACTCAGTGGCTCTTAGGTTGCCTGTCATGATCTGAACAGGGATTTCTGTTTAAAACTTGAGCTAGAAAATTTTGCTTGTATTGATTGAAGAACCCTATTTGTGAAGTGTGATGTTTCCTAGAAATTCCTTTTAAAGATAATGTTTGCTGCTGGTGATGGAAAACTGATCAGAATGCTGCCTCTACTTCTAGATGTTAGTGCTGCACCTGCCCCTCACAACCAAGACAACCTCCTCAAGGCCAACACTGTCAGACCTCTGGAATCACCAAAAGCTTCAGCTGCAGAAAGGGATGCAGCTGAAAGGTCAGTGAGGCTGTAAATGGCCCCCCAGTTTGGTTTTCCCAGGTATCCTAAGTGGGTTCTGAAGCTGGTAACTGCAGAACTAATATGGATCACCTGCCCGGTGGACACCTACTGGATTGGAGGGGAGTTTGATTCCTGCAGCTTTAGGGACTCTTTGGGAGGTGTTTTACAGCACAGTGTTTCTCTGTCATGACAGGCCACAGGACAGCCATTCCACTGAAAACAAATACCGCTCCAAAAGGAAACGCTGTGAAATGCTCTCTCTGTGGGGAGAGAGCCCCAAGCAGAATGACTGGAGAAGAGCGGGTGATTGGCCTGTTGGAATGAAAAATATTGGAAACACATGTTGGTTTAGTGCTGTTATACAGGTAACCTGTAAGAAAGTTCTCTTTTTCTGATATCAGATGTGCTGTGGTCTTGGAGTAAGAGTGTTTCTCAGTTAGAAGTAAACATGCAGCAGTTCTGTGAGGGAGTCATTGTATGCAGATGAGTGAATATGAGCCTGCTCAAACAGAAACTTCTGGGTTTATGTGATGTGACTGTGATGTGTTCTGGGCCTGTACAGAAAGAGCCAAAGAGCAGTTAAATAGGCTTTGCTTAAAAATAGCTACAGATACAGAGAATCTGTGTGTCTGCACACAGGGAGTTGTGCAGCAATGGCCAAGTGCCTACTGAAATGATAGAAGCTTGCCTGGCAAAGTGAGCTGATAATTTAATTTTACAGCAGTTATTGTTGGCTCGATAACACGTGGTGTATCGTATTCCAGTTAATGGAATACACTGGCATAGATGCTTGGACAAATAAACAACCAGGCAGCATATATTATTAGTAATGACCTGAAGAATAAACAACAGTAAGTGGAACTGAGCAGAACTGTCTCTACTAACCATTTCACATCAGCAGAGAGATGTTAATCATTTGTCTTCAGCTCTGAGAGGAAGTAAGAAAGCTGCAAATGGATTTTTCTCACTATGGCTTGTTCCTAGGTGCTTTTCTGATTCTGCCTGTGCAGAATAGAATGGTCTTTTCTAAAAGGTTTATATCTATCCTAGAAATGGCTGGATGAGATTTTGTCCTTGGGTGGATACAAACATGCTGATGATCTTAAAGGTCTTTTCCAGCCTAGTTAATTCAATGAGTCTGATTCTGTGCTGGTCCAGCACCAGGACTGCTCACATTGTAAACATGCGTTCAGTAACACAGGACCACTGGGAATGTAAAGCTCACAAAAAAAACCTGTCAAGGCAGAGAGTGACAACAGGGCATCCAATTGTAGTGAGTCCAATCCTTGCAGGTGCTGACTGAGCTTTACCTCTCCTTTCCTTTCAGTCTCTGTTTCAGTTGCCAGAATTCCGGAGGCTGGTCCTTGGGTACTCCCTCCCACAGAATGTGCTTGAAAGTTGTCATCACACTGTAAGTTTTGATTCAGTAACAACTGTCAAGTTTCCTTCTTTTGTGGTGTAGCATTCTGCTCTTTCTCCAACCAGATTTGATTTGGGGCCATCTGAGACCTGTGGCTTTAAAATCATCTGGCTACATTAAAGACAATTTTGGGAAATTCTCAAAGACAGAATCAGGATAGGAAAAAAAAGAGCTGCTTCTTGTACCCCTGTCCTCTAGAGACTTTAACTGCTGTTTGTGGAGATGTTTCTCCCATAAAACTTCTTTGGCAGCTCCAGATTACCTGCTGGTTTGCATGCACAGTAGAAGAACTGGTATTTGACCCAGTGTGCAGCTCCTTGGGTACGCTTTATGATATGTGCATATGGTGTTCAGTAGCACTAATTTTTAAGATGCTGCTTTTTAGAGCTGCAGGAAGGCTTTGACTTTCTTCTTTTTGCAATGCAGGGAAAAAGAAATATTGCGTTCATGCAAGAACTTCAGTGCCTGTTTGCATTAATGCTGGGGACGTGGCGTAAATTCGTAGACCCTTCTGCAGCACTGGAACTCTTGAGGGACGTGTTTAGATCCACTGAACAACCACAGGTAAAACCACATTGAAAAGCCTTTTGCCCTCTTCAAACTAGTCACAGCCACAGCGACCCCATTTTGCCTCATCCTGCTGGTGCTTTCAGAGGCCTTTTCCCATGTTTGTCAGCCGACAAGCAGCTGTCCTTGTGTCATTAAAGCAGAATGTACATGCGTGCTAATTAACCAGCCAGCGTAGCATGGCACTACCCAGTGCCATCTGTGTAGTCGGGTAGTGATCATGGTAATTTCCTCTGATCTAGTGTTCAGATGAGCAGTGTTCATTATCAGTCTGAATCAGCACAGCACTTCAGTCTCACACATAGTTCAGCTCAGTGGGTGCAGCAGTACCAGTCAAGGGTGTATTCAGTGGGTCTGTGACACCAGCAGACCGGGGGGACACTTTCTGGTGGGTGTCACGATTGACTCTCCACTTTCGTCTCTCTTCTAGCAAGATGTGAGTGAATTTACACACAAACTACTGGACTGGCTGGAGGATGCATTCCAGCTCACTGTGAATGCCACGTAAGTTCTGTGTGATCTTGGGAGTTTGACCTAAGGGGAGTTTTAATAAATGAGAAGACTTTATGTGAAAATTTTGAGCAAATGAGTGTTCTTTGTTTCCTGTGGATGAGGCTCCTTAAGCTTGAAGTGTTGTGTCTGTGTGTCCTGTTGGTGAGTGTGGGACTTCACTCAGTGCCTATATGGCCTGCAGAGTAAATTAGCTTTTCAGGGGAGCTCAGCAGCCCTGGTGAACAGAAAAGCTCTGGGTGTTTGAAACTTCCTTTCAGAAGCTGGCACCTTAACTTTCTGCTTTTGTCAGTGTGTTACAATGTGCTTTGGAACATGAAAATTAATGAGAAGCTTCCTCTTTATTTAGTGCTTGAGTAGAAAACTGTACTTTTTTGCCTGTAGGCTCCCAAGCAGAGCCTTAGATTACAACTTGGGGTTTTTTTGCAACCTCTAGCTGCAAATGAAGCTGTGCTTTTGCTCTCTGAAACAGGAGCCCTGGGGACAAATCCGAAAACCCAATGGTGCAGCTCTTCTACGGGACTTTCCTGACTGAGGGTGTCCATGAGGGTGAGTTCAGGCTTTGGTACATACAGCTTTTCAACTCCTTTGAGTGTTTTGGAGTTAACCAGAATTTTTTGTTCTCTTGAGTTAGCTCATGGTTTCTGTATGGTTTCCATCATCCAGGCAACACTTTTTCCAAGATTGAGACTTTTGGTCAGTATCCCCTTCAGGTAAATGGTTACCGGAACTTGAACGAGTGCTTGGAAGGAGCCATGGTGGAGGGAGAGATGGATGAGGCAACAACATCTCAGTCAGTGAAGTATGGACAGGAGGTTAGTTTGGCCTTTTTTGTCGAGCCTTTGGTTGCCTGCTGCAGAAAAGTGCAGCACACACAGTGCAGGGGTGTGTCGTGTACTCTGATAACTTTAAATGTCAACTGTGAGTGTTCTCTAAGAATTGAATACAAAAGATTTTCGGATACCTGGAATCTCATGTAAATGTCTGTTAGTGCTAGATGGTGAGACACTAAGTCTTTGCTGATTTATAAAGATGTGTTGTCCTATGTAACCAGTTCAAAGACTTTATTTTAAATTGCAAAAGTCAATGTCTGCCTCTGAGTCAAGTGTGATCAAGTCTCTCTCTTTCTGTTGAAGCCTACCTGTACCTGAGTAGGGGGAGACCTACTGCCTCCATATTTTCGGAGGGTAAAAGTACAGTGCTTAACTCCATGGTATGCCATTTGGAATTTGTCTCTTTCTCTCTATTATGTCGTGTATAGTTTGGAGTTTTTCTTCTTGCTTTCACTCTTATTTTCTGACTGTGATGATTTTAATTTTTTTTTTTATCTGACTAATCACAAATCAGTCATAAAAAACTTAGTTGCAGCAAGGTGAAGAGGCATCATTGCATTCAGCATCCTCTGTGTGTAAGTGCAGCAAAAGTTAGCTTGGACAAAGAGTGGGAAACAACAATGGCAAAAGTATCTGGTGTAGGCAGGACAGGGAAGAGTATTTCAGTTTAATGAGAATGTCTGAAAATTGTGTTGCTGTGGTTTAAACTAGCAAAGGAGAAATGAGATATAGGTCAGGGGAGCCCTATTCTGACTCTGGACTCAAATGTTTGTTCTGAGTTTTCCTGAAGCAGTTTAGGTGCATTTACAGGGGATGTGGGTGAAGCTGGTGTTGGCTGGCACTGGAGACAAAGGCACATTGGAGTTCATCAGGCAGGTTCATTTCAATCCAAGTTTTTTAGTTCCTCAAAATTCTTCTCCCAAAATTAAGGGAAATTTGACCAATCATGGAACTGTTTTAGTTCTTTTGTGTGCACAGATAGGAGGAAAAGCCTCTGGCTTAATTTCTGAGAAGCCTTACTGGGAAAATTGTGCATCTTAGTTTCACTTCCTAGGATGTGGTGGGTAAGGGGTGGCGTGATAGGGGACATAGAGATTAAGGTGATTTTGTCTTTTGAGCACCTAGGCAAGTGTGCTGAAAGTCAAAGCAACAGTGGGATTAACAGGAACTTCTCCCAGATTATAGGAGCATAAATCATTCTGCCTTTGTGGTTATGGGTTGCTGCTTCGAAAGCTCTGGTGTGGGGGAGATTTGTTGTTGCAGCACATCTGACATGAATCCCACAAAGGAAAGTGAGCTTAGTATGCTCATCCTGAATCCAGAGGGGAGCATGAAGTGGGTAGTGCCAAGCTAAGATAGGTGAAGGGAGTTTCTGGCAGTGGATGCTGGAAATCTTTGTGAATCCAGGAAGAGCGAGAGGAAGTGTAAATTCAACTGAGAAATTTTCTTTCAGCATGGTTCTTTGAAATAGTGTATGAAGCTACAGAAAGTGGAGGTCTTCTCTGAATCCCCTAAATCAAACAGTTTGTAAATAGACTGAGAGAGGATAAGGAATCTGGTGCTGCAGGAGGACTCCTGGTTTGTTCATCACTGCATGTTATCTGCCTCAGAAAAGAACTCTCTTGGGGGCTCTTAGATGATGTGCAGATTGTGTGTAGCCTCTGCTAATTTGTGAAATTCAGTGCTGGACTTGTTAATAATCCATCAAGCTGGATGCATCAGGAAATGACAAGTAGCTTTGAGAGCAATTATGAGGCTTTTTCACAGTAAAATAATAAAATGGAAGCATACATTTTTAACTTGTAAAATTGGGCTTTCTGACTAGTCACTCTGCAAACAAAACCTGATTCAGTGCTTAAAGACAGAGACTTTTAAATCAGTCTGAAATCATATAGGATCAGTCTAAAATGTGCCATTAGCAGTCATCTTAAAACAAGTCCCTTCGGGGGCATTTCTGCTTTTGTTACAGCGCTGGTTTACAAAACTGCCACCAGTTCTGACCTTTGAACTCTCCCGATTTAAGTTCAATCAGTCACTAGGACAGCCAGAGAAAATTCACACAAAGCTAGAGTTTCCCCAGACTATGTATATGGACAGGTGAGTTGTCCTGTTGTGCGGTATGTTTAAAGCTATTGCTTTGTTATAAATAAAGAAATTTAAAAGGTTGGTTGGGTGAGCAAGGAAAGATTTTAAAATATTTACAGAAGATTTCGGATGTTAGAAGTAAACAAATCTCACCTGGCAAGCAGGGTTCTGCATTTTTGTTTAGGTACCTCTACTGCAATAAAGATCTTATTCAGATGAAAAGAGAGGAAATGAAGAGATTGAAGGAGAAAATAGTGATTCTGCAGCAGAAACTGGAAAGGTGAGTAGTCAGCTGGCTTTATTTTTATGCCCTTTGGAAGACTGCAAGTGTTTCTTTTTAAATGAGCTTTCCAATAGCAGAGAAACTTGTAGGGGAAGGACAAACAGCAACATGTTTGTTCTGAAACATGTGGAGGGAGGAAGTATATTTTCAAAAACAAAACCTGTCTCTTGATGGTTTCTAAATTTTACTGATAGTGTCACAGGAATAAATTATTTAAAGAGCACAGTTGGTACTGTCAGCTGCACTGGCAGTGGAGGTGAAGAAGCCCAGTAGTACATTACAGAAAAAGTTGTTCTTCTCTTGTCCCATGAAGTTTAACCCATCTCATTCCTTCATTCATACAACACCTTGCATTTTTCTGTAGGTACATGGAATATGGCTCTGGCTCAGCCCGCTTTCCACTTCCTGACATGCTGCAGTATGTGCTCGAGTTCATTGCTACAAAGCCAGTTGTGGCTGTTTCCTCTGCTCAGAGCTCTCAAACAGCACTCCTCCACTCCCAAGCCAAGCCTCATGTTTTGGACACACTTTCACAGCCAAATGGGTCAGTAAACAGAAATGAAAAGGATTCACAGGAGAACACTTCACTCCCAGCTAAATGGTCCTGGGTAGTATTCCAAAAGTGGGTTATTTATCTGGGCACTGGTGAACACGATGCTGTAATGTGCAAATGCTTGTGCAAGTAGTGGGTCACTGCTTTGTTGGTCATTTGGTTCTGTTGGTGTAAACAGAACCCTGCATCTTGGTCTGTTCTTTCTCCTTGTCCAATATTCCTATATTCCTTGCCTAAACAGCAGTTAAGAACTAAATGATGTGCTCTTTTTGGTTAGGCTGCTCATTCTTTTGCTTCATTGACCAGTAAATTACAGCGGTATTGGATTATTATAACCCTGGCCAGCATGGTTGGTTTAACACTCTAAATTAACCTGAGTAAATACACACATTTCTTAGTAGTAATGGAAGGAATTTTTAGAATTGCTCATTGTGGATCTGTGCTTAGAGAGTTCTATAAGAATTTTCCCTAGTATTTTTCCTATATTTTAGTTTGTTCTGTGAAGGCAGAAGCACCTTTCTGTGTACTTGTTCTTTCTACATTTTATACCACTCTGGAAAGAAATCGAAAGAAATCCTGCTCCAGCTCTGGAGTAATTTTTGTTTGGTTTATTTCATATTCTTTTCCAAAAAAATAAAAACTAGAAAAATATTGAAAAACCTGCCCAACTACTCTTGGATGTTTCTCCACAGCATACAAGAGAGGACTGATATTAGGACTGAAGATGAACCTTTCCTTGTGGCAAATTCTTTGCTGCAGCAGAACTCCAGTATGGAGCTGCAGCCTCCTGTTTCACCAGCAGAACTGTATGAACGTCCAGCTCCTCACGTGGTCTCCGAGGAAGAGATGAAGCTGGTTCAGACATGTCTGCAGCGATGGAGAAACGAGATCAAACAAGATGTGCAAGGTTGGCCCCAAATGCATTTGTAGTGATTTTCCTCCTGAATGCCAGCCTGGTTTCCCCTCTTATAGCTTTGCTGGATACAGCCTGAACTACAAATAATTTTGTCCCTGTTTGAGCTCTGATGTTGAGTCTATCTGATAGTCTCTGCATGGATTCAAACTCTTTGAAGTGAAAGGGGCATAGCCTGATGAGTAGTCATTAATTTTTATGTATTTCTCTCACTGATAATGTTTTTGGCAGATCTGAAGGAGTCTATTGCCAGAATCAACCTGTCCGTTGAACAAATGTACTGTGACCCTCTCCTCCAACAGGTAGGAAATGAAGCTTCAGTATGTGAATATTAAACTAATATTGCTGGTCCTCATTTTCGTTAGTAGATGTTGGTTTGAATATTTTTCTTCACTGTATCTTTAAATTTCCAGTGATGAAGCAGAGAAAGATTTACTTATGAAAATCTCGTTTCTTCTTTCCTTAAATTCAGTTTTCACATAGTAAGAAATGTATCAAATTGATCAACTCTTGTGCCATGCTGCACCTACAAACGCTCCTGCTGTTTGTGTACAGAGGTCAGGCAGAATCAGTCCCTAACTGCACGTCTGAATGCTGTCCATGTCACTTTGCAGGTTCCCTATCGTTTGCACGCAGTCCTGGTCCATGAAGGGCAAGCAAATGCTGGGCACTACTGGGCCTTCATATATCACCAGCCCCAGAAAAGATGGCTCAAATACAATGACATCTGGGTGACAGAGTCATCGTGGGAAGAGCTGGAGCGAGAGTCATTTGGAGGCTTGAGGAATGCCAGTGCCTACTGCCTGATGTACATCAGGGAACAGATGTCCCATGTTGGTGCAGGTACAGAGGCACAACTGCTGGTTAATGAGATGTTTGTGTGCTGGTGTGTCGCTCTGGCCTGCATGGTCATTATGTTCCTTGGCTTCCCCAGCACAGCTGTCTTTTGACAAAGCACAAAACCTCACCCCACATAGGATTTGAAATAATCTGCTTCATGCTCAATTCATTTCAAAATCCCTGATAGGGCTGGAAACTGGCAGGAGAAGCATTGGTGTGAGATTGGAAGCAGCACCTTACGTGTGTACAGACTCCCACTACCCTTTTGCCACATTTAACATGCATCTAGTGCTGGTGTTCATTTTGACTCTTTGTAGTATTTATATGGTGTTGGGGTTTTAGGAGTTCTCCTTTTGGTTTTTTTTTTCTCTTAAGGAATTTTCCCCCATACATGTTGCTAGGGGACAATGACTGGATACTTCAGAGAGACAAAAGAAATGGCCACAGCTCAGGGCAGGGGTGAAGCTGGCTACTCTCTTTTACCTGGGTTTTTCTAGTGTAGGGCAGAGGTGCCAAGAGATTTGGACTGGGGAAAAAGGGGTTGGGTGCAGCCCAGAGTTTGCTTGTTCTCTCGGCACGCAGGGGTGGAGCAGGGGAAGAGAGGCCGCGGTCGCTGTGGGGAGAATTCATCACCACTGCAGGGTTCTGTCATCTGCTGCCTTTCTTCTGCCGTGTGTGGAGCCGTGCTCTGGGGAGCAGTTGTTGCACTGGGAGCTTATTAACACCTCCCTCACTAAAAGAGGGACTTTTCACCATCTGCTGGGGTGTCACAGGGAAAACCCCAGACTCCTGAGCCTGCCTTTCCCTACCATGCTGGGAGCTGGGCCGCCACTGCCCTGTCCCCAGCGTTCCTTTGCCCCTGCTCTGAGCCTTCCGTACACTGCCTGCCGAGATCTCCCAGCTCTGGAGTGCGATCCATCTCGTCTGCCACCCCGCATTTGTGCCTGTCCCTGCTGTTCCATCCTGCTGTTCTAAGGGTCCGGCCGGGCACCGGGATCGGCTGCCCAGGGAGGTTTGTGAAGCTTTTCTTCCATCCCTTCCCGGATCCCAGCCGGCCATCACTGCGTGCTCCCCGAGCTCGCTCCGGAGCGCCCCCTGCAGCCGCGGGGGAACCATCGCACCTGCCCTGCTCACCGGGAGCCGCCAGCGCCCCTGCTGGCTGTGACTGGAACTGCACCAAAAGGGAAAGGGCCTGACAGCCGCGAGAGGCTGCACTGGGTTTGGGTTCTGTTTGCTGTCACTGCCACAGTTATTGCTATTTGTTTGCCTTGGTGTGTGTATATACACATATAATTATATATTAGTAAGGAACTGTTATTCCTTTTTCTCGTATCTTTGCCTGAAAACCCCTTAATTTCAAAATTATAATAATTCAGAGGGAAGGGGGTACATTTTCCATTCCCAGGGAGGCTCCCACCTTCCTTAGCAGAAACCAGTCTTTCAGAGCAAGACATATGGCAGCATTTGTTTCCTAAGGGCATGTGAAACGCCTCCTACTTTATGTCTTCCATTTTTATCACACTTCCTGACTCGTTTCCTTGGTCTTTGGTGATTCTGTTGCACTGAATCTTTTTTTTTTGTGCAGCCTTTCCCAGAGAGGTATCCGTATCTGAGTGGCTCAGACGTACAAGTGTGTTTGCAGTGCTAGTGTATAAATAGTTTTGTGGAAAAATTGCTGTGCACGTGGCTCTAGACACGGCAAGCAGCTGTACAAGAACCCAGTAATTTCACACGTGGCTCATTTTGATGTAATAAATAGAAAGAAACAATGGAGAGCTGTCTTCTGTTCATTGCTAAATGTGGCTGATGAGGATCTGGAGGTTGTTCTTTGTTTTCTTATGACAGTTATGAAATGAACCCATGGGGTGGGTTTTTTTCTCCTGTTTAATGCAATTTTTGTTGTTTTTAAAAGCATTTTGCAATGGATGCATAAAAATATCTGCTGTAGAAAGTTGCCATTTGCTTTTGATAAATTTTAGGACTTGTTTAAAGCTGATGCTGCTTGGGTTTTGTGCTATTTTAAAAGTGAATAGATCTAAAAAGCACTAACAAATATCAGCATGACACTCATGCTGTAGAACCCACACAGCCCTTACCTTTACCTGCTGTACAGTGATAAAGGTGTGACACCTCTGGCTGAGCTGTGAACTTCCCAGCTGTTGGCATTTCAGTGCTGTTTCCTGTACAACTGGAGGCCTTGGATCAGGATGTGTCTGACCTGCATCAGCAGGCACTGGTTCTGGAATTGCTCTGTGTAAATGCTGTCCAGTGGTAGAGCAAAGCTGGGGTTTGCTTTAGATAACTCTACAGATTTGTTTTTATTTTTACACCTTTGCTCCGGGATTACCTTAAATTACAAAGCCAGTAGAAAGTTGGCCTTCTTTCTCCATTTATCCCTCAGCCAATTTGCTGTGGCTGCCCATGATATTGTGTGTGTGCTTAGTTCCTAAGGGTAGTGCCCTGCCACAATGTGTTTCCTTATGCCAGTCTTGCATTTTCTCCAGATGAGGATGAGGGCCCAGAGGCCAGACATTTCCAGAAGGAGGTGGAAGCTTTGTCCCCAGAACTGAGACACTACATCGAGGAGGACAACTGGCGCCTGGAGCAGGAGGCAGAGGAGTGGGAGGAGGAGCAATCTTGTAAGATTCCTCAGATGGAGCCATCGCCTACTTCTGAATTGCAGGACCTCTCCTCTGAGTCAGGACCAGGTAATCCCACTCTGAGTTTGCAGACCTTGTTGGAACCAGGAACAGCCAGCTGGTCACCATTACCACTGTGTTGAAGCCTTGCACAAATGCGTCTGAATGAATGCAGGAGCAGGCGTGAATGAAGCAGCAAAGGCGGCTGCTGGAGGCTCTGCTCTGACAGTACAAAAGACTGTTCTGCTGGTTTTGCATGTGCGTCCTTCCAGGCTTGTCCCCAGAAATGCTGTTTCCCATTCACTTAATAACCATGGGCTAATATCAGTTCATTTCCAGCTTTTTCTCATAAATATTGAGTGGACAAGTGCTATTCCCTGGAGTGGGAAACGTTACTTGGCCATCCCTGATAACGTGTGCCATTCCCACTGGAAAGGGGTACATGCACGCTCGTGTGAAGTGCCTTCACCTCTGGGATGAAAGCATGTTGTGGTTTGACGCCCAACACCAGGCACCCATGAGAGCTGCTTGCTCACCCTCCCCTGCCACAGCAGGGCAGAGGAGAGAGAAAAAATTAACAAAGAGAAAACACTTCAAGGGCAAAACAGGCTCACCTTAAGGTTGCAAAGTGAATTTATTACTAACAGAATCAGAGGAAGATAATGAGAAGTAAAATAAGCCTTTAGAAACACCTTTTCCCCCAGCCCCTCCCTCCTTCCCCCTGACAGTGCAAGGAGACAGGGCATGGAGCTTTGGTCAGTTCATCATCAAGATTTCCTTCCACTACTCCGGGAGAGGAGTCCTTCCCCTGTGAGGCCGTGGGGTCCCTCCCATAGGAGACAAATCTCCATGAACCTCTCTGACATGGGTCCACTCTCAGGAGCAGCAGTCCTACTGCACCCACTGCAGCGTGAGTGCCTCCCACAGGCACACAGTCATCCCAAAACTGCTGCAACGTGGGGCTCTTTCCACAGGGTGCAGTCCTCCAAGGACAGGTTGCTCCAGCCTGGAAGCAGGGCCCTTTTCTCCACTGTGTCTCCCACTGGATCACAGCCTCCTCCAGAGTGGGTACCTTCCCCACGGGCAGCAGGTGGATCTCTGCATCCCCCGTGGATCCCCACATCCCCCATGGATCCCCGTGGGCTGCAGGAGGACAACCTGCATCACCGTGGTCCTCATCATGGCCTGCAGAGCAATCTTGGCTCCGGTGCCTGGAGCACCTCCTCCCCCTCCTTCTCCAATGATGTTGGTGTCACCATGTTGTTTTCCCTCACGTGCTCTCACCTCCTCTTCTGGCTAGAAAAAACTGTGTGACTTTGTTTTGATTTTCTTCTTAAATGTGTCATCACAGTGGCATTACCAGCCTCTGTCATTGGCCCACTTTTGGCCAGCAGCATGTCCATCGTCAGAGCCATCAGGGATTGGCTCTGCTGGACATGGTGATAGCTTCTAGCAGCTTTTCACAGAAGCCACTTCTGTGGCCCCCCTGCTACCAAAAACCAGGCCGTGCAAAACCAGTACAAGGCAGCAGCTGTGCAAAACTGCATGGACAAGCTGCAAAACATTTTAGAACAAGAGAGAAAAAATGTTGCAGCTCTTGCTCACTAGTACCACACATCTGTCCTGACAGAGCAGTCGTCAGTCTGTGAGCAGAGTGTGCGCTCCCTGTCCTCAGAGCATGCCAGGATTGCCAAGGAGCAGACTGCCAAGGCCATTGCCAACACTGCCGATGCCTACGAGAAGAACGGAGTCGAAGCAGCTCTGTTTGAGGTAGGAGCTGAGCCTCAGCCCAAGAACCTACCCCTTCTATCTCCATATTGTTCTTTTTGATAGGCCTTTGCTTTTCCCATTTCTGTGAAGTTCTGTAGCTGTGCCATGTTTAGCTCAGTCCCCTTTGGCTTTCCTGTATTTTGCTTTGGATTTTCTTACTCTCTTTCTTCTTCTTCTTCGCCACAGCACAAGGAGGTAGAGCCGCTGAAGGCTCATCCAGGAGAAACATCCCCCACAGTTCAGGCAGAGCAGCCCCAGGACACTCAGGAAGCAGAGGCTGCTGCCCAAACTAACTCAAAGGTCTCTGAGGTGGAAATCCCCAGTGTGGGGAAGATTCCCGTTAGATCCGATGCAGATGGATATAATGAAGAGGTACAGATCCCAGTGCAAGGGTTAATTACTCCTGCTTGTTAGCCTGTAGCTTTGTAGTTAGCTGGCTTTGAGCTGGGCTAAGGATGGGTGTGATAGTGTCTGTCATAGGAGCAATGCCCTGTACTAAGTTAGTTTTCCCAGTGTGGAAGGGAAGGGGGACAGACCACATCGTTCCATAATTCCATTTTTTAATGCCATCAGAAAAGCAGCTCTGTAAGATTTGTTGATCTGCATGTTGGTCGTAAGTCCTCTTTCTAGCACAGCTATATCAAAATAGATCCTACCTATGTTAATTTCTTTACAACTCTCTTTGCTGGCTTCAGTTACTGTTTTGTCCCCAGTCAAAGACCTTAATCCCAACAGCATAATTTACGTACCCTGCCTGCTGATTTTTTGGGGTGTGACTTTAACTACTCTCATACATGCTCAAGCAGTGTTTTGGAAGTTCGATTGCACACAAACACTGGGGCTGTCACTCCTTGAGTAGGTTTGAGATGCACATGTGTGACATTGACTTGAGGAACTGCTGCACCACAGATTCTGCATTCATTTTACATGTCTTAGGAAGATTAAGTGGGATGTGGTGGGGACATGGCCAGCATGCTTTCCCTTCTCACTTGTTGGATTTAAAAATTCAAGGGTTTAGCGTGACCAGCCTTGAGATCTTAAATCCCTAAAAAAAACCCTGCATGTAAAGTGCATGTGATGGATAGAGTCAGTAGCATGCAAGTAACTCACAGCTGCAGTTCACACACAGTTATCACACTTGTACTCATACAATTTCCTTTAAACCTTACGCTGTGAAAGTATCTTCCCTTCTTCACTATGCCATCTCTTCTTTCCCTGTCTGTTACTGTTTTCCTTGTTCCTGTTTGTGTCTGTTCTCCTGCTTTCGTGGTAGGTGATGCTGAGTCCAGCCATGCAAGGTGTCATCCTGGCTATTGCAAAAGCCCGCCAGACCTTTGATCGCGATGGGTCTGAAGCAGGGCTTGTTAAGGTATTGATTTGTTTGCTAAATCCAATAGTATGGATATCTGTTTTCCCAGAATAGAGAATATGTGCCATATTGACAGATCAGGAATGTAAAGGGAGCGATTTGTGCAGTTTTTCTTCTACCTAATGGCCCTTGCCCTGCATTTCAGTTCCTTCCCTCTTACTGTGATGACACAACCATGGGTTCAAAACAATTTTTAGAGCTTGTAAGAGAACACCCTCCTCCCAAGACAGACAGCATTTTTTCTTTTCATCCTGCTTATTCTTTTAGTACTGTAAAATTAGGTTTTTTTGGTCCTGAATGTACTTGCTTACTGTGACCTCTGTTGTCAAAGATGTCCTCAAGAAATGTCTATGCGAAAGGGGTTTGAAAGCATAACCAGTGCTGAATGCTGAAGCTGGTGTTAGATTTTACAGGCAGGTAGATTTAATTAAAAATACCACCTGGAAAGAATCACCCGTGCTGCGAATCTATGGGAATATAGATCACAAGATACTCTTGCACCTCCTGCAGGTACAACAGGTACAAGTGTGTTCCAGTCGATTTTTGCAGCCTGAGCACTTGTAGGAGGGTTTCCAAATCCCTCTAAGGCAGCTCTACCCCCTCCTACAATGGCATTTAGACACCCTGACACATTTGGAAGCTCATACTTCACACATAGGGTTTGCCTGGCTGTGGGGGCCATTGGTTTAGAGTTGAGGTGTTGGTGGGCTTCCATTGACCACTGGAATATCACCAGCAGAGGAGGCTCCATGTCACCACAGGAGTCCCATCAAACAGGAGAGGTTTGAGCTCCTTTTGGCTGCCGTGGCATTCCCACGGGCAGATAGGTGGATCTGTCATGTCCACATCTGTCCCATTGGCAGGCATTCCATGAGGAGTACTCCCGGCTGTACCTGCTTTCCAAAGAGACCCCAACCCCCCAGAACGATGCCCGGTTGCAGCACGTGCTCATCTACTTCCTGCAGAACAATGCTCCGCAGCAGGTGGTGGAACGGACCCTCCTTGAGCAGTTTGCAGACAAAAACCTCAGCTATGATGAACGGTGAGTGCCTGGGATTCCAAGACAGGCTTTTCCCACCTGGATGTGGCCGAGGCCACTGTTGTGACTTTTTGTCTTTTTGGATCACATGGCACAGGTCCATCAGCATCATGAAGGTGGCACGGGCAAAGCTGAGTGAAATCGGTCCTGACGATGTTGACATGGAGGAGTACAAGGTACGGGATCAGAGAGCTGCTTCTGATCCTTCACACTGTCCTATCTGGCTCTGTCCTAATTGGGAAATGGGGACCGTAGTGTGGAGCTGTGTGGCCAACACAGTGGTCATTGCATGCCTGTTGGCAGCGGGTGTCTGCAGGAGCGTGCTGAGGGAGAAGGAAATCTGGAAATCTGAGCTTGGAGAAGTGTCTGCAGTTGGCTAAATTCATTTATGTGTCACTTAAGAGAGACATTTAAACACCTCAAAGGGTAAAATCGGGGACCCCAAACTATGCATGCGAGTGTTCCAGACAAAGCTGATGGTCTGCTTCCCTCCTGCTCCTCACAGAGATGGCACGAAGACTACAGCCTTTTTCGCAAGGTGTCCATTTACCTGCTGACAGGGTTGGAACTCTACCAGAATAGAAAGTAAGTTCCTCTAATTGTGTTTGGACAAGATAAGCTGTAGCTAAAAGTTAAGGCCTTTTTGACAGAAATTCTTCTTTCTGAACCACAATGGCCTGTGTTTGAGGCCACTGGGTGCTTTTTTGACCTGCTAGTAGCTCTTCCTGAATCCACAATCGAGCTTGGTTAGCCGCTCAAAATATAGGAGGCTGAGCTGCTGGCTTGCTGCCTGACAGCTTCTGAGAGTTTCCCCTAAGGAAAACTTCCCTTTCGGAAGTAGAGCTTTGTATTCTGTTTTCCAGAGATGGGTTTGCAGGAATGATTTCCATCACTTTAAGGTTTTTCGCCTTGGACTCCTGTATTTAAATTAAATTGTCTCAAAATGGATGTTTTGTTTTGTGTAAACACACACTTTGGAGTCCTCTAGACTCAAAGGGCCTTGCTTTCCTCCTTACCAATCTAGAACCTGAATTTTCCATAAATGGTGCAGGCTTTCAGAAATTATTCCTGGATGGAAACTAAACTTAATTTCGAGGCGATTCGCAGTAATGAGACACCAAATTCAGGTGGACAAATTGACTTGAGGCATGACAAGAACAGCTTAGAGCTCCCCTGAATTGACCTAATCCCTGTCAGCGGTTTTGTTTTCTCACCTGAAGCTTGAAATGTGTGAGGGACTCAAAAACACAACCTTCTGCCCTTCTTGGGGTGTCCTCTCATAGTGCAGTTCCTGAAGCAGTACAGAAAATGAACACGAACAAACACATTGCACTTGAACTTGGTTTTAAGGGGCTCTGCCCAGACACTCATTGGGCATTCTGGGCAAAAAGGAGCAGGAATGGCTTGACATGGGGCATCTGTTCATTTGTGCCTTGGCAAGGAAATACAGCTTTTCCCAGTGGGCCTAATGCTATTCCAGCCAGGCCCAGCAGGAAAGGTTTCCTGAGCTGAGCCAAGGGAATGGTTGTAGTCTTGGCCTTGGCAGAGCCTGAGGCCTGCAGAGCTGACCTTCTTCTTCCAGGTACCAGGAGTCACTCACCTACCTGGTCTACGCCTACCAAAGCAACACCAAATTGCTGCTGAAGGGAGCCAACCGAGGTGTGAGCGAGTCACTGATCGCCTTGTACAGAAGGAAGTGTCTCCTGGTTTGTATTGAGGAGCTCAGCTCTCGCTTTTGTAGAGGAGGGTGGGGAGCAGCCAGGGTGCCTTGGTAGCCAGGACCAGTGTAACTGTTCTTCTTGTGTCTATTGCCATGATTCTGCCTCTTGCTGAGTACCAGCAGTAATATGGAAAGCTAATAATAATCAATTAAAGAACATGCCACATAGGTTTCAGGGAACCTAGGTGAAGGCAGATCTGGATCTTGCCATGTTAAAACCAGAATTCTAAATTAGCTGTATGCTCTCTGGATACAGATACAGCAAATTGCATGTATGTGTATGAATATATATATTTACAAGTTTGTTTTATGTGGTGTGTTTCCCATCACTGAAAGTGGCTGTCCCACCAGAACCTGGTGCTGTTAGTCCTTGTTCTCTGCACGGCTGCTGGTGCAGGGCCCAAGCTGGGCCTTTCCTGGACGGTTATCCATGGTCCATGCTTGCTCTTCACAAGTCTGTCCCCAATTCTTCCACCCCCAGAAGCTGAACGAGCTGGCAGCTTCTCTTTTTGTCAGCCGTGAAGAAGCTCATGTGTCAGAGGGTGTGAGCATCCTGAACGAGCTGATCATCCCCTGCATGCATCTCATGAACAACTTGGAGATCTCCAAAGAGGACCTGGATGCCATTGAGGTCATGAGAAACCGCTGGTGCTCCTATTTGGGACGAGAAGACATGGACGGTAGGAAATGGCTGCTGTTCATGGGCAGGGTAGTGTCTGGATCTGGACTGGGAAAGAATTAAAGGACCATTTAAAATTAAATTCCTGGTGTCTGCACTGCAGCACATCAGGGCCCTTCTAATGTGGGAGGAGAAATGCATTTGAATCACCCATTAAATTCTGTTACAGAAGAAATAATTCTTTTGCACTAAAGAAAGCTGCAGAAGGGTCCCTCATCCCTGAAATAGGACAGCTGATATCCCAGGAATGGCTTAGAGTTCCCTTTGGAGGCTTGGGTCTTCTGTTAGGATTTCTCCCTGGCTGGAGGTACCCAGGGATGGCAGGTGAATGCAGATATGCTTGGTGGCATGGCATGCTCATCTTCAGGAGGGAGGAGTGGAGTTATCAGAGGCCAAGGTTATGGAAGATGGAATGGGGGAGTAGATTTGGTGCATCTCTGCCTTCTGAGGAGGAGTTTGTCATTGTAAAGCTGAATGTTGGTTCTGGGCAGCTGTTCTTGTTGTGTATTTCCTTCTGGAGCTGGGCTCCTGTGACTCCCCTCAGGTAATTTCTCTTCAGACAAATTGGTCCTGACTTGCCTTGTTCTGTGCATGAAGGTCTGGGGATCCCTGTACAGTTTTCATCACTAACAGAGGGTAAACTTGGTGAAAGAAAATTATGCAAAAACAGAGGTTTATTCTCAAAATACTGTTGTAAAAATTAATATTAGATAATTTTATCCCAGTTCCTGGCTTGGATATGACAGCCTTTGCTTACACAGAAGGTTTTAAAGAACCAGAACTTGAGTGTTCACCCCTCCCGGGTTGTGTGAGGCTCAGGTGTTTCCTGCTCTTCTTCACCCCAAAGTGGCTGTGCTGTATCGTGCACTCCAGTGACATCCAGGCACAGACCTTCACTGGGAGTGGACGGTACCAGCTCAGCATGGGCTGAACTGCCCTGTCTGAGGGGGTATAGGCTGTGAAGGCTCCATTCCCCTCAACTGCACAGTCAATATTTGAGTGTCACCCTGGAGTTATTCTCGCCCTGGCAGCTCATACAGCAGCGCCTTTCCCAGGAAGGCACCATGTCTCAGTGAGACGTGGCCCTGTCCTCAGGCAGCCAGGTGGCAGTGGAGCTTCCCTCCCAGAGGCCTGGGTAGGCGGGCGAACACAAGCCGGGTGGCAGCTGGTGCGAGGCCTCCTGTGCGTCAGCAGCCACCGCTCATCCCTGCTGATGGGCTGGGCAGCTCTCGGCACAGGGAGAGGAGTCTGCAAAAGGCATCGCAGCTCCTTAACTTGGGGCCTGGAGCCCTCTGCCATCTGCTGCCACTGATTGTTTCCTCCTCTCCCCCTTGACAGCAAAGCTGCAGATGAAGCTGGGCGAGCTGCTGCCCCGGCTCCTCGACGGCTCCACTGAGGTCATTGTGCTGAAAGAGCCCCCGAAGATCCGACCCAACTCCCCTTACGACCTCTGCAGCCGCTTCGCGGCCGTGATGGAGTCCATTCACGGGGCCTCAACCGTGACTGTGAAATAGCCCACGGGCTGCTCACCGTGCCACAGTGCCACGCTGCCAGCCTGTGCCATCATGGGCCTCCCTCTGGTAGTGCTGGAGTGGGGGAGGAGAGGGGCCGGTTTGGCTTCCAAGCTGTGTTCTTTGTAAATATGAGCAGATAAAAAGCAGTATTGCACTTCTGAGGCAGTAACGTGAAGGACCTGGACCACTATTATTATAGTGCAAGGCGCAGGCCCTGGCAGCGCCATGGGGCTCAACCAGGCTCCAGAGGTTCTTCTGTCTGGCAATCTTCTAGATGCAGCCCCTGGGCCCATGATGGCACAGGAGCCCGACCCTGCTCAGCACTGCACACTATGGCTGGGCTGTCAGGTGCTTTCACAGCTCCCTGAATGGTCACTGCCGGAGGCTGCATGTTCCAGTCCAGCCAGACTCCTGCTCGTAGGAGCCTGGGCTGAGTGAGGAGGAGCCAGTGAGGAACAGTGGCTCACGTTCTGTCGCGTGGGCAGTCATGCACGCAGCTGCCTGTTATGGTCAAGTCAAGCAGGCTTTTGCCTTTTGTATTCCAGCTGGCACCAGAAAGCACACAGGAGCCTTCCTCTGAGAGGCACAGGCAAATCCTGGCAGTGAGGAGCCAGAACAGGGCTGCAGGCTTGTGCCTGGCACAAGCCAACTGGCTTGGGGCAATCACATCACCTCAAAGGATATTTCCCTCGTGGCCAGAAGGCAAACTTCCTTCTCCCCTTGGGTGGTGTGTCAGGGCTGGATTACTGTCAATGACAACTGTGAGGGCTCGGATCAGCCCATTGTGTTGGTAGTGGGTATTTGTGTTGACTCTGTTAACGAAGTGCCCTGTTGGCATTTCTTTTTGCTGTCACCCTGAGCTTGCGTTTGAGCTGCAGCCATTGTACGCCAAAAGTTCTGAGTCAGTGGAAGGAGATCCTGTTTTTTGGGACTATGCGGAGTTTTCTAACCGTGCAATAAAAGCATTTGTTCTATGTTAGAATGAAAAAGGTCCCTCCATGTCTTTATTTCACTCTAGGGTTCTGCCTGAAGGTTCCTCCTCCTGTACAAAATGTCTTGTCATTAGCAGAGCTACCTTAGGATGGTTCTACCATCCTGTCGGGGGTGTTTCCCCAGTATTTAGGAATAAACTGCTCCTGTGAGATAATCTTGCACTCCCCCAGTGACTTTATGGTGAAGTAGAACTGCCATTATCCACAGGCACTCTGGCTGCCAGTGTCCCAGCAGCAACCCCTGCCTCCTCAGGGACCAGGGTGCTGCAGTGCCAGGGTGCTGCTTTTTCACCCCCATTGTTGTGACAGAGCAGTGGGCTGAGGCCTTCAACTCACTGCTCAGGGTGCTTGACCTTCAATAAATGAAAACATGGAGCTCTTGAACAGATCCCCCAGGCCATCACCCACCCAGAGGCACACTGCCTCCTCCCAGTCTACACTTGGCATTGCCAGGCAGCTTTTGTTCACTTGCTCCACTTGCTCTCCTCTTGAGGAGAGGAGAGTCCATTTGTTCTGACTCACAAAGCAGCGGCTCTTCCCTGTTCTTTGTGTTGCTGCCAGAAGCTGAAATGCCCAGCCCATGCCCAAAGCCTTCTTTAAGAAACCAACGAAGAGCCTCAGCAGTACAGAGTGGTGCCAGGGAGATCATGGTATTTGGATTGGGCTAGACAGGAGGTGTGTTCCCAGGCTGGAAGCCCTTGCTCACTGTCCTGTCCTCCCATTTCCCAAGGGAGTTACAGCCAAAACAGCCTCTCTGTGCTCCCTGGGTTGGTCAGCCCTCCGAGGGCAGCTGGCAAGGGGTGCAGCTTCTTGGAAGGTGATGGCCAGGAACACTGCCCCCTCAGTTCTACCTCCTTTGATTCTTCTTCGGAAGGACTGAGCACCTGCCTCTCCTGCTTCACTCTCTGCACTACTCACTCTGTCCTCAGTCCTGCAGCACCAGAACTCCCAGTGATCATCACTATTCCCTTTCCTTGCCCACCCACTCCCTCTCCTCCAAGTGAGCAAAGTGCAGGTTTCAAAATGGGACTTAGAGGGGAGCGGACTTTGCTTCCCCGAGGAATGCCACTGTCAGCTGGGCCTTCCTTGAGATGGGTCACGTGCCCACAGCTTTGAGCCTGCAGGGATTAAACCAGCGGTGAACTCGGTTTTCAACCAGTGCTGTAGCAGCAGGCAGGCCCCTGTCAGGGCTCCGGGTGCTAATCCAGCCTGATGGTCCATGCTCTTGCTCGCAGAGGTGTGTAAGCAGCCTTTATTTTTACAGCTGAATCAGGAAAATGTGGAAGGAACAGTTGAGACCAGCGAAAAGCCTTTCTTGCCTCTTGTGCACACTCGAGGAACTTCTGACACAAAGGTCTGTGGCACTTACCGGCTTTATCATCTTAGCCATGAGAAGATGAGGCTCCTGCAGGGCACGCGGTCACTGCCATCCCACCTTTGCAGCAGGAGTAGAACTTGGTGCTGCCTTGTTTCTCATTTTCCTCCTTTCCCCTTTTTTTCCATTTTTCTCTCTTCCTCCAATCTTTTCTGAACAGACCAAACTATAGCTGCAGCAGCAGTGCTGCCCCTTGCAACTCCCACCCTGCATCCCACTTTTGCAAGATCCAGCTGCATGTTCAGAGCACAGACACGCTGCCAGTAGATATGATAATTTATTGCAAATACATCAGAGCGACACAGACATGCAAGGAAGGAGCTGCTGCACTGAGGAGCAGCATTAGCCACGACAGACTTGGCTACAGGAGACTCGCCAGGGATGCCAACGCAACGTTGCCCATCAGAGATGGTACCATGATGTCACCAGCAGTACACAGTGCTGCCTGCTTGTTGCCTCCCCTCGCTCGCTTGATGAGTGCTGCAGGGAAATCTGCTGCTCCTTAAAAGAGAAAAAGTGAAGCAGACACGCAGAGGAAGGAGAGAAACCTGCACAGCTGCCGTAGCAATTAGCAAATCATCTTGTGAAACAAGCAGGAGCCCTCCCTGCTTTCAGGGAAAGAGCCACGAGGTGCCATGGGCACGGCACCCTGAGGCCCTAGATGACCAAGTCTGCATTTTTGGGGTGCAGGTGGTGGCCCCCAGCCAGACCTCGCGCAGTGGGTGCCTGGTGGCAGGCGGGGGCCAGCGGCGTTGCAGTCCTCGTGGAGCGGGTGCTGCAGGCAAGGAGCAGCCCGCCAGCAGCAAGGAAGGCTCCGGCAAACCACCCTAGGAAGGTGGCCTCCCCAAACTCCCACCTGGGGACGATGTCAGGGACAGTCTCGTCCCAGAAGTCGAGGACAGTGTTGTAGGCAACCCAGGAGATTGGCACCAGTGTGGTGATCCCTGCCATGCCAAGTGTCACTCCCCCAGCGAGCAGGAGCCGCCGCTTTCGCCCAGGTTTGTCCTCGCAGGTTCTCCAGCCCTCCAGCCCCAGGGCGGCGAGGAGACAGCCCAGCAGCCCCAGCCCGTTGGAGAGGCACATCAGGAGGCGAGAGATGCGCAGCTCGGGAGGCAGCGCCAGGAAGGAGCCGTGGGCTTGGCATTCAACCACGCCCTCCTCCTGGGTGATGCAGACCTGCCAGAGCCCCATGTTCCAGACCTCCAGCTCGTTCAGGTCCAGATTGAGGTTCTTCCAGAGCGGCACGAAGGTGGTGACGCAGGAGCTGACCCATCCGAGGAGAGCCAGCAGCATCCCCCCCATCTGCGCCTTCGCCCACCAGCCCCCGGCCATGCTGTCGCCGCCCCGCTAACCTCTGGGCCCAGATTAGCCTCCCTGAGCGGCGGCCGCGGGCATTAACGCTTCTGGAGCAGTGTCCGCCCGGCCGCCGGCCCCGTCTGCCGCCCGGGGGGGCGAATTCAAGCCTGTTCCTCCAACGCCGGGGTGTGGCCACGGTCGTTTTTCAGCTGTTGTTGGTTTTTCCACGCTAAAAGGAGAGCGCGCCCGGCTCAGCAGGAAAAGCCGGGTGCATCCCCGCGGTAACTCCGGGCCGGGTCCCGCCGGTACCTCGCCGTGCCCGGGAGGGTTAAGCCAAAGCATGCAAATCCTCTGAGCCTTGGCCACCCCGAAGCGAGAGCCTTGGCAGGGAAAGCGCTTCTTGGCAGCAGCAGCTCCGGCCTCGGTGGGACACGGCTGGCACCCCAGCACAAGATGCAGGCAGCAGAGAGCCGGCATCAGGCTTTTCTCAGGAGTCAATGCCTCGGTTGGAGGCCCTGATCCCCATTCGGTCATTAATTAAATAAGCAAAGGAGCCTTTGAGGGCTGCGTTGAGAATGGGGGTGTCCAAGGGAGAAAGTAGGTTGCAGGTGGCCCTGCTTCTCACAGGTGGGCGTTGATCACCCTGTCCTGCGCTCAGCACTTCACCACCAGACACGACTCATGGTGCTTGTATGTGAGGAAACTGTTGTCCTGACAGGAGACACCCTGATGCAAACACAAAGATGGGGAAAACCCATGTACATCAGCCTGCTCCAGTGGAAGGCGTTCCTGCCCGTGGCAGAGGGTTGGAGCTGGACTGATCTTTAAGGCCCCTTCCAACTCAAACCATTCTGGGATTCTATGAAAAGAATGAAAAGAAACGTCAGGAAAATCCCAACTTTGTGCTGGCACGCAGCTCCCATCCTCCCCCACGTGCGTTCCCCCTGCGGGGTCCAGCTTGCAGATTCATCTTCCCTGGGAGATTAGCGACTAATCTCTCCTTCATCCGCCGTCTTTCTTATCTGTATCGGGAGCCAGACTGGAAATTACTGAGTCCTGCTGGTCCTGGGGTCCAGCCCTGGTGAGTGTCAGGAGGATCTTTGCAGGGGGCTCCCACGAGGAGGGGGCGAAGGAGCACAGACTGCATTCAACGTGGAAGCACAGACCAGGCAGGAGAGGGGGGATGTTTTCCAGCCCTTGCTGACCACCCCATCCCTAAGAGACAGGGAGCATCATCCCAAGGGCAAGAGCAGGGAAATCCGCTGGGAAACCCCTCCTGCTCCTTCCTCCAGGCATTGAGGCTCCTGCTCCTTCCGATTAAATCGTCTCAAGGTAATTGTGCCTGTCATTGAGACAGATTAACGGGTGACCTTCTGCTGCTGGAGCGGGATTGGCGGCCGCCACCAAGCTCCCAGTCCTCCTTTCCCTCCCACCGGCCACGGTGGCACAGCCCGGCAGAGGATTCCCATCCACAACTGGTGGGAAGATGCCTGGCAGTGGCCAGGGCACAGCGGGAGCCACAAGCCGAGAACGAGGTCTGCCGGGCTGCCAGCCGCTCTGCCTGGACATGAGGTGGGTGTCCCGCGCGCCAAGGGGTCTGGGGAGCCGGGAGGTTGGTCCGGAGAGTGACATCCCCCATCGTTGCATGGCGGACCTCTGGTCCCGCTGCTCTGCAGTGGCAGGGGATGCTCGGAGGAGGCAGAGCGCCAACGCTCCCACCTTGTCACCACCCCCAACCCCGCAGGTCGCTGCGCTCCGGGTTGCGTTTCCAGGACCGTGACCTCCCATCATGTCTCCCCATGGGCACCGGCTGGACTCAGCCTGTCCCAAGGAGCCCGGCTATGGGGTCTGCGTCTCTCTCACAGGCTGTCCTTCCTCCGCACCTAGGGGCCATCCATTTCTGCTCAGAGCTTCTTAGAGAACCGGCAGCTACCACGGCCTGGAAGAAGTGTGGAACAGTGCCTTAGGCTTGCCGGCTGCCGGGGCTGCTTCCTACCGGAGATGAATGCGTCCTTCCCCGGCCTTGCAATACAATTACGGCCCCTAATGGGCTTAGCCATCTGGAGCCAGCCCACAGGCACCCCGACACAGCTCCGGGGCTGGCACATGCTTTGCTGGGCAAGGGGGTCCCCCGCAGACCCTGGCCCCTGGGGATGCGGAGAGGGACCGGAGCCTCAAGCTGCTTTCTGTGTCCAAAATAACTCCGTGCTTTGTCTCCCCCATGGCAGGACCTCGCTCCCAGCCCGGGGCTGAGCCCCCGCCCCGGCGCCGCCATGGTGCTCCCCTACGCCCGCAACAGCGGCGGCGCCGGCGGCTGGCTGGCCCCCGAGGAGCCCCGCGGCCGCAGCAACTCCATCCCTCCGGCGCAGACCCCCACAGCCAAGCACATGCTGGCTTACCTGCCCCGGCCACCCACCGACACCAGCCGGTACGGCACCTTCCCCCAGAAGGTATGGCTCGCACCGAGGCTCTGGGCATCCTCGGCACATGATGCCGCCGGGTGCTCGCGGTTGTTGTCGGAGGCGATTTCTCACCGACGGACTCCTTTCCCCCCCCGCAGCCAGATCTCCCGGCCGCCCCTGGGGCTCTGGGGGAGGACGGCGGGCAACAAGCCGCCGCCACCACTGCCAAGAGAAGCGCCCCAATGCCAAACTATCCATCTGCACCCCGTCACAGCGGCTTTGTCCCGAGTGAGCCGCCCCTGCTGCCGAGCCGTGGGAGCCCGACCACCCAGCACCACCGTGGCCGTCCGTCCTGGTGCCCACCACCTGCCCCACAAGAAGCAGGTGCCCGCTTGTATCCGCTGCATGCACTGAGTGTGGCCAACATCCCCAACTCGTCACACGGCAAGACCTCCGCCCGCAGCTCCACCGTTCCCACCCCAGAGGGGCTGCAGAGCCGGCGCTGCAAGCTGCTGGAGGAGGACAGCCCGATGGTCCAGGCGAGCAAGCGGCAGCGGCAGCGCTATGTGACAAAAGTGGGCAAGTGCCAGGTGAATCTGGGCAACATCCAGGACAAGAAGAGGTTCCTCTCAGACATCTTCACCACCATTGTAGACCTCAAGTACCGCTGGTTCCTGTTCCTCTTCATGATGTGCTACATCATCACCTGGGTGGTCTTTGGCTTTATCTACTTCTTTGACGCCTGGGTGCGGGGTGACGTTGGGCACCAGGGCGATCCCGAGTGGCAGGCGTGCATTGAGAACGTGGATGGCTTTGTCTCTGCCTTGCTTCTCTCAGTGGAAAGCCAGCGGACCATTGGCTATGGCACCCGGATGGTGACAGCCAACTGTGCCGAGGGCGTCATCCTATTGATAGCACAGTCCATCGTCGGTTCCATGATCGACGCCATGATGGTTGGCTGCATGTTCGTTAAGATCTCCCGGCCCAAGAAGCGTGCCCAGACCCTCATCTTCAGCAAGAATTGCGTCATCTCCCGCCGAGACGAGAAGCTCTGCCTGATGTTTCGTGTGGGGGACCTGCGGGAAAGCCACATGGTGGATGCCAAGATCCGGGCAAAGCTGATCAAGTCCCGTCAGACAGCTGAGGGAGAGTTCATCCCCCTGGAGCAGTCGGAACTGAACCTGGGCTATGACACAGGGGAGGACCGTCTGTTCCTCGTGGAGCCCCAGATCATCTGCCATGTCATCAACCGTCGCAGCCCTTTCTGGGACATGTCAGCCGAGTCACTGCGCCGGGAGCAGTTTGAAATCATCATCATCCTCGAGGGCATCGTGGAAGCCACAGGCAAGTGATCTGGGGGGGCAGGGTGGAGAGGGGTGGCTCCCCTAGGGTCCTGGAGATGCTGGGCAAACCTGGGCCCAGGAGTGACATCAGGGCAAGAGATGCTCAGGGCCATGGGTGATGCAGGGCTGGAAGCCCCTCGTTAGGCAGCAGGGGGCTCGCTGTGGTGCCCTGGAACAGCTCAGCTGTTGTCTTGCTGCAGGAATGACGTGCCAAGCCCGCACCTCGTACACAGAGGACGAGATCCTCTGGGGATACCGCTTCGAGCCCTGCATGTCCCTGGAGAAAGGCGCCTTCCAGGTGGACTACAGCCGCTTCGAGATGACCTTTGAGGTGCAGACACCAGCGGCCAGCGCCAAGGAGCTGCACGAGCTAAAGGAGCTGGAGCAGCAGGAACACTCCACGCTCAGCCTCTACTGGGACCACCTCTTGCAGCCCTGCGCGCTGCCGGGACCCAGCGAGGACGCGCTGGTGGGGATGAGCATCCCCGGCAGCGTGGCTGAGGGCATCCGGGATGAGCCACCGGAGCAGGAATTCCCTGCCTGAGCTGCTCCAGGGACTGTGGGACGGGCCGCCTGGCCGTGCCCTGGCCCAGTTGGTGCCCGTGGGTGCCCCACGCCAACAGTGCCATAGCCCACCCTCCTCTGCGGGTCTGAGACCTTGTGCCCTCGCCCCCCGTGTTCCCCCAGCTGCAGCCACAGGGCATTATTTTTGTTAAGTTGTTCTTTTGTAACAAGGAACACGAAGCGTGACTAGTGGGCAAGTAAACGCTGTCCATGACAAAACCACCCAAACCAGCAGCTGCATTTGTTCTGGGGGAACCCTCAGGGGAGCTAGGCAAAGAGGAGGCAAAGCCCAGAGCCCCTCAGTGCCAGGGGCTCAGTCCTGCACCCCATGCCCCCCCCCCACCAACCCAAACTGCTCCCCCTCCCTGCCTGACATCGTGCCCCAGGACTCCCCTGGCATGGAAATGCTGCACTGGGCTGGTGCTGGGAGAGGTTGGACACAGTGCAGTAGAATTAAATTAATATTACAGGTATGACATCACTGGAGCCACCTGCAGCACTTGTCAGGGCAGTGCCCAGGGCCTGAGCCAGGGGCCTGGATTGAAAAAAATCAATAAAATCTGTATATGCAGGGTCTGGCTGTGCTGGGGACCCTACCTGCAGTGCCCAGGGGGTGTTTCATGGGTTGCAGAATAACTCTTTAGATTTGACTCCCTTTGGATTTGACCCCCTTTGGATTTGACCCCCTTTGTCTGCCTTTGCTTTCCCTCTATCAATTTATCTTTGTGTCTTCCCATGGAGTCGTGGGCAGGGTATTTTCTGACCCCACCTGAAATCTGTCCCACTGAGAAGGGTGAGAAGGGGGAATGGAGCAGCTGGGGGGGCCCTGGGGCCGACGTCAGCCCAGCACAGAGGGATGGGTGGGGGAACGGTGTGTAATATAAACATATACATCAGTGTCCCTACACCACACCCCACTGCAGCCCCAGCCTAAATCCCCTACAAACATAAAACTCCCCACATGAGAAAAAGGGGGTTCTTTTAAAAAAAAAGCTGCCATTTTTGTTGTGTTCATGCAGTTGCAAACAAGTGTTTGTAGGTGCAAAGTTAATAAGGGTCAATATGCGCATTGATTCGATACAAACCCGTGATTTGCATACTAAGCATGATTTACATATCGTTAATATTCAAATACAGGTCACTGGGCAAATAACAAACAGCAAATAACAAACACCAACTCGGTTATCGCACAGACGATCGTGTTTCACAGCACGGGACACGCTCGGGTCCCACCGAGCCGGGCTGGATTCGTGTCTATATCCCGTCCTGCCCCATTCTCTGTCCCATTCCCGATCCTGTTCCCAATCCCGTTCCCATTCCCGATCCCAATCCTGTTCCCGATCCCAATCCCGTTCCCGATCCCGTTCCCGATCCCAATCCCGTTCCCGATCCCGATTCCGATCCCGATCCCGTTCCCGTTCCCGTTCCCGTTCCCGATCCCAATCCCGTTCCCGTTCCCGTTCCCAATCCCGTTCCCGATCCCAATCCCGTTCCCGTTCCCGTTCCCAATCCCGTTCCCGATCCCAATCCCGTTCCCGATCCCGATTCCGATCCCGATCCCGTTCCCGTTCCCGATCCCGTTCCCGATCCCGTTCCCGTTCCCGTTCCCGATCCCGTTCCCGACCCCGATCCCAATCCCGTTCCCATTCCCGATCCCGTTCCCGTTCCCGTCCCCGTTCCCGTTCCCATTCCCGATCCCATTCCCGTTCCCGATCCCGTTCCCGATCCCGTTCCCGATCCCAATCCCGTTCCCGTTCCCGATCCCAATCCCGTTCCCAATCCCGTTCCCGTTCCTGTCCCCGTTCCCGTTCCCGTTCCTCGTCCGTGTCCCTGCGCTGCCGCGGGTGTCCTTCCCCCTCCGCGCCGCCAGGAGGCGCTGCTGCCCCCCGCCCTCGTTCGCTAAGATCCACCTTCCGCGGCTTCGCTTCCGGCGCGCCGTGGTGACGTCATTATTAATCGACGCAGTGACGCGCAGCGCTGTCCGGCGGTGGCCGAGGTGGGAGCGGCGGGAGCGGTTCGGGACCGGAGCACCCGCACCGAGCAGAACGAGCCCGCCGCGCCCGGGGGAGCGGGCCCGGGCCTGGGCCCTGAAGGCGGCCCTCCCTTCAGTCTTGCTCCGGCCCCCCCGTATGGCGTGGCTCTGAGGGGAGATGACCGACCAGGAGAACAACAACAGCATTTCCAGCAACCCCTTCGCCGCCCTCTTCGGCTCCGTTGCTGCCGCCAAGCACTTCGCCGCCGTCCAGAAGCAGCAGCAGCTGCGGCATCTGACAGGTGGGGGGGTCGAGGCTGGCCCTGGGGCAGGGGTCGGCCCTTGGGGAGGGGGCGAGCTGGTCCCCTTGGGCGGGGTCTGTCCCCCGAGCCGCTGAGGGCTCTGTCATGCAGGCGAGGAGACGTCCATCAGCCAGGATGACTCCGACAACAGTGTCTCCGAGAGCCTGGACGACTGCGACTATTCGGTGGCCGAGATCAGCCGCTCCTTCCGCTCGCAGAGGGAGCTCTGCGAGCAGCTCAACATCAACCACATGATCCAGAGGATCTTCCTCATCACCCTGGACAACAGTGAGCCCGGGAACCCTGCGGGTTGGTGGGGGTGCCGTACGGGCTGGGACAGCTCTGCATGTCGGGTTTGTCTGGCATCGGAGGGAACAGCTGGGAGGGGGCAGTGCCAGGTGCAGCAGCTGGGGCTGTGCTAGGGGCAGGTCCTGCCTGCGGGTTTCCTGTCCATGTAGGTAGAACAGGTCCCTCTGCCCTTCCCAGGTGACCCCAGCATGAAGAGTGGGAATGGGATCCCAGCACGCTGTGTCTACCTGGAGGAAATGGCTGCAGACCTGGATGACCAGGACTGGCTGGACATGAACAATGTGGAGCAAGTAAGGATGCCTGCCTGGGGCCATCTGCAGACTTTGGCCACAGGATTGAGTTTGTTTCCTCAGAATGTATTTATGACGTATCCCAAATCCTTTTCCAAAACCTGACACAAAGCTGCCACTCGTGGTTTTGCTGGAAAAGTCCATGGGGTTTTTGGGATATGAGACTGAGAAAAGTCTGGAATCTGAGGAATGCAGCCCTTCCTCCTGGAGGCTGCAGGAGTTTGCTGCCCTGCAGGTCTGTGTGGATGGGGAAGGGAACAAAAACCAAAGAGAGCTCAGTCAGCAATGTCCATGCACTCACTCATCTTCATTTGTGGCTGTATCAGTCATTCTTGCTGAGGATTTCAGTGGAAATGCTTTCTGTTGGGGGTACTCTCATTCCATGAGGGACTGCAGGATTTACTTAGGCCAGAAGCAGCTGAGGGTTCTTACTCCAGCACTCTGTTACTTAATGAGGGATAGAGAGAGCTCCACCCAGCAGGAATCAATTAGCCTGTGTGGAGCTTCCTCCTCTGGAGGGATCAGCTCCGTGCTGGGGCTGTGTCACTGTACCCCATCTCTGCCGGTGCCCAGGCCCTGTTCACCCGCCTGCTGCTGCCGGAGCCCGGGAACCACTTGATCCACATGACCTCTGCCAGCACCCAGAACCTCTCGGCTGACCGTGACGCCGGGGAGAGGCAGATCCTGCGCTACCTCTATGCCTGCTTCCGCAGGGCACGGGAAGAGGTGGGCACAGGTTGCCGAGCAGGAAGGCAGCTCTGTCACCCAGCTCTGTGCTCTGGAGTGACTGAGCTAAAGTTGTAATGACCGGGGCCCCTACACTGCCTTGTTCTCCTTGCACAGATAACCAAGGTCCCGGAGAATCTTCTGCCCTTCGCAGTGCGCTGCCGCAACCTGACAGTGTCAAACACTCGTACTGTCCTTCTCACCCCGGAGATCTACGTCAACCAGAATGTGTATGAGCAGCTGGTGGACCTGATGCTGGAGACACTTAGAGGGGCACGTAAGTGCAGCCAGGTTATGCCACTGCCTCGGTGCTGTGAGGCTGCCCTGGAGCATTGTGGAGTTGGGTGAAGCTTTGGCTCCCCTCACTGCCAAAAGAGGGGGTTGTGTTTGGGTCGGTTTGGCTGTTGGAGCACTGTGAGTAACAGCCTTGTCCTGCCAGAGTTTGAAGACATGACCGAGTTCCTTGAGGAGGTCATAGAAGCCTTAACAATGGATGAGGAGGTGCGGACGTTTGGGGAGGTCATGGTTCCTGTGTTTGACATTCTCCTGGGGAGAATCAAGGAGCTGGACCTCTGCCAGATCCTGCTGTACACATACCTCGATGTGCTCCTCTACTTCACAAAGCAGAAGGACATAGCAAAGGTGGGTACCTTGGCTTAGGCAGGAGCTTTTTGCAGGGGCACATTTACAAGACTGATGTGCAGAGGCCAAACCAGCAGTGTGGTGTAACAACACCTGATGTGTGCAGTCATACCCCTCCCCTCCTTTCTCATAGCCTGTCACAAACTCATCCGTTTTTTGGGGGTTCTTTACTGGAATTTTGGACAACTGTCAGCATGTCCTGATGTGTTCCCCAGGTTTTTGCAGGCTACATCCAGCCCAAGGATCCCAGCAATGGGCAGATGTACCAGAAGACTTTGCTTGGAGCCGTTTTAAACATCTCCTGTTTGTTGAAGACCCCTGGCGTGGTGGAGAACCATGGTTACTTTCTGAATCCATCCCGATCCAGCCCACAGGAGATTAAAGTACAGGAGTCCAACATCCATCAGGTGGGAGAAGCGGGGCTGTTCTGCTTCCTGTAGTGTTTAGTGGCCTCTCATTGCCTGAGGGTTCAAGACATGGTATTGGGGCTTGAGTTCCACCACTGGTTCCAGAATAGCCTGGCTTGCAACTAAGCACATCCCAAAACTGCTTTGAATTCTCCAGCTGGAGCATGGAAACAGTTTCACAAGCTGCCTTGGGTGGTTGTAACCCAAGTCTTTGTGTCTTGTCAAAGTTGCCTGAGCTTTGGAAAAAAGGTTGGGTGGTACTGGGGAACAGACATCAGTAACTTGAGGTGCTAAATGGAGCTCATCTACCTCAGGTGTTGCAATCACCAGGGAATAGCTTTCAGTACCTGTCCTGTAATTAAAACACTTAATTGATTCCCAAATTGAGAAAGTGACAGGCAACATTCTCTCTCATTATGCAAGTAAATATCTTCTTCAGAGGAGCAGCACTGGGAACATTCCAGTAGGGCAGAAGTGAAACATGAGGATGCAGGATATAAATACAGGAGTGAACTGGGGTGCAGAGGAGATCCCTGAGAGCGTCTTTCCCACAACGTGTTCTTTCAGGCTGCCAAAATAGGCAGAGATTTCTGGATTTACTCCATATGGGAACAAAGTGCTCTCAGCTCTGCTTTTGAGGACATCCCTAATTGTTCTTTGCTGACAGCGCCAGGATCCAACCTGCTTGTAACACCTGCGTGTGAGATGGGTGATTCACAGGAGTGTTGTGAGGAGCAGGATGTGGTCTGGATCCAGAAAGAGTCTGATAGTAGTAATATCAGAGAGGCAAAAGAACAACCCCCAAGGACTCATTCAACTGTGTTCTGTTTCCTGTAACAGTTCATGGCTCAGTTCCATGAGAAGATCTACCAGATGCTGAAGAACCTGTTGCAGCTGTCACCAGAGACAAAGCACAGGATTCTCTCCTGGCTGGGAAACTGCCTCCATGCAAATGTGGGCCGCACCAAAATTTGGGCTAACCAAATGCCAGAGATTTTCTTCCAGATGTATGCCTCAGATGCCTTCTTCCTCAACCTGGGGGCTGCCCTCCTGAAGCTGTGCCAGCCCTTCTGCAAACCGAGATCTCCAAAGCTGCTAACCTTCAACCCTACCTACTGTGCCCTGAAGGAGCTGAATGAAGAGGAGAGGAGGAGCAAGAACGTACACATGAAAGGTACACCTAAGCATTGGGGAGTAAGAGAATGGGAAGGGGGGTCTCCTCAGGTCCCCACTTTACTCAGTAGTGTCCTCTCAGTGGGTGCCATTAGGCTTAGGGGAGAATTAGAGGTGTGACTAGAGAGGAGCAGGAAGAGAGCTGAATACAAATAAACTGCTGCCAGCATCACCAGGAGCCCTTTTGTGTCCTCAGGAGGGACTCTCTCAAGCCCTCTCCTCACCAGCACTGCTGGGTAGGACCTGATGCAGAGATGCTTTTCCTTACAGGTTTGGAAAAAGAAACGTGTTTGATCCCTGCTCTGAGTGAGCAAGAGCCACAGTCAGCAAACAGCTACAACCTGGTGACGGAAAACCTGGTGCTCACACAGTATACCCTGCACTTGGGGTTTCACAGGTACCTGCTCTCAGTTCCCCTGTGGCTGTTTTCCACCCATGTGCAGCTATGGGAGTTTCAGTAAGTACTCTGAACACAGAGTGGCCAGCTGAGCTGCTGCCTGAACTTAAGCCTGACTGACTGCAGGAAGAAATTTTGCTCACATTTTTGCTAATCTGGATACACTCAGGATTTAAACAATCATTGGGGGTTTTGATTCTCAAATCCCCTTGGCTTTTCTGCAAGAGTTTTATCCTAATAAAGGCTCCACGTTATTTATAGACACCAGTAGCCAAGTGCTGAGTATTTGTGGGTTGCTCCATTCCCCCCTCTCCTTGGGGCACGGGCCACTGGCACCTCCCTTTGCAACTAGAAAGCATCCAGGTGGCAGAGCACCTGCCCACTGGGAGTGACCTAAATGCCCTGATAGCTGGGCTGTATGTGAAGCAGGAATATGAGGTAGCTGTCAGCTTCTAGGAGAGGATTTTCTGGACACCAAAACTCTCTGCTTTGCACAGCTTCCCTCTGCAAATCGTTGCCTGGATACTGTGAGGTCATGGCTGATCCAGAGTCCCCTTCTGGTTTATTCTCTAAATATAGACATTGACGAAAAAGTTATTATGCAAGTGGCTTGTTGCTGGGAAACTGAAGTGTCACCTTGCAGGTGTCTCTGGGCCATGCTGGATCCCTGACCTCAGTGACCCAAGGGAGCTCGGTTCTGTAGAGGGCTCTGCCATGTCCCCAGGCCACTCTGAAGGTGCCATGGTCCCTCACAGGGTCTCGTATCCTCCCAGGCTTGTATCCTTTCCCCAAGGCTTCCTGTTGCCAGAGCCCCAAACAGAGTACCCACAAGAAATTATCTGAATCCACCAGCACAAACAGTCTCTCACCAGCTTCTGCATTGGAGAGGCAGGATGTGTGTCTGTCTGTCTGTCTCCTCAGCCCCTCCTTGCCTCCTTTCCCGGGCAGGTTGCACGACCAGATGGTAAAGATAAACCAAAGCCTTCACCGCCTGCAAGTGGCATGGCGAGAAGCTCAGCAGAGCTCCAGCCCCGCTGCTGACAGCCTCAGGGAGCAGTTTGAGCGTCTGATGACCATCTATCTCTCCACCAAGACTGCAATGATGGAACCACAGATGCTGCAAAACTGCCTGAACCTGCAGGTGTCCATGGCAGTGCTGCTGGTGCAGCTGGCTGTGGGCAACCATGGGACGGAGCCGCTGGAGCTGACCTTCCCACTGCCGGAGGTGGAGCACAGTGCACTGGCCTACGTGCCAGGTGAAGCCCCGGGTCCTGCTAGGGGTCTGTGCCAGCACCTGTCATACATGAGCACTGGCAGAGCTGCCTGAGCAAGTGCTTCCCTGTCCAAGACAGGACAGTCTCTCTGAAGAGGATCACTCTTAGAAAATTTGGGGCTGTTAGAGGGGCCATACTTAGGGTAGTGAAGCTGCTGACCTTTTAAAAGATCGTTACTCATTGGCAAGTGGCAAATTCTGCATTGATTTACTGTTTTCTCTATGTGTAAACTCTTTCTTCTGGGGGCTGCTTCAGGATTCTTCCCTTGGGGGTTGTGTAACAATGTGTGATCAGCAGACAGATGCTGGATTCACCCCATAAATGACCTGACTTCTGGGAGGGTAGACGGGAAGTGAATCCCATATTACTCATGCCATCAGGCTGGGCATCCTTCTCCATGGCAGGTTCTAATACAGCTTGTTAATTGCCAATACTTAATCAGCATCAGGGTGGTGAGGGGAGAGTCGATGGGAGTTGGAAAAGGGCAAGGTGAGCTACCTGGGGAGGAGCTCAGCTACAATCTCTGTTTGCAGAGTTCTTTGCTGATAATTTGGGTGACTTCTTCATTTTCCTGCGGCGTTTTGCGGATGACATCTTGGAGACTTCTGCCGATTCCCTGGAGCACATCCTTCACTTTGTTACTGTTTTCATGGGTGATGTGGAGAGGTAGGTGCAGCTCTGGGTGCTTGTTGCAGAACACCTGGGGTGACCAAGCAAATTGCAGAGCTGTCTTGAGCCTTGGTTTATGCAGCTGCGAGCAGGTTGATCTTTTTGGAACAGCTGAAATCTGCCTGCAGGAGGCACAAAGGGAACAAAGGCCTGCCTGGAGGCCACAGGCTTCATGCAAGGTTCAGATGGGATTTGGTGCTTAAATACGTGTTTGGTTGTATGATGCAGAAACCTCATCAGCTACAGCCATTTTGTACTTGTTAAAGGGAGCTCCTGGGATTGATCTGTTGGGAGTGTCTCTATAATGTCCACTGAACAGAACTGAGTAGTTCTATTGATCTTCCTGGTAAGACATCACCCTGCTTTCTGCATTTCTGCTGTTCAGTCATTCACATTTATGTGTGTAAATGCAGTGAGCTCCTGGCAGCAGCAGATGGAGATTTCCTGTGGTAGGCAGCTCTCATTGTTCCCACTGTCCCTGGGAGATGGAGGCTTTAGTTCTTCCTGGTGGTCCCCTACAGCATCACCTGGGGCAGGTGGCTTGGCTTCTGCCCCACAGGTGTAGCAGAGGTATAGTCTGACTTCAATGCTTGATGCTGGACAGAAGATGCAGCAGGCGAAGCACTTGGATTAGCAGGGTAAAAAGGAAGAAGGTCCATGGGCAGTAGAAAAACAGCTGGGATAGCTGGTGGGGTTTGCTCAGGAGCTCCAGCTGGCAAGCAGGCGTTGGGCTGTGAGTGGGAGAGCTGCTGTGGGACGGGTGAGAGCAGCAGCTTGGCTGTTCCCACACTCTCTGGCCTCTGCCTGAGATTTCACTGCAGCACTGACTGCGTGCAAGGGAGTCCTGACCCGGGGCTGGCTTTACAGTCTGCAGCAATCAGGCACTCGAGCATGGATGGGCACAGCTCCTGGAGTGATTCCTGAACAGCTCCATACAGCACTCATGCTATCCTGGATTTGCTTTCTATTTTTTCTTGCAGGATGAAAAATCCTCACCTGCGAGCCAAGCTGGCTGAAGTGTTGGAAGCTGTGATGCCTCACTTGGATCAGACTCAGAACCCACTCGTCTCAAGTGTGTTTCATCGCAAGCGAGTGTTCTGCTCTTACCAACACGCTGCCCACCTGGCTGAGGCACTCATCAAAGTCTTCGTGGATATTGAGTTTACAGGTAAGCACAGAATGGAAGAGTTGTGTTCCCTGTGTAGCACTTGTGGGGGACTGTCCACTTGAAAGGCTCTTTGGCTTGTGCCCAGGTGACCCGCACCAGTTTGAACAGAAGTTCAACTACCGCCGTCCCATGTATCCCATCCTGAGGTACATGTGGGACACTGATTCCTACCGGGACAGCATAAAGGTGAGGCAAGGGGTGCAGGTTTGAGTGTGCCCATGTGAGTGTACAGCTCTGCATGGAGCACATGGGTCCATGTCCTGCCATTGGAACTGTGCTGCAAAATTCACTGTTCTCCCTTTCCTTGCAGGCTCTGGCTGATTATGCCTCAGAAAACCTGGAGGCAATGAATCCCCCTCTCTTCTTGCGCTTCCTTAACCTGCTCATGAATGATGCCATTTTCCTGTTGGATGAAGCCATACAGGTAGGGCTGAGCTCGTGTTCCATCAGCACCACATAAACAAGTTTGCACTTCCCCAATGTGATACTGACCTCCAGAACAGGGCCAGCTGGCCTGCCCCTGCCTGGTGAATCTCTGCAGCAGGTACTATGCAGGAAGCAATCCCAAGATAGTGTGGCCAATGCCCTGGGAGAAGGGGCGAAGGCAGGAGGAAGGGGGAGAGGGTCTAGGGCCCTGGCTGCCCTTCCTTCCTTTGGGTTCAGGAGGCAGCTCAGAACCAAGAGGAGCAAAAGGGCTTTTTCAGATCCCTCAGGATGCACGCGGAGAAATCTGCCTGTTGCTGATCTGGATACACTCAGGCTTTAAACAAAATCATTGTGGATTTTGATTCTCATACCCCCTTGGCCTTTCTGCAAGTGTTTTATCCTAATAAAGGCCTTTTGTCTCCAGGCAGTTCTCCTTTGGGATCACAAGGGAATTCCAGGTGCCCTCATGTACCTGGTGTGTGTTGAATGTCTCTCCACTCCTTTCAGAGCTGCTGTTGCTGCTAGAAAGGGCTTTTTTAGGGAGCTATTGCCTGCCAGAGAACCTGTTGCCAGAAGGCTGGCAGATAAGATGGGTGATATGGATGTTGCTTGTCCAGTTTTGAGCATTTCTGGACCTCCTTGGCATTGCCATCCAACCAAAAAGTCCATGTGTTATGTCTTGCAGTACCTCAGCAAGATCAAAGTTCAGCAAATCGAGAAGGACCGAGGTGAGTGGGACAGCCTGTCCCCAGAGGCTCGCCGTGAGAAGGAGTCCAGCCTGCAGATGTTTGGTCAGCTGGCGCGTTTCCACAACATCATGTCCAATGAAACCATTGGCACTCTGGCTTTCCTGACTTCGGGTAGGTAAAACAGCCCCCCTCCTGCCTGCCAGGGAGCGAGCAGGCAGGAACTTAGTTTCAGTGTGGTCAAATCAGGATGGAATTGCTGTGAATGTCTGCAAACTGTTGTTTTCCTTTCCAGAAATCAAGTCCCTGTTTGTGCATCCTTTCCTTGCTGAGCGCATCATCTCCATGCTCAACTACTTCCTGCAACACCTGGTTGGGCCTAAAATGGGAGCTTTGAAAGTGAAGGATTTCAGTGAGTTTGACTTCAAGCCACAGCAGCTCGTGTCTGACATCTGCACCATCTACCTAAACCTTGGGTAGGTGATGAGAGGAGTGAGCCTGTCGGTGGCAGGAGCCATCCCAGAGTCATCTTGGTGATACTGGGGGAGAAATGCTAGAAATGCTGTTACACTGAAGCTTTTCTTTGGGAATGTGGTTGCTGTGGGAACTGTTCTGCAGCCCTGATAAATGGGGATTCTTAAACCTTTTCTTTAATGTAACCTGTGGTGCAGGGATGAAGAAAACTTCTGTGCCACAGTCCCCAAGGACGGCCGCTCCTACTCACCAACGCTCTTTGCCCAGACTGTGCGGGTTCTGAAGAAGATCAACAAGCCTGGCAACATGATAGTGTCTTTTAGTAACCTGGCTGAGAGGATCAAGGTGAGCACTGAAGGGAATTTAACATACAAAAAAAGATGGAGCTGGTTCCCTGTGTCCTTTTCCCTCTGTATATTGCTGCATCTTTGCTGTGGAGCTTTGTTCAAGGTCCAGGTGGGGCAGCTGGGAGGGTTCCTTGCCTGCACAGACCTGTGAATGCTCCCTGGTTTTTAAAGTACAAGGGAGGCTGAATCCCTCAAAGCCATGTGTGCTCCCTAGTCTCTTGCAGACCGGCAGCAGCAGGAAGAGGAGACGTATGCAGATGCCTGTGATGAATTCCTGGATCCAATCATGAGCACTCTGATGTCAGACCCCGTGATCCTGCCCTCCTCCCGTGTCACCGTGGACCGATCGACTATAGCCCGACACCTCCTCAGGTGTGCAGCACAGCCTTCGTACCTTAATACTTTTGGGGATCTATTCCATATATCCAATGACTCTTCCTGGCTTCTCTCTTTTTTTTTTTTTTTTTAATCTGTAGCACCAGAATCGTCCAAGTAATCTCCTTGATGTTTTATTTTTCAGCGATCAGACAGATCCTTTCAATCGGAGTCCCCTCACTATGGACCAGATCAAACCAAACACAGAGCTAAAAGAGAAGATCCAGCGATGGCTTGCTGAAAGGAAAAAGCAGAAGGAGGAGGAGCTGCAGGACACGCTGAATTAAAAAACAGGATCTCCTCTCCAAACCTCCTGTCACAGGCGGGATTACAGCCAATGGCTGGAGCTGCCAGCCTAATGACGGCCACAATTAGTGCATTGCCACCACCTTTGGAGTCTCTTCTTGGATCTTCCCTGCTAGCCCTTGTTCTCTTCTTTTCACTTTCAAGACTCACTCTTTAATACTAAGACTTTCCACTGCACTACAGCTTTGAACCTCAGCCTCCGGGGAAGAACACAGCCTCCTCATGATGTGGTACCCTGGCCCTCTATTACCTGCTCTTTGTGTTGGCCACGTTCTTTTCCAGCATCAGCAAATGCCTCCCTCTGTTCTGTGTTTAAACTGTAACCATCATACACTTGGTGAAAGCAATGCCTCCAGCCGCTCCCAGAGTGGGATGGGGGGATGAACAGGAGGGGGACGTTTTGCCACCTTGTGCATGGGTGTAGCAGGGTTTACATCCCCAATGAGTGTTGGGAATGGCGGGTGTTGGAAATTAAACATAGAGATCATCTTACAGCTGGTGGTGGAGGTCTGGCAGTGCCGGGAGCTGCAGAAAAGCTTCGGGTTTGGCGCAGGGACCGGGGCGGGAGCGATCTCCGCACTGCGCGGGTCTCGAACCCGCGTCTATCCAGCCCCGCCCCGCCCCGCCCCGCGCACGTGGCCCGGGGTCCTCGCTGCGGGCTGCCCGCGGCGAACGCCGGGTGCAGTGACCGCCGGTGACATTGAGCGCGCGCAGCGATGGCCAAGGCCGCACAGGGGCTCGTGCAGCGGCTCGTGCAGCGCGGGCCGGAGCTGATCGGGGGTGAGGGACGGGAAGGGGAACGGGCGGGAGGGAGGGGGGGAACGGGGTTGGAATGGGATGGGCTGAGCTGAGGGGAGGGAGAACGGGCCGGGGGGAGCGCAGGGGAGGGAATGGGGAACGGGGTAGGGGCGGCGGGGCCTGGACCCGGGGAGGCCTCGCAGGCTCCCGCCGCTAGGAAAACACCGTCCGCTCCGGTCCCCCTCGCCGCAGCCGCCGTGACGTACTCGAAGCCGCGCTTGGCCACGTTCTGGTACTACGCCAAGGTGGAGCTGGCCCCGCCGACCCCCGCCGAGATTCCCCGGGCCATCGACAGCATGAAGGGCCTGGTCAGGGCCTTCCAGAGCGGCCGCCTGGCGCAGCTCACTGTCAAGGTACCGGCCGGGGTGGGATGTGACGGTGCCGAGGGACAGCTCCAACGGGAGCCTCCTAGCTACCCAGGAAATGCTCTGCTCCTGCCTTGGGAAGCAGTGGGAACTGTTGTCAACGACAAATGAAGCTCATGGAGTTCAGGGGCCGAGAGTTTAAAGCGTTTTATTTTATCGGCTTTGCTTTAACTCCTTCCTGCCTGGCCCAGGCTGGGATTGTTCCCCTCTGGTCCCATCATTTTCTGTCCCAGGGAAGGGAGTATCCGTAGGTGGCTGAATGAGCCCAGCCCTCTGATCAGCTGTGTCATCGGCTGGCCTTGAAATTAATGTGTTTCCCCTGTGTGGACTAAGAAATGATCCTTGAAAGGGCTGTAAAAAGCCACGAGCAACAGCTGACAGTGTACTTAATGTTGTAGAACATCTCTCTGATGGTACATGTTGAGGGGTGGCTGAACACAGCAAACACTCTGCTCCACTTCAGGGTTTTTGCCTTGAGAGCTGCTGGAGGGCATGGTTATGGTAGTGGGAGTGAGGGAGGAGCTGTTGAGGGAGCCTAGGATCTAACCAGTGGCTTTTTTCCTTTCAGGACGCATTGAGAAATGGCCTAGTGGCCACAGAGGTGCTGATGTGGTTTTACATCGGGGAGATCATCGGCAAGGGCGGCATCATCGGCTACAATGTGTGAACACTCACCTCAGCAACGCCAGCGGCGCCACGGTGCAGGGTCTGTAATGGGGTCTGCGACAATAAAGCCAGGAGCCCATATCAAGGTGTTGTGGTCCTTGTCTGGCACTCTGACAGGTGCCAGCCTGTCCTGGGGGCAGTGCTGGTAGGAATCACTCCTCAAAAGGGGTCTGTGGGCCAGTCCTGAGGGTGCCAGAGCTGCTTTGGTGACACCAGTTTTGGTCACCAGAGCTCTGTTTGCTCTGGGACACTCACTGTGCTTCAGCTGTGGCTCCAGGGGAGGTCTGAGGCTGCAAAGGGGAAACATTCCATTTGTTCCTGAATGTACTTCCCATCAGCTAGCGGGAACCAAAACCAAATTCCAGTACTTTTCACATTATCAAAAGCAATTTCCATGGCTTATGCCGTAGGGAATGTAGCATGGTTGCAGGCAACTGACTGGTGCAGTGGAAGCCTGTGTAAGTAAGCAGAGCTTTGATGCATGTGTCACCTCAGCTCCCACCGGCCAAAGGTTGAGCTGTCCAGGGTTCTACCACCTTAGTCATTGTCATCTAGCTCTTGGAGGGTTTTCCACAAAACCTGGTGAGTCACCTGTACTCTGCCATGTTCAGAAAATAATTTGTAGGAATTCTCTGAAGCTAGCAGCCTGTTTTTACTGTCTTAGAAGATGGTTTTAGTCAGTGCTGCTCCTTGTTGATATTGTTGTTGTCTCAGCTGCTCCTTTGCTCCTCTGGGCCTTGTGTTGTGCACACCAGTGACCCTGATGTCTCTGAGGTGACTGTGCCAGTGGCACATCACTTGCTCCTCTCCCTGCAGCAGACCTGACCTTCTCAGCATGTCATCCCAGTAGGAAGCCTTGTGCACTTCTGACAGGCATTGCAGGTGAGCTCACAAACTCCAGATGTGGTAACCAGTAGGTTGTTCATGGCATGGATGGAAAGTTTTTTCTTTTTTCTTGTTAAAAAGAAAAGCAGCTCTGGGTCACAACAGGTCACAGGTCGCTTCTATGCCACAGATGGGAAAACTGAGGCTCAGTGAACTCCCCAGCTTCTGTGGGAGAGTCTGCAACAGGAGCAGTGACTGAACCTGTGCTTCCAACTCCCTGCCCAGCCTGCATCCTGTGCTTGCTTCTCCCCCACCAGCCTGGCCAGGACACCATGACTGCCTTGCCTGGCCCTCCTCCCAGTGCTGGGGAGAGCATTGGATTGCCTGTTCCCATGGAGATGAGGCATCCTCCCCAAGAGGCCCAGCAAACCTGAGCTTTTTGCTCCTGTCATGACAAACCCGTCACCCAGTAGGTAGAGAGACCATCGAGGGGAATGGGCCAGGCCCTGCTGTGGGAGTCTGCAGAGAGCGATCACACATGTGAGCTTGACTGGGAGGATTCTGAACCCAAGAGAACCTCACTGAGAGCAAGGCTGTCTGATCTGGCTCCAAGATCTGCCTCTCCTCTCTGACTTGTTCTTGCCAGTGCATGCCCCTCTCAAGGCAGCAACTCACACCAGCACTGGCCTGGCAAATGCTTCAGTGGGAGGGTGGGATTAAGCCTCACTAGTAAAGCACGGGAGAGCTCAGAAATGCTCCTGTCCCTTTCACAATCCCCAGAGAGGAAGAAACCATCTAAGTTTAGTTCTCCTCCTTGGAAGTCCTGGGGAGAATTCCCCCCAGCCCTGTTCCCACAGCAGAACCCCCAGCAGAAGCAGCATCTGTGGACCCCAAAGGGCTCCAGCAGCTTACCCACAACAGTGGCTGCCTCTCTCGGAGACAAACAGCCTACCCCCCCGCCCTTCGCTCCTTCCCTGCCCTCAGCCGATGAACTTCGGAGGAAAATGGGTTTTTTATGTCCCTAAGCAGATGGATTTACATCTTATCCATGTGTTTGCAGTGCTGTTCTGCTCTCAGAGAATACGGTGGGCACTTGTTGGATGTTAACCCTGTTCTTGCTGTACTGTGCACGATGGGGTTGCCAGCCCAGTGCTATCGCCGTCACCTCCCTCCCGGGGGTGGCACCCACCGGGACGCGGCACCAGCGGGGCGCGGAGCCGCAGGTAGGACACGGCCGGGCCAGGAGGGTAGGGCGGAGCCGCCCGCCCTCAGTACCACTGCTCGGGGCTCCGGTCGCCCCGCAGGGAGCGGCTCCTCCCGGGCCGGGCATCGGAGGGTCTCGGCGGTGCGAAGTCCTGGCAGGGGCTGCGGGCTCTGCCATGACGGGCCCGCGGTCGCGCCCTGCGCCCCGCATACGACCCAGGGCTATGCAGGGGGTCGGCAGCGCCGCCTATGCCGTATGCGCGGTCCTGGGCGCCGGCGGCTCGTTCTCCCGCTCGGCATCGCCGTCAGGATTATGCAGGTTGCTTGCGGCTCGATTATACGCCAGGCAGGTTCCGGGGCTGGCTCGCTAGGAGCCCCGCGCCTGTATAGCACTCCAAGCTATGAAGGGCCACGGCGGCCCTAGGCTGCGCTATCCAGGACGGGAGGCTGCACTAGGGCTCGGGCCTGGGGCCCTGCATATCGCCCAGCGTTATGCCGGGCAATCACTGATCGAGCATGGCTTATTCATGTGTCGGGGCAGGAGGATGGCGGAACCCCACAACCTGCATGGTACTCGCTGTTATGCAGCGCCTCCACGGGCCGGCGAAGTGCTATGCAGGGCGCGGGGCGCGGCCCGGCCCCGCTCTCTGGCTCGTCGCCTCTCAGTAAAGATGGCGCACAGCGGTCGGTGGCGCTTCCCCGCCCGGCCCGGCAGCGGCGGCTGGGGCCGCCGGGGCCCGGGGGGGTCCCGCCTACGGGTGCCGGCCGTGCACAGCCTGCGGCCCGCCGAACCTGCAGCAGCGCCGGCGACGGCGGGCGAGGGCGATCGCGGTGGCCCGTGCTCCGCTGCTTGACCATGGCC
>JACBWW010000043.1:2083515-2131837 GCA_020086605.1 Lanius collurio | reverse complement strand
GGGAATGAGCATGACGGGGGGCGGGGGGGGGGCGCGGCGGGCGGGCGGGTCCCGGGCGCAGCATCCCGGACGCCCCGGCGGCGGCAGCCCGAGCACACCCGGGCGCACCCACCCACCCCTGGCTGCACAGTCCGCCCGTCGCCGGACACACCTCCCGCGCCTAGCACAAAGGGCGCGCCCAGCGGGAGGGGGGGTGTGGGGGGGGGCGGTGGGAGTCGGCGGGCGGGACCCGGTGCCGGTCCTGGTCCGGCCGCCTTCGCGGTCCCTCCCCGCGCACGCGACTTGCCGCCGGTGCGTCCTCCCTGCCGCCGCCTCCATTATCCGCCTCCCGCCGCTCCCGCGCCCGCGGCGGGGCGGGATGCGATGCGCACAACCCGCCGCCGGGAGCGAGGTAGGATGGATGGGGCCGAGGAGCTCCCGGTGCGCCCCGGTGCCGAGGATGCTCGGTGGGGTGACGCGTCCTTCCCCGGGCGCGGGGGCTTGAGGGGGCTGGGCTGCGGGCCCCTCCTGCGGGCCCGGCGGTGGGTGCCGCGCACTGGCCCTCCTCCTTCTCCTCCTCCTCTTCCTCCTCCTCCTCTTCCTCCCTTTCGCCGCTGTAGATGCCCAGGCGGAGCTTGAGGCGGCGGGCCCGGTGCGAGACCGTTTGGCAGTACTGGGAGTGCTGGCTCTCCTTTTTTTTCTTTTGGTTTTTTTTGGGGGGGTGTGTTTTTTTGGTTGGTTGGTTGGTTTTGGGTTTGGTTTTTTGTTGTTGTTGTTGTTTTTCTAGTTGCTCTTCTTCCTGCCTTAATTTTTATTTTTTTAAGCCTTTCTAAGGCAGCCGGAGTGGGAGTGCGACAACAACCCACCTATTGACAGAACAGGGAAGACATGATGGGGGTGTGTTACTACGAGCTGCAGCGTTCCTTTCCCCCAGTTGTTTTGCATCGCTCGTTAGCAGCATCCTTGCGCCGGCAAGAGAATTCCCCGTGTCCTTTTTACTAGGAGGGCTTTATTGATTTTTGAAGGGCCAGTTCTGTCTCGTCTTCTCCAGGCAGGTTGTCAGCTATAGAGTAGGGAACGTATATTTGTATTTTGCCTATATGAAGAGCTGTTGCTATCCTTTCCCATCGCTGGCCGTAGCTGAGTTTATTATCATGCACATGAAAATACGGTTTTCCTGTGCCTTTCTGGCCTGGTTTTGGCATTTCGTATTGGGTGCCTTGAAGTGGAGCTCTTCACTCATGGCTGAGCTGGAGGAATTCCTTGCCTGTTGAGTGGTAGCTCCCGTGGGCTACAGTGCTGGAGGAATGAGGTTGTGTTTGCACACACAGAGCTGAGCATGGGGACACTCTGTGCAGACTTTGGGGTGTGAGTTGCACTGCTCACATTAACACCATCATCTCAGGGGCTGCACTTTGGGATACTTCTCTTTTTTGTTGTTTGCAGTAGACATAGCCTGATGGAATTCATAGAGTCCTCAGGGAAGTAGTTAATACCTCACCAGTACTAGTTCAGGGACAGAAATGACTGAGATCTGGCTAACCAAGCTGACCACAGAGTTAACCATCCAGGAGGTTTTTCATGTGGGGGGAGGCAAGTTGCTTTGTTTTCTCTTCTCTTCTCTTCTCTTCTCTTCTCTTCTCTTCTCTTCTCTTCTCTTCTCTTCTCTTCTCTTCTCTTCTTTCAGCTGTGGCTTGTTGTTTAATTGTAGTTGTCTTAAAGCATATTTTTGCGTCTCAGAAAAGCCCTAAACCATCTCTGAGATACCTTTTTGAGTTGGCCTTTAGGGTATTTTTGCTTTAAAATAAAATAGCTTGATTGCATTCCAGGTGTGGCAGCTTGATTAACATGGGATCTCCTGGATTTTAAGAATTCTACTTATTGCATCACTTTTCTATTTAGCTGCTAAACGCTTCTCTCTAATAACACTGCATACAGTAGAAAGTAATGATAAATGTTGATTTGTGGCTTGGTATTTGTAGGTTGAGTTTTACCTGACTCCTCATGAGCCAGGCAGGGGCAGACCCCAGGTGTTTTCCCTCACTCTGGATTTGCAGTGTGCTGGTGCTCTTTACCATACTCAGAGAGGATCCTCACGAACATTCAAATTGAGTTAACTCACCCAGTTGGTTCCTTTCCTTTGGTGATGCATAAGAAACAAAACACTTTTGCCTCAAAGGACATATTTCTCCTGGCTGGTGACTTGTGCTCTTGTCGTAGTCCTAGTGAAGATTACAGTCACCAGAGGCCACTTTTCTGTCCTGCAGTACAAGTTCTCTGTGAGTTGGGGGTGAGGATGTGAAAAGAGCTCTGGCCATTGTGGGGAGTCAGCACATGGGTACTGTCTGGGGTCTCTCCAGAGGAGAGGGCAGCTGTGGACAGTGCAGCAATGGTGCAGTTTCTGCTGCCCATGTGGCAGCAGCTCTGGGGCAGGTGTTCTTCTAGAAGGGGGCTTCCAGGAGACTCCTTCATATTAGGTCACCATGTCCTTTCAGTAACTGCCTAGTGCTTATGCTGTTCTTTTCCACAAGGTTGAGGGTCCTTCCTGAACCAAGCCAATTACAGTCTTCAACTGAGTTGGCATTTCTCATCAGGAATAAACTCTGAGCAGTTGGTTCGAGGTCAGGAGCCAGTGGCAATCAGAGGAAGAAGCTGTGTTACCTTTTTATGTACAACTTCTGCTCTGCATGCTTATTTTTTTTCTACCTCATTCTTGTATGTGCTTGTGTAGGTACCTGTTGAAATTGGGTATTACCACCAAGTTAGATGCAGGAGAAATGTTGTCCAGAACAAGTATTCGACTCAGTCTTTCCCTTGTCTCCTTGGCAGTTTCGTAGTACATAGCAGACTGCATTGCTCATTTAAAAGGTACCTGAATTCTGGGGTGTCAGGGCATCCTCCTCAGATTCAGGTCACTTTGTGCAAGCCCTTGTCTTCTGCTGCAGCTCAGTGTTGCGCTGAGTTATCTCGAAACCAGCTCACATTAAAGGAGGCACATTCTGATACTTGATTTTTGCACTACAAGAGTTGTTGGGGGGACTTTTCGCACAGTGAAGCTGTAACTGGTTGAACAGTAGTGTTTGTACTGTTTGCTGACCTTTCAACTTGGTGTGAGTGGCACTGTAGGAATAAGAAAAAGTTGGTTGTGCTTTCTTGATTCATTATGTCAATATTTGGTATAAAAGAGGCATAGACATACTTGTTAAATATCTGCTCTGCCTGTCAGTTTAGAGCTCCTTGTCCATCCCTGAAGTGGGATTGAAGCTTTGGGACAAAGCTGAGAGTGTGCTGGATGCACGCTGACAGTTACCTCCATAAGTCTGTATTGGCTGAAAGTTGCAGAAGCTCAAGTTTGGCAGGGGGATGTGGTGGTGATAGTGATGTCCCTGGTAGCACTGCCGTAATTATACGTGGGGTGTATTCATGTATTCATGAGGTGAATGTTGGAGCTGTGGATGTTCACAGATGGCTGGCATATTTGGAAATGGTACTAGATCCATAGGGATAAGGAGTGGCTTCCATACTGCCACCAGGGTCATGCCTGAGCTGGAAGTACAAATAATTTCTTCTGTTTGTCTCAAAATTTCCTCTCCTAGTGTTAGGTTGAATGGTCACTGTCAAACTGCTTGAGTGTTGAATGTGTGAGTTAGAGGTGTGGAGCCTTTCATGTCATGGGTAAGGCAGTCACTGCACGTGAACGGGGAGGGGACTGCTGCAGGTATTGATATCTAACAAGAGGCACGGTGGGGACAATGCAGATCATGGCCCAAGAGATAGAGGCTCCTTTGTGCACTTTCCCTTCCTGAAGAATTGGGTGCTGCTTTGTCAGATGTGTGAAAATAACAGTATGTTTTAACCATATTGGCAATGTTTCCGTTTCTGTGGTTTGATCAGCTTTCTGCAGTGCTCTGAACCCTCAGAGGAGCAGTTTTGGGAAGTTTGTTAGGAGTTTGGGAAGCTGTTTTCAAAGGAAAGGTGGTGTGGCTCATCCCACTGGCACCAGCAGTGGGCAGGTAAGGCAATTTCAGAGCAGCAGCAGTGCACTGGTAAGTTTGTTCCATGGGCTTTTGGACTTTGTGCTTTCTTCAGCTGGAAAGCTCCTGGGACAAACTTGCAACAGTGCTTGACCATGCACTTCTGTATTAGCATCAGCATGCTAAACTGCAGGTTTCACAGCACCATGTTGGAGGAGATGAGGGAAGAGAGTGGGTAACTCCTAAAGTCAGTGGTTCATCACTTCTCCAGAATAACACAAAATTCCCAGGGTGGGGTTAGATGTTCCCCTCAAGCTGAGCTACAGAGCATAGTTTGACTTAAGTACTGTTTCTTTAGGAAATAGATGTTTAGGAGTGAAAGATCAGTTGACCACCACAAAAGACTTTTTTTATGCATCTATACAGCAGCTCTAGAGCTTTTTTCTCATCATCTGCAAGCTGTATCTTTCTAGGTAGTGGTTTGACTGACCTTCTTCCCTGGAAGTGGTATCATTGAAATCTCGTTGTGACCAGAATGAGAGTGTTTTGGGTGTTCTCATAAGCATTCCTTTGTATTCAGATTGGAAATCATAAATCAGAATTTCTCATCCAGGCTGGAACTGGGATTTTGGCAAAACAGATCTGTGTGGTCAGTAACACGATTATAACAGACCCACCCTGAGCCTTAGCCCCATAAAGAGCAATATATTATTCTTTCTAATTCCAGAAAAAACTGGACTCTGGAAGCTGCAGCCCTAATTGCCATTGTATTGCCATGGGTGATGCCTGAGGGTATGGCTGCAGTGATGTAGTTTGGGGGTTGCCATATGGAGGTGACCTGGTCAGGAGCTGTTCTGTGCTCTCAGGATGTTCTCTGTAGGTCGGTGCTGCTCCAGGGTGAAGCCCCAGTAAAGTCTGTGTGTCGCTCCTGGTCAGAGCTTTTGTTGAATTAAACAATGAAAGGACGAATGTCCCCTCATCTGAGTTGGTGCATAACAGTCACCCCAAGTGCTCAGCTGTTTGTTACTGAAGTTGCATCACAAGTAATGGCTTGGGAAGCATCTCCCTGAACTCCCAGTGGATTCCACTCTGCTCCCAACACTCAGTGTTTGTCTTGGGGTTACTAACTGCCAACCTCCAAGGGTGTTTACTCTGCTGAAAATAGAGGAGTCTGGTAGATATTATGCTGCAGTACCTAAGCAGACATCTGAATGAGCTTCTAAAAATAGCTTATCCCTTTCCAAGAAAATGAGGTGGTGTCTAACTGGGACAAAGCCCAAGGTGGGGAGTGGGAAGTACAGCATTGGTCAGATGACTATTGTAAAATAAATTTTTTCAGGTGCTGATTGGAGCGGCTGCATTGCTGTTTTAGTGCTGGTGGCAGTCCCATGCAGCTGCACAGATCCATAGGGGTATGGTTTATACTGTTACTCCTTGGACAGAGATCAGAACATCAGTTAGTGTCTGCAGGATAGTTTCTCCTTTGAAGGTGGATTTTCCTCTGAGATCTTTAATTGGAAATAGTTTGAAAAGTAATATTGCTCAAGAGCGTTGTGATAGATATTTGTTTGCAATTTCTGTGTTCTTTAGTAGCTAGGTTACTTCAGAAAAAGTCCTCCTTCATATGTGCACAACTCTGAGGTTGAACCCTCAGAGTGGATATCCCTCAGAGGGGATAGTGTAATGTTTGACTGGGAGATATATGTGGAAGCTCTGCAGCCCACAGAGAGATGATCCCATGCTTACTTGGTTAGTCTTCATGTCTGGCATGAGGCAAGTCTTCCCTCATCCTTTAATTTATAATCCTGAGTGGCCTTTTTTTGCATTGCATTGTTCTTTTCCAGGTAAATGAGGCCACATTAAAAATCTTTACGCTTTTTAATCACTCTCCATCTGTCATGTTTTATAGTCATTTCTGAAAATCTAGGAGGCTGTTCTGCCTAGTTTGCCTTAAAGCTTCATTTTGGCATGTGATGGCCAACTGGATGGTTTAGCCTGGCACATGCTTAGTGGTACTTAGTGGCTTTCTTGATCTTCTCTGACAGGTCACAGGGTTGCCTTCTCAGGTAGTGACAGCAACCGTTTTGAGGTCACCAGTACACTCAGGAATGTCACCGAACACACAAACACAAGTGACATATTGGTCATACTACTTGTGGTTGTAAATGAAGCAAAAGTGACCGTTTTGTGGAAGGAGCCTTTTTGCTGTAGACGCTTCTGGTGACTGCTTGGTAAGAAATGGAAAAAATTATCATTCCCAAGCTATTGGGCCAAAGCCAGAATTAATGTATCCCATTGGAAAAGTAAGATAACAGAGCTCACTTTGAAAATAATGCAAGTTTTAATTGTGGATTATGACAGGTGATTGTCAAAAATATGGAAAGTACTGGTTTAGTAGTCAGAGATAAAATAATAATGACTGTAAGACCCAGATTAACAAAATTAAGAAAATATCTATAGCAGCCACAGGAACTTGGAGGCCAGTGCAAGTCAGGAAATTGCACAGAGTGAGCAGCTGATCCCGTAGAGTTTCTAAACCTGACTGTTCTTAGGTACTTGTTATTTCTCTGTGCTTTCTCTGGGTTTCAGCCCACACCTGTCTCCACTGACAGATTCTCCCTGTGGCAGGGCTGGGGACCCCTTCGCTGCCCACGCCCACAAAGGCAGTGCTGCTCCAAACAGCAGTGTTTACATCCTGCTGTAGCCCACGTGCTCTGGAGCAGCAGGCAGGCATGACAGGGCCGTGTATCCTCAGTGCTGGGAGCGGGCATCTGGGCACTCCCACAGCTGGTCTTGCTCCGGTTGCAGTGCTGCAGGACTGAACTTTGGAAGCAGTAGCTTCTCCCTTTCTGGGAATGGCCTTCAGGTGTTCTGCACGATGCAAGATGCCTCAGGTAGAAGCAATGTCTTGTGGCATCATTTTATTTCTTTTATGCTGCTTTATCATTGCTTTTTGTTGGTTTTCTTGTCATCTCTGCTGCAAGTGCAAAGAGAGGCAGCAGGGATGTGAGGAGGGGCAGGGCCCCCCCCAGCTCCAGCAGGTGTATATGCTGGTGATGGCTTACAGCGATTAACTGCAGCCCAAGGGGGTACATGTTTTATTTAACTGGACAGAGCATTATCTGTATTGAGAACCTGGATGTCCAACTGGTCAGAGCATACTCTGTTTGAATTGTTTACACTGGGGCTCATCAGACACAAGCCAAGCAGAAAATTTTGAGAAATACTTTGGTCTAAAGCCTTACTGCTTTTCATCACGTCATGACTCTCCTGTAGATGCAGGTGCCGGTCTACCAGACTGCAGTGTCAGTAGCCAAGATGCTCATTCTGATCTTCCCTCTAAGTAAATGAAGTAGGATTTCCATATAAAAAAGATGAGGCAGAACACAAAGAAATGGTGTTATTTCATTGTGCAGCTCACCTTGTCCTTTCACAGTCTTGTCCCTTTTCACTTGCAGGATACTGTTCTTGCAGTGGCTGCCCTTCTCAAAGCTTAGTGGCCACATCAGACAGTGCTTTGAAAAGAAGAGCAACAAGTGGCATCTCTGTTTACAAAGTTCATAGGAAAGTTAAGACTGGCCAACATAAATACTCAAGGTGAAAATGGATTAGGAAAGGTGGAATGACATATAAACAAAAAGATGTCACCACACATTTTGGTGGCAGATGAACTGGATTGACACTTACAGACTCCCTGACACACCTGCCTCAGTGTGGACAGTGAGCCTTTAACCTCATGCCTCTTTCAGAGGGGAGAGCTTCGCAGCAGGTCAGGTTTTCATCAGTGAATTAAAAAGAGAGGATTTACATATGTTTGCCGGAAGTTGGGCTACATTTGTACTACAGTAACACACAGAGAAACATTTCTTTTGCTGGAGTGTGTCTTTAGAGTGGTTTGAATAATAGCTTACAGGAGGAAAACTTTGTTGTTTGATATGAGCAGCAGATTTTATGCATTAAGGGTTTGTTTCTGTATATATTTGTCCTTTGTTTTCCTGAAACTCTTTTTGGTTGTTCCATAGCTGTAAACTGTAATTGCTGTATATGTGTATATAAAGGTTTTATTTCCTTTTTAGCAATTGTTTGTTAGAAGAACAAATGCCAGTATCTTTTATGGGGAAGGAAAATCCTCTAGAATCCTTTTGTGCTTCAATCACAGTGGAGTTCATTTCAACATTAATATCCACGTCCTCAAACTTCCATCCTCTTTCTCATTGCAGGATGAACAGTTTTTAGGTTTTGGTTCAGATGAAGAAGTCAAAGTACGAAGTCCCACCAGGTCCCCCACAGGTAAATTCAAGTTGCAGGATTGGGTGTTGACTTTCTCTTTTCTTTTGTGATAGTTTTTTTTTTGTGCCTCTCCTGTTTGTTCCACCAAATCTCATCCACCATAGAAGCCACACCAGTCTTTAGATTGACTGCAGTTAGTTTTGGATTCTCTATGATATGTAAAGGAACAGGGAGACTTTGAGTAAAAGAGTTACACTGATGAAACCAGTATTTGAAACCTCATGTCAGTGTTCTGGAGAGGCAGCTATTTAACAGTAACGGTCTGAAACTGGTTTGGCTATTTCAGTATCTTTCAGTAGACTCCTTGTTGCCTTATTGTCAATAAATGCTCTCACCAGAGCACTCTGCTCTTCCACCATAATCATCTGCTCAGCTTGGCCCCAACAGCAAACTGTGGTGGAGCGCCTTGCTAGTGCAAGGGAAGATCCAGAACTGAAATAGCTGGGCTTGGTGAGGGTTCAGGGAAATGCATTGATCAAGGTGAGTGATCAAGTCTTGTGCTTGATGGCTCTAAGTCAATGCCAACTATTAACTGTGCTTCAAAACTAAAACCAGTTTTTAGCAAATTGTCTTGTATCACCTCCTGTTGGTCTTGCTCTCTTGACCTCTCCCTTAGCAGTGCAGATGGATGGCACTCGAAAGAAGGATTTTTTTTTCCTTTCAACCAGCTGTGATCTGCTTAAAAAAAATTTAAAAATTAATGTGTTTAAAAGGTGGCATGTGCCCTTGAGAATTATTGCTCCCTTCCAATATGAGGTTGGTACTGGGCTTGTGCCATTGCATATGTAGTTGCTGGGGAAAGACAAGCTTGCATTTTTAAACAAGTTATCTATGTAGTATTTTATGTGGGAAAAGAGGTTTATTGGGAAGGTACTCTATACATGTAGTGATAAAACTATTTTTATTTGTTGATTATCTGAAGCATTTTGGCAACGTATGGGCATGACTGATACTGAGTAAATACTTGTGTGACCTGGGTAATGCTTATCCTGCACTTGGAGAAATTTAATGTGTTCCCTGCATTCTCTACTTCCCTCTCAGTTAAAACTAGTCCACGGAAACCTCGTGGGAGGCCCCGGAGCAGTTCTGACCGAAGTTCAGCTGTACTGTCAGACTCTTCATCAGTGTGTTCCCCTTCAAGCAAATCTGAAACCACATCCATGGAGAAAGTAAAGAAGAAGGAATCGAAGAGTGGGGAAAAAAGACGAGGAAGACCTCCAACACTTACAAGTGTGAAGTTCAAATTGTCACAGGAGAAGGACACATCGGACACTCAGAAGAGCAGCAAAGAAGAAAAAGAGAGTCTGAAAAAAATCAAGAGATCACCATCCACTACATTTCAGCAAGCAACTAAAATCAAGAAATTAAGAACTAGTAAACTTTCCCCACTGAAATCTAAATTTAAGCCTGGTGCAAAACTTCAGATTGGGAGGAAGAGTGTTCAGATTGTGCGCAGGAGAGGCAGGCCACCGTCCTCTGAACGTTTAAAGACTTCCTCAACTTTAGTCATAAACTCACAGCTGGAGAAGCCCCAGAGGATTCGCAAAGAAAAGGATGGCACACCACCTCTCACAAAGGAAGAGAAGGCTGCTGTCAGACAGAGTCCACGCAGGATTAAACCCGTTAGGATTATACCTTCCACCAAGAGGACGGATGCTGCGATTGCTAAGCAACTCTTGCAGAGGGCTAAAAAGGGAGCACAAAAAAAGATTGAGAAAGAAGCAGCCAAACTGCAGGGCAGGAAGGGGAGAACCCAGCTCAAAAATATTCGACAGTTCATCATGCCAGTTGTGAGCGCGATCTCTTCGCGGATTATCAAAACACCCAAACGGTTTATTGAGGATGAAGACTACGATCCTCCTATTAAAATATCCAGACTAGAATCCACACCAAACAGCAGGTTCAGTGCTACATCTTGTGGCTCCAGTGAAAAGTCCAGTGCTGCTTCTCAGCATTCGTCTCAGATGTCTTCAGATTCCTCACGGTCCAGCAGCCCCAGCGTGGATACATCTACAGACTCCCAGGCTTCTGAGGAGATGCAGATGCTTTCTGAGGAGCGAAGCAATACTCCAGAAGTTCACACTCCCCTGCCTGTTTCTCAGTCCCCTGAAAATGATAATGGTGATAGGAGAAACAGAAGGTTTTCGATAACAGAAAGAAGTTTTGGCCAGAGGACTGCAAAAAAGCTGTCAGCCTTACCAAGTGTGCCACAGCAGCAGTCCTCCTCCTCTCCTCCTCCCCCTTTGCTCACTCCCCCCCCACCTCTGCAGCCTGCTTCAAGCATCTCGGACCATACCCCTTGGCTTATGCCTCCAACCATACCGTTAGCCTCACCCTTTCTTCCTGCTTCTGCTGCACCAATGCAAGAGAAACGAAAGTCGATTCTGCGAGAGCCAACATTTAGGTGGACCTCCCTGAAACATTCCAGGTCAGAGCCACAGTACTTCTCATCAGCAAAGTATGCCAAAGAGGGTCTTATTCGTAAACCGATATTTGATAACTTCAGACCCCCGCCGCTGACACCGGAGGACGTTGGCTTTGCATCTGGCTTCTCAACACCAGGTGCAACAGCTCCCACACGTCTCTTCTCACTGCACTCTGGAGCCAGGTTTGATATGCACAAGAGAAGTCCTCTGCTGCGAGCACCACGATTCACGCCAAGTGAAGCCCACTCCCGGATCTTCGAGTCCGTGACTTTGCCCTCGTCAGTCGGTCGCGCCACTACAGGGACTTCTGCCACAGGCACGTCCTCTCGGAGACGGAAGAGGAAAGCGTTCAGCCCCATCCGATCGGAACCCAGATCTCCTTCGCACTCCATGAGGACAAGGAGCGGAAGGCTTAGTACCTCTGACCTGACAACTCTCACCCCACAGTCTTCTGTCTCTTCCTCATTAACTAGTATTTCAGTTAGTTCTCTTGCCACTAGTGCCTTAAATTCAACTTTTACTTTTCCCTCCCATTCCCTATCGCAGCCTGGGGAATCAGCAGAAAGAAGCCAGAGACCAAGGAAGCAGACGAGCACTCCAGCAGAGCCTTTCTCATCTGGTAGCCCTACTCCTCTCTTCCCCTGGTTCACATCAAGTCCCCAGACAGAGAGAGGCAAAAACAAGGACAGGGCAGCAGAAGAACTCTCCAAAGATAAAGATGCTGACAAAGGCCTGGAGAAGGACAAGAGCAGAGAGAAAGACAGAGAGAGAGAAAAGGAGAACAAACGGGAGTCAAGGAAAGAGAAAAGGAGAAAAGGGTCAGAAATACAGAGTAGCGCTGCTTTGTTTCCTATAGGTAAAATCCCCAAAGAAAAAGCCAGCGAAGATGCTGCAGCATCATCATCTGCCAAAAAAACTGCTGGGCGGAAGAAGGCTACAGCAGTAGATCCTGCAGCAGACGTTTCCACTGCTGCTCTTGTAGATATGGCAGCTGTCAAAACCAAAACATCCAAGAAAGGTAGAGGGGGGCTGGACAAATCAGACCTAGACCTCAGCCCCGCCGTGCCATCTTTAGAGAAGGAAAAAGCTCTGCGTCTTTCTGCTCCTTCATCAAGCACTGTTAAACATTCTGCTTCGTCCATCAGTTCTATGTTGGCTCAAGCAGACAAACTGCCAATGACTGACAAGAGGGTAGCCAGTCTTCTGAAAAAGGCAAAAGCCCAGCTGTACAAGATTGAGAAGAGCAAGTCCCTCAAACAAGCAGATCAGCCAAAAGCACAGGTATTCCTTTTTCCAAGTTGGGTTTTTTGCTAGGTCATCTTACTTTGATCTTGTCCTGAAAGTCACAAGTAGCTTTTGTATACTGAGCGTGAAGAATCAATGTGCCAAGCTAAGTAGCTGTTAGTGCAACAGATGGCAAACGTGAAAACAAGGAGCCCTGGCAGAAGCTGAGGGGAAGAGGGAGCTGCTGTGCAGTCAGCTCAGGGGGGAGCTGCATGCATTTTGAAGACCAGTACAGCATAGCTGCTTATTGAGTTTCTCTGAATAAATCTAAGCAAAGCAATGATCTAGAGCAGTACTCGTTCTGAAAAGTGTGGTTCCAGCAAAATGCAGTGTCTGTCTTGGCCTCAGTGTTCCTTAGGGGCTCTCCTCAAGTGTAAAGCTGGCTTCTGAAGAGAAAGTTATTCCTCGATCTTTCTGTTTTTTAACTTTATGCAGTGATCTATCTCTCACTTATGGGAGGGAGGAAAATCCATTGGAATTTTGCATCTGATTTGGGGAACTGCTTCCTACCACTTTCTTCTTTTCCCTCTTCCCCTCCCCAAAGCCACCCTTTTCTGCAGTCTTCTTTACCTGCCAGAAAGGGAAATATGTTTTCAGGGAACACTTTTTATTTAAATTTTTGCTTTTTGTAGCAGCACTGGTGTTGAAAATCACTGGTACATACTTCAAATAGAGAAGCCTTCAGCTGTTTGTCTCTGAAATGAAGATGCCCATGCGTCTGTATGACTGGCCTGGTATAGCAGAGTCCCAGATTCTCACAGTTGCTTGTTTGGGACAGTTCTTTCAGTGGCAGATACTCCAGAATCTTACCAAAACATGGAAAATTGCACTAAAATGCTCCATTTGTTTAGCACCTCAGTAAACCCAAGTTCCTCATCTGAAACATCAGCAGATGCAAAGCTCTCAGACAGCCTCCTCTACTACTGGCTTGTGCTGGATCAGTCAGCACCAGGTGCCACTCCAGTTCCAGTGGACTCTAGATTTTTTTTTTTTTTTTTTTTTTTTTAATGTCAGTGTCTTGATAACATGGCTTCATGAGCAAGTTGGCAAGTTGGCTTTGCTGTAGTGGATAGAGACTTAACCTTGTAATTCCAATTGACTCAAACCTTTTGTTCTCTTGCATTTATCCTTTCTTGGATAACTGAGGCTTAGAAGGCAGAGTCTTTGTTTTTATCCTGATTCTTACAAAGTGCAAGCTAAGATATAATTTGCTTAGAAGTTTTCAATACTTGTTTCTCAGCCTCATTTTGGTAACTTCCTTAGAAATACTGTCTGTTCTCATGTTCTGAAATCTAGGGGCAAGAGAGTGATTCATCAGAAACGTCAGTCCGAGGACCACGAATAAAACATGTGTGCAGGAGAGCAGCTGTTGCACTGGGCCGCAAGCGAGCAGTGTTTCCAGATGACATGCCCACTCTGAGTGCCTTACCGTGGGAAGAGCGGGAGAAGATACTGTCTTCCATGGGGAATGATGGTGAGTTAGGGTTTCTGGTTTTCATCTGTGGGTCCACACAAAGTCAGCTTCTATTGACTGCTTAAAATGAGGACTTCAAGTGATTAACAAGGGAAAGTATGTTAAAGAGCTCTGGGTTCTCTGTTACTGTGCCACTCAGACAGGGTTAATCCTTTAAGCTATTAGGAATTGTGTTAAATACGTGTGTTCTGCACCAAACCTGTGTCCTGCCGAGGGGCGTGTGCGCGTGTACACACGTGTAGACACAGAATCACGTGTATCTGTGTGGCTCTGCAGATGAACTTAGGCTTCATGAGCTAAATTAGACACTCCTGAAACATTCTTTGACATCAGCAAATTCACATTAGAAATGTTCTTTTGGTAGATAAGTCATCGATAGCTGGCTCAGAAGAGGCTGAACCTCTTGCTCCACCCATCAAGCCCATTAAGCCGGTTACCAGAAACAAGGCACAGCAAGAACCTCCGGTGAAGAAGGGCCGGCGCTCCAGGCGCTGCGGGCAGTGTTCGGGCTGTCAGGTTCCAGAGGACTGTGGTGTCTGCACTAACTGTCTAGACAAACCCAAGTTTGGTGGGCGCAATATAAAGAAGCAGTGCTGCAAGTAAGTGTGTCTGAGAGACTGTGAAGCTAATCTGTGCTCTGAGTGGGGTAAGTGTACCCACGCTCTGGGCCAGCAACAGCAGATTTGCCCTGTGTCATGGGCTTGGACTGAGCTTGGCCTGGGCTGAGGCTGGATCAAAGCAAGGGACTGTAAACAGTTTGAGAGCCTAAGCCACAATTCAAGGTGCAGTTGTTATGGGCTCTTTCTCTGGAGTTCACTTCTGGTTTATTCTCCTCAGTTTGATGAAAGTGGCAGAGAATTGAGAATTGTTCAGTGTGGGATCTGTGGCTTCTGTTAGGCAGTACAGGATTTTGCAAGGAAGGCAATGTGCATGTAAATATTTATCTCTTATTCTCCCAAACTGCACTCATGAAGAGCTTGTGTTTTCAAGCTGGTGTTTATTTAGTTTATATATCACTTTGTATATCAAAGGTGTCTCTGGATATCATTAAGAAATACCATTCTTCCTTGATTTCTTCTGTCATTTTTTTATACAGATCACTTAGACTGAACCTTTAGCTCTTTTATATTGCTGTATTAAATTGATTTTACCAGACTAGATAATCTGAAAAGGTGGCAGCTAAAGTGGCACCAGTAGATTGCTGTGGTATAAAAGCTATTTATAAAGCCTTGCTGTGGGAATTTTGCTGTGTGAGAGCACTCTGCTGACTGGAAGCAGTCTTGCTCTCAGCAGCTTTGCCCAGGCTTTGGGCTGGATTTCAGGGCCATGAGCCCTGCTGCAGGAATGGAGGAGGAAACAAATTCTGGCCCAGTCTACAGAAGACAGTATATGCCAAGCATAAGACAAATATTAAATCAAGTTAGCAAAAGACTTGGTCCCCTAATCCAGTCTCACTCCAAGAGCACTCGGTTTTGTCTGAACAAAAGTAGTGTGTGTATTGATAATAGTTATTTTCAGTTTTTGATGTTGAGTGTTTACAGACTGCCCTCTTAATGTCTGCATCTTTGTTCTGATTTTATGACATGTTCTTTCTTTTTAGAATGAGGAAATGTCAGAATCTCCAGTGGATGCCTTCAAAAGCTTATCTCCAGAAGCAAGCTAAAGGTAGGCTAAAAGATTTGCCGTGCGTATAGCACAAGACAGAAGTTTTCATTTCGTAGGGTTTGCTCTCCATGCTATCACTGAGGCTACACTGAGCTTGTACAGGTTATTCTGCAGGGAGCCAACCTGCCTGCACTGTTGGTGGCAGGTGCAAGGGGCAGGAGAGATGTGAGTACTGACAGATATTGTACACCCCAGTGTCTCTCAGCACTGGACTGGTGCTGACTGAACTGGTTCACTTCCTTCCTTTTGCTTCCTTTTCCTTCCTCACAAAGTCTGCTCTCAGCTCTGAATTTGTGTTATTGCAGGAGGGTGTTGCTTATTGCTGTTGCAAAATAGGGGCCCAAGGTGTGAGAGAACATGGATTGAAGTATAAGCCAAGTTTATTTTTTGAGTACAGTTTTTTCTTTTGTATGACAACGTGACAAAGTTTTGAATCAAGGTGTCTTGATTTAAAAAGAGCAGCAAAGAATTTGAAGTCACACCGTTTTGACTGTGTTGCTTTATCTGTGCTTCTTTTTCTTAGCTGCAAAAAAGAAAGAGAAGAAATCCAAGACAAATGAAAAGAAAGAAAGCCATTCTGGAAAAAACCAGTTGGACTCTGGACAGAAACAAACTCCTCAGGCTGTTGTACCAAGAGAAGACAATGCTGGGAAGAAAAGCAGTGAGCCTGTCCGTAAGCCTGTTGAGGAAAAGCATGAGGATGGGAATTCCTCCGTTTCTGTGTCAGAGCTCAAACAGGTCCCTGCATCTGGTACCAGAAAGACTGGCAAGCAGATGTCCCAGCCAGTCCAGCTCTCTCCTTCTCAGCCACCAAGCTCAGGACCTTTGAAAAAAGAAGCACCTAAACTTAGCACTTCTGAGCCCAAGAAAAAGCAGACTCCCCAACCAGAAATAGGTAAATGGGACTATTTATCCTCAATATGTTTGAGTCCTGTTAAGTAACAATACTGCTAAAAGCTGGTGCATTTAAAATCTGATGAATGCTTTATTGTGTGTAAAAATTTCAGCAGATTATTTTGGAAATTTTGCTCAGAACTGTCTTCCTTCTTGTTGACCCACAGTGTATGTTAGGGCAGGGAGAAAGATGGCTATCCTGGTTGGGACTCTGAGTTTTATAGTTGTGGCAGTCTTGAAGTGTATTTCCAGTATTGTCTGTCAACTTCCCATTCTGAATGTGAAACCAGAAGGATGTAATCTTTTACTACAAAGTATAGTCCACTATTGTATGTAGTGCAGAGCAGTGTGAGCAGTCACCAGCCAGGCAGCTCTGGGATTTCTGTGGCTTTGCACCCACAGTGCTCCAGATTGTGACCAGAGCAAACTCTTCTTGTAGTCTTGCCTCAAAGAGACTGCTCATAGCTGGGGAGGTGCAGCCACAGAAGAGGGTGGAAAAGTTCTAGTCTAAATCTCATTGCACATTACCCAGCTGATTTTTTTCCCTTTTCTTCTCTGCAGGTGGCTGTTAGTTACTTGAAATACTCATAATTTTTCCCCCCCTTCCTAGGCACAGAACAAAGCAAACAGAAAAAAATTGCTCCCCGTCCAACTTTCCCTGTGAAACAGAAACCAAAAGAAAAGGTGAATACTGTTTGTTATACAGTCAGTAAAATTTCAGGCACTTGGAACTTCTGTCTAGGAAGTAGAACCGTATTGCTTAGCACTTTGCAGGTTTTTTTTATTTGGTTCTTAAAGATATTAGGTTTTCCCTTGTATGTGGATAGCAAAAAGCGTGGCGTATGCCTAAGATTCAGCTCAGATGCTATTTTGGTATCTAAGATTTGTGTGTTGGAGGGTGGAGGCTAGCTTTTCCATAAAAATGCAACTACCTTTGTCTCAGAAGTAGCTTGATCGTGGAAAAAAAGTATTGTCTTATGTAAACCTGAGGGAGAAGCGAGTAGAGCGTGTTTATACCCAGAGTTGCCCCACTGCATCAAAACACCAACCCATGCTCTGATGAGAGAACAATGTGATGGTAGAGCACGTGGAATTAGGAATGTAATTGCATATGGAATGGTTTGTAGAACAGTCACTTCTCTGCAGCTTTGTAACACTTGTTAATTTTGTGCCGCTTTGGGGGTTTGTGAATTATTTATGGCATTGGATATAAATGCTGGTTAAGTTGTAACATCCAGAGTCGGGATTAATGCAGGCTCCTTTGCTTGACCAGGAAAAGCCCCCTCCTCTAAGCAAGCCAGAGAGCAGCACACTGAACTTGCTCAGCACTCTGACTAACGGCAGCAGTTCCAAGCAAAAGCCACCTACAGATGGAGTCCACAGAATCCGAGTGGATTTCAAGGTAGAGGACAAAATGTTTTAAGTATTTGAATGTCCCCTGGCTCTAGACACTGGAACTAGAGTCCTCTGAAAGTGCTGGCAGTAACTACTGAGTTTGTGTCTGGTACCTTTCAGAGGGAACTGCAAAATAGGAGCCTCATGACAAATCACTTGGTTGATTTTTAAAAGCTTGTTATGCCTTTTTTTTCTTGTAATTAGAGTACTGGATGAAGAGACACTTAAAGCTTTAAAACCTTAACTGTCAATGTGTGAGGATGAGCAAGAATTTGAGGTTTATGAAGAATTATTCCATTAAGATGGAACTTTAAAACCTTACCACAACTTGAGCCAACAAGATTTGGGGAAAATGTTAGTAACTTGTAATTCACAACGTTTGGGGTATATCTGGGGTTTTAAAATGATAAATCATGTACATTTTTGAACAACAGTGTTGAAATAATAATAAAAATTAATATTTTCCTAATAATTTTTCAGTCCATCTATAAGTGTTGATACTGGAGATCATAGTGAGATCTCATAAGTGTTTTATACAAATATGGAGCTTTAATAAAGTATAATTCTTCTGAAATTTCACTTTTAGTACTACTTGTGCAATTGTGAAAAGCATTGTCCTGTTCCTTAGGTTTGCTTTCCCTAGAAGGAAGGCTCTAGCATGCCACGGAGCGCTCTCGGCAGGAACAGCGCCGAGGTGTGACTCTCCCAGAATACACTGTAAAGTAGACTGAGGTAGACATTGAAGTTATTTCAGTTTGAGACATCTTAATCACAGGCCCAGAACCAAGCAGTCACATGAGCAATTTGTACTGATGTTGTATTGCCTTGTTCTGCATGGTGATGTGTCCTTTTGTACTTTCAGGAGGACTGTGAAGTGGAGAATGTTTGGGAGATGGGTGGGTTAGGCATCGTCACCTCGGTACCTATTACTCCCAGGGTGGTGTGTTTTCTCTGTGCCAGCAGTGGACATGTGGAGGTAAAGCATTGTGTTCTGCTGTTGATGTACAAAAATAAATAAATAAAAATTATAATTACCTTAATCCAGAAGAAATTAAAATAATACCTGTAAATCTGTCCTTGCTAGAATTTGTCCCAAGATACTAAAGGGTGAGATATTTAACGTGAGTTTGGAAATTTCATGGGTACATTTTTTGGAGGTGTATGGGTTGTGAAGAACAGCATATTTGAGAGAGCCCATGTCTCTAAATTTGGGAGCTCACATCTGGTGTAAAGCAGGAGCTTTGCTCTCTTTTAACCTGAAATAAGAAAGACTGCCCAATGGTGCTAAAGGGTTTTAGGCAGCATTGACTTTTCCAGGTGCGTCTGTACCTGCCAAGAGCTGCAAACTGTTACAGACTGGAAAGGTTCTGGTGGTGCCTAAAGAGCAGGGTTGACATGTGTTAAATGCATTTCCAGGTGTAGATAGGTGCCTTCTCAGCATCTCCCAGCTGACCTGGGAAAGTGGTGCTGGTGCCCTAGGAGGGCCTGTGTTCTGATGAGTGGGCAGGGGGAAAGGGGGTTAAGTTCTGGATGTGGACATCAGTGCACTTGAGGTCCATGAAGGCCATGTGGGGCATGGAGCCATCCCCTCCTTAGTCAGGGGCCCCCAGGGGACAAATGATTCCGGTGTTCCCTGTGAGCCTGCAATGTCTGTGCCCTGAGGATGATTGTTTTTCTGATACAACCAGCCTTGGACAGGATACAGGGAAATTAGAAGAGCTTTGTAATGGCGAAGTGGGCTGAACAGAGGGAGAGACTCTCTTTGCTCTACATGTCCCTACTTCACACACTAAGTGCGTCTTCTGGTTCAGTTGGCTTGTAATACAGGGAGGAAGTGAGGGAGAGAGATCCTAAAGAACCCTATAGGCTTTTGTCAGTGCTCAAAGCACTTAGTTAACAGGTACCAGACTCCCAGTGGCCATGAGGTGTCCAGTTGGTGTTCAGGTTACCTGAAATACACTGTTTCCCTCCTAAAATCTTGTTCTGTCAGTTGTAAAGCAGAATTCAAAATAGTTCGGAGCACAAGGGGGCTGGTTTGGGAACATGAAGCAGCTTCTGCTTTGCTAAAACCTGCCTCTCCCCCCTTGCAGTTTGTATATTGCCAGGTCTGCTGTGAGCCCTTCCACAAATTCTGCCTGGAGGAGAGCGAGCGGCCCCAGGAAGACCAGCTGGAGAACTGGTGCTGCCGTCGCTGCAAGTTCTGCCACGTCTGTGGGAGACAGCACCAGGCCACCAAGGTACCCCAAAACCACTGGGAACAGAGCAGCACCCCCACTGCTCCCAGGGCTCCTCTCACTCCAGAGGTCGGCCAGCAAGAGGAGCAGAGTCTCCGTGCGCTGGGGAGGAGGCCTCTTGAGTTGCTCCATTGCAACTTCTTTCTCGTGACCTGAGTGGGGGATCCAGTCAAAAATGGCAAAGTCCTGTGTTTTGCATCCCTTTGCAGGGTGTCTGTACTAATGCTTTTTTCCCTTATTCTTGTAGCAGTTGCTGGAGTGTAACAAGTGCCGAAACAGCTATCACCCTGAGTGCCTGGGCCCAAACTACCCAACAAAACCCACCAAGAAAAAGAAAGTTTGGGTGAGGGATTTTAATTTCTTTTTTGGGTAATTCATTTGTTGACTACTGGTAATGCCATGGAGCAGAGCTCTGCTGGTGATTTGCTCTGGTGCAGTTCCTCATCTCTCAAGGCAAGGTGCCTATTGCATCAGAAAGTACATTTGGAAATAGATAGTGAGGTGGCTGGTTAATAAGATGTTTGGAGAAAGCAGAATTTTTAAAGAGATTTCCCCTTTTTCAGTTGTAGTAAGTCATAAGATCATAGTGAGTTTTTTGATCATAGTTCCCTAACATGGAAGAAGGTCTTTAAAATCATTTTAAAGAAGGTCTTTAAAAGCATTTACCTTGTTAACAAACCCATTGATTGTATTGGCAGTAATGAGAGACAATTTGGATTAATGTGCTAATTTGTGTCTTTCAGGCTTTTGTTCTAAACAAGTGCCTGTAGTGTATTTGCTTCTAAGACTTTGTATGTGTTTCATTCTACAATATACAGAGATTAAAAACTGTTAAAATAGGAAGAACTGCCACAACTACATGTGTTTTATGTGAGGGAAAGGTGATATTTTCTGCAATGCCAGTATGAAGGACAGAATAACTATACTGTGATTTGGTGTAATGTTTTTACTTGTTGCATTATCACCATCTTATCATAAAGGAAATGAGCTCAATTCTTTTCAGTGAAAGTTTCAGCATTTAAAACTCCTTATTCTGTTGGGTAACATCTCTGCACTCATGAAATAATAAAAATTATGAAATGTGTTGAAAGCACAGAAACTGCTGGATAAAAGCAAGTAATTCTTGCCAAATGAATTCGTTTTCCAGATATGTACCAAATGTGTTCGCTGCAAGAGCTGTGGATCAACAACACCAGGCAAAGGGTGGGATGCACAGTGGTCTCATGACTTCTCCCTGTGTCATGATTGTGCCAAACTCTTTGCTAAAGGTACATAAAGTTGTGATTCTTTACAGCAGGAGCTTCCTCAGCTGCTTGGTTTTGAATCAGCCAGTGTGAGTGGGCAGAGGGCCAGTGTGGCACCTGAGCTTGGCACAGTCCAGGCAGCAATGCAGGATGGTTATGGTCGAGCCTGAAAGTGCATGTAACAGTTCAAAGCCAGGGTCTTAGGTTGTGCAGTGGCTCACTGGAGTCACCACTGCTTTAAGTTTGGGGCTTTCAGCATGTAAACACTCTGCCATATAAAGGAATTATTGCACACTTGTTGGCCCAGAGTTTCAAGTAGCAGTTGAGGAAAAGACATTTTTAAATACTTTTGACTTAAAAAGCAATTTAAAAGTAAAGTTTCTATTGTAAAGTGGTTGTTCCTTGTGTTAGTTGCTGTACATTATGCCTTTGTACCTCAGAGGGAATTCTGGGGAAGAGTCTTGAAATAGAAAGTTTTGAATGTTCCACCCAATTTCTTGCCTATGTATCATCTTTGTCCTTTCATTTTGCTCTTGCATATAGTATTTTATTAGTCTTGCCATGCCCAAAATATGGCTGCCCAGCCATAAAAAGTAGTTGGTGGCCTTCCAAAGTTATTTTTTGTAGCCTCATAACAGTAGAGGGGAGTGTGCTGGCAGTTTACTGGGAGGGGCGTTCAGAGATGCTTTCTTAGTAAGTAACCAGTAGGTAACCACACAGCCTTTAAGGGGTGTTTGGCACCCAAACTTCTGATAAGATCCCATTTTGTTTGCAGGAAATTTTTGTCCTCTCTGTGATAAATGCTACGATGATGATGACTATGAGAGCAAGATGATGCAGTGTGGGAAATGCGACCGCTGGGTCCACTCCAAATGTGAAAACCTTTCTGGTAAGGAAATCCTCATCCTCTCAGTACTGAAGAACATGGGGCCGTGATTAGACCAAAGCAATCAAGTCTTGGACCTTTCTACTCGAGTGTTACTTTAACATGCTCACCTGTTGTGACCTACCTGAAAAATACCTGTAGAGAGACAATAGGTAAACCAGTGCTAATACCAATGACATCCTGAAAGCACAGGACTTTCCTCAAAGGCAGTGTCCCTCAATTAGCAGTACAAGGGGCTTTTGTTGTGTGAAAAGTATTTCAGTTAGCAGTAAGTGCAGGGCAGGGATTTTTCCCTATATCCTTCAGTGAAGCAGTTCAGATGGTTATCTTGTCTTCTTTTGTCTCCAGATGAAATGTATGAGATACTCTCCAACTTGCCCGAGAGTGTTGCATACACCTGCATTAACTGTACAGAGCAGCATCCTGCAGAATGGCGTCTGGCACTAGAAAAGGAGCTGCAGATTTCCTTGAAGCAGGTTTTAACAGCCCTGTTGAATTCCAGAACTACCAGCCACTTACTGCGGTATCGACAGGTAAGCTGTAGCCCGTGCCGTGTTGGTGTTACTCTGACTTGAAGTGTACATGGCACTCAGTTGAGTTGTTGAGGTGTTACTGTGCCTCATACTGCAGAAGTGTCTGCATCGTACTTATAACAACATGTGCTGTGATTTATTTATATTTTTTCTTTCTTTTGTTGATTCCTTTGGAAGCAGAGAAGTGAGTATCTGTGATACAACTTGTGAAGCTGAAAGAAAAGTAGGGTAAAGTTCTTCAAGGAATGGGAGAATTTAGCTCTGTGATGGTGAAGGTTGCTTTTTTGACAGAAGAACAGGATCTTTGTCTTGAAATAACACATTCAGAAATAAGACTTCTGAGCAATGAGTTTGATCCTTATGCCTGATGGCTCTGTTCTGCTGTGCACCTTACAGGTCTCAGCAGAAGGCTGGTTAAGAGCTTTTCATTGTTGCCCTTACATTTCAGACAGAAATTCATGACTCAGGTCTCCTTTCCTTCACGTTAGCAGGAATCTTTGGGCCAATAAATGTGCTTGAGAGTATATCTTTAGGAGTAGCTGCATTTCAGTAGTCAACATCCCTCTGTCTTGTTGCTGGTGTTCACAGGCAGCAAAACCACCTGATTTAAATCCTGAGACAGAAGAGAGTATCCCATCCAGAAGCTCTCCTGAGGGTCCCGATCCTCCTGTTCTAACAGAAGTCAGTAAACAGGAGGAGCAGCAACCTCTGGATCTGGAAGGAGTGAAAAGGAAAATGGACCAAGGAAGTTACACTTCTGTGGTATGTTGAAGCTGTCACGTTCCACTCTCTTACTAGACACTGTGAATTGCTTTATCACCTATGGTACTCATAACTGAGCAGCTTAAGCCTTTTCTTTAGGAGCAAGGAAGTGGGTTATCATGCTGCTAAAAATAGTTCTGGTTGGTGCTGGTTAATACTGGTCCAGAGACAATTAATGGGTGCTGTTGTGAGGCTCTCTGTAGCCAGCAGTGGTACTTGGTTAGACCCCATTTGCTCTTAGTCAGACATTTATGTAGATAAAAGCAGGACAGGTCATTCTGGACATGCAAATTATGACTGAAGGCCTAGCCAAATAGCCCTGCTGCAGTTGGTTAGCTGGAAACTAAGGATTCATGGTTTAGTTCTCTTTGCAGAGAGCAGCCTTTTCCTCTTTTCTTCCTACAAAATTTGTAATCTTGAGGAACGTTATGTATTGCAAAGTGGTTGGAAAATGTCCTGGCACCAGATTTTGACCAAATCCTTGTGAGACAGCTAGTTTAGTGGATTTAAGACCAGTCAGCATTCATCTGAAGTGAACAGTTGTGGGTGTAGCAGCTCTGCCAGCCGGTTTACAAATGCAGAGGTCTGCTTGTTTCTTCACAGCCAAATTCCCTTTCTGCTTTTAAGTTGATGCTCTGGTTCAGTCTTACAGTCATCTGAATGTTTACTTGATGCCTTAAAAAATTAGTGATTGGTATAGCTGTGCAAAAGACAATCCTGTTAATGTGAGGGTTTTTGCATTTCTTTCAGTTGGATTTTAGTGATGACATCGTGAAGATAATTCAAGCAGCCATTAATTCTGATGGGGGGCAGCCAGAGATTAAGAAAGCCAACAGCATGGTCAAGTCCTTCTTTATTCGGGTGAGCTGGCCTTCTGTTACTTTGAAATCTGCTTGGTATCCTACTACTGCTTGTTGATGTTGGAGTCCAAAGGGCCACCACATTTAGCCGTGCTTGGGTCTTTCCAGGAATAAAATAATACATTGTCAGAGTTGTTAATGTTAATGAAATGTTACTAGTTGTGCATTTACATGTGTATATCTTGGCTGAAAGTCTTTGAATTTTTTGGTATGCTGTTCAGCTTTTCTAATGGGATGTTGTTTTCCTTTAGCAAATGGAGCGTGTTTTTCCATGGTTCAGTGTAAAAAAGTCCCGATTTTGGGAGCCAAATAAAGTAACAAGCAAGTAAGTAATTGTTCTCTATCTGACTGCGACACCCTGCTGTTTGCCAGCTGGCCAGGCAAAACATATTGAAAGATCCTCTTTGTGGGGCTGGAAATTCTGTTTTTCCCTCTTTCTTTTCCTTTTTAGATTTTCCTAAGAAGTTACACAGTAATCCCATTCCCATGTTTTGTACACACTTCCTTTTTTTAAGCAGAGTAACCAAAATTCTTATTTAGAACTAGGTATACTGTGTGTTGGGTTGTCAGTCCTGACCTTCCTTCCCTCTCCTTCTTCTCACACTCCCATTTGAGGTAGCCCTCCTGCATCTCTTACCCTTCAAAGGAGCAGCCAGCCACATCCCTAACCTTAAAATGTGACTGGTGGGGGAGCATGTGTCCACTGTAGGTAATTAATGGAGTTGTTGCTGGGGGGTGGGTGTCAGGTAGGCAGAGCATAAGGTCCTCTGGTGCAGCCAGGTGTGACACTGACTCCTTGCTGCATCTCAGCAGTGGTATGTTGCCGAATGCGGTGCTGCCCCCGTCGCTCGACCATAATTATGCTCAGTGGCAGGAGCGTGAAGAGAACAACCGCACTGAACAGCCCCCTCTGATGAAGAAAATCATTCCAGCTCCGAAACTCAAAGGGCCTGGAGAGCCAGATTCACCAACTCCTCTACATCCTCCTACACCTCCCATCTCTGGTAAGAGAATAGATGTCAAGATTGTCAGTCACAAACCCAGAAATGCACCTGTCTTGCAGACCTCTGTGACTTGAAGTCATTCAGAGGCAGTAACATAGGAGATGTTTCTGAGCCGAGCTTGGACCCAAGAATGCTTTTGCACCCACCTCTTTTCCTCTGGAATGAGGGTTCTGCAGAGGCTGACACGTGCTTTGTTTTCCAAGCTGGCTATTGAAAACTCTTCTACCATGTTCACTTACTGACAATCCCCCCAGATGAATTTTCACCTCCCTGAATTTCAAGAATAAATATTGTTCTTTCTTTTAACTCCAAGGCTCTGACGGAGGCAGAGAGGATAGTCCTGAGCTGAACCCACCTCCAGATGTGGAAGACAACAGGCAGTGTGCGTTGTGCCTGAAATATGGTGATGACAGTGCTAACGTGAGTATCTGCCACATGCCTGTCTCTGTAGGAGCTCATTTAAGCAGTGCTGTAGATTTGGTGCTGTGGATAGGCTGGATGGGTTTTGTGCATTGTTGTGTCCCTAGAGCATCTGAAAAGAACATTTCCTTTTATTCTTCAGGATGCTGGACGTCTTCTCTATATTGGCCAAAATGAATGGACACACGTGAACTGTGCTTTGTGGTCAGCAGAAGTGTTTGAAGATGATGATGGTTCTCTGAAAAACGTGCACATGGCTGTGATCCGGGGAAAGCAGCTGGTGGGTAGAAGCAAAGAACACTTGGTTAAACTTCATGCTGATTTAGAATCACAAGATGGTAGCCCAGCTAAAGGATGCCTTGTGTGCATTTGTTCTTCTCTGTCCTTTCCTTGCACTTTTTGTTTAACACTATATAGAACAGAACTGACTGAAGGTATTTGGAAAGTTATTTTATCCTTGCTCAATTCAGAAAAATTGTAGAGACCAAGTGAAACTTGCAAATGTGAGGATTGGATATGAAGCACAAGCAGGAGGGTTTGGGAAAGGCCTAGAAGAACCAGTCCACAAATGAAAAAGCTGTTCCATGTGAGGGATCCTTCTTCCTCTCACCTCCTCCTCCGTGTCTCGCTTGTGTGTGTGAGTCACTGTAGTGAAATGAAGTGGCAGTGAAGTGGGAGATCAGGCCTCACTCTAAACAACTGTCTGTGCCAAAAAGAAACCCAACTGACAACAGCAATGGTGGTCTGGTTTTAGAAGAGATTCATTTTTGGGGTTTTTTTGCTTTTGCAGAGGTGTGAGTTCTGCCAGAAGTCAGGTGCCACGGTAGGCTGCTGCCTCACTTCCTGTACCAGTAACTATCATTTCATGTGTTCACGAGCCAAGAACTGTGTCTTTCTGGACGATAAGAAAGTCTACTGCCAGAGGCATCGTGACTTGATCAAAGGAGAGGTAAGATTCTTCTTCACACACTGCCTCATGCTCTGAAGGTGGGGTTAGCCTTCTAACTATGAGCACTTTTTAGAAGTTTGTGTTGAGTGTGTTTCTTGCTAACAGGGGCTGGACCACAGCGCTCTTAAAAAGAAGTCACTAATGGTCCACAAGTGGCCTGGAGAAGTTTGGCAAGTGGTGCTGTGTGGTAGTTCAAAAACCAAAAGACCAAACTGAGGATCAAGTAGGACAAACTGCTTACCACACATGTGATGGTTCCTTTATTTAACCAGTGGTTTTGTTGTTTCTTGTTCCAGGTGGTTCCTGAGAATGGGTTTGAAGTTCTTAGGAGAGTTTTTGTGGACTTTGAAGGGATCAGTTTGAGAAGAAAATTTCTTAGTGGCTTGGAACCAGAGAACATCCACATGATGATTGGTATGATCTAGTTTCTGGATACTTGATCCACCTTTGGTGCTGGAATCTGGTTCACAGAACTGTTCCTCTCTCTGCTCAGGTTCAATGACGATAGACTGCTTAGGAATTCTGAATGACCTCTCAGACTGTGAAGATAAGTTGTTTCCTATTGGCTATCAGTGAGTATAAGCTATTTCAAGAGTTGATGTCTTTCATTATATTTCATGTCAAACAAGCACTGAAGTAACATAGGGGAAAATGGACTGTAGCTTTTCCTACACTTTGGAAGAATCTCTGATTAAGCTGGGTGTGCAGTGCATTCTGCCAGGAGGACTTTGGCCAATGTAGTTTTGAGAAATGGAAAATTTAAAATAGAAATGAGGTTTACTCAACTGTTGAGTAAATTAGTTTGTTTGAATTATCTTCCAGGTGCTCCAGGGTGTACTGGAGCACAACAGATGCCAGGAAGCGATGTGTGTATACCTGCAAAATCATGGAGTGCCGACCTCCGGTCGTAGAACCTGACATCAACAGCACTGTAGAGCATGATGATAATAGAACAATTGCCCATAGCCCAGTTCCCCTTTCAGGTAACCTTTTAAGGACTTCATAGAAATATATTCTCTGTATGGTGTTGCCATAGTGCATCTCTTAAACCAAACCTCTTAAATTTGGACTAGAATCCAATTCAGGCTTCCATGTTGCAGCATCTTAAGACTTTAGCTCCTTGATGTACTGCTAACTTTGAAAACTTGAGCCAAACGAACACTGCTGCGGGGATGGTTTCTAGTCTGCAGCTCAGAGAATTTTCTAGTGATCTAAAACTTCAAATTGTATTTGGAATGTTGATGTTGGTTTATAATATGAGAGTTGTTCGATACTATGTTGAGTAGTTACATTGTGCTTCTGTATTTCCAAATTGCTTCCTTGTATCCAAGGGTAAAGCTGTGAAAGATTTTTAAAATGTTTATAGTCATTGTCATAGTTAACACAGAATCTTAAACTTATATAAATGCATGGTGGAATTTCATATGTAAGCTGAGCAATTGCTACAAGTGGTTGAAAATGTTCTTACAAGAAGAAACCAGATATTATCTGATGTCAGATCTTTGACTTCGTGCTTATTTAACAAATACCCCGATTCTCCAAGTGGAACATGATTAACAGTATATACTTTATCAGATCGTAGCTTTTTAGCATTCACTGATGGCTTATGCTGTTGTTTCTCTTTTTTTCAACAACAGAAATTCTACCAAAAGACACCCGAAATGCGCCTGAAATTGTAAACCCACCGTCACCAGATCGTCCCTTGCATTCTCAGACCTCTAGTTCCTGTTACTATTCAGTGGTCTCGAAGGGTCCCAGGATCAGGGCACCAAGTTACCCATCCGCACAGAGGTCTCCTGGCTCTAGGCCGTTACCCTCTGCAGGTATTTCTAGTCCTGTTGATTTTGTTTGAGATTTGTTTTGGAAATATTTTTGGTTTAGTTCCTGTCTTTCTTGGCTTCTTTCAGAAGTTTAGTTTACTGTTTCTAGAGAAAGCAGTGAAATGGCAATAGCTTGAGGAGGGGAAAGTTCTAACAGTCCACAGTAGAGATGGCCTGCCGAGAAATGTACGACTGAAACGAACGTTCCCTTGGCATGAAGAAGAGGCAGCACTTGGGCCATACAGTGGTAGTGAGCCAAAAGTGCTGTGATACCAGTTAGGGACTTCATATCTGAGTCAGTATTTTTTCAGAGAGAATCAGAAATCTGGTATTGTAATTCAGCAGCTGTTTCTGACTAATGTTTTCTTTCAAACTGATGTTGAAAATACACATCTGAAGTTGAGATACCAAAACCTGAGATACAAACTTGCTGGATCCTGGTTGACAGTATCAGGTTTTTAATACCTACCCAAAGTATCAACACTGTGTTGGCGTTGTTTGGCCAAAAACTTTTGCTGGGTTTTAATTTCTTGTGTTTTGTATGAAGGAATTGGATGTGCATTGATTGTGAAGGTTTAAAATCACCTGACAGTCTTTCTTGCTTTTGTTTCTCAGGAAGTCCTACCCCAGTGACCCATGAAATAGTAACAGTAGGAGATCCTTTGCTGTCCTCGGGACTTAAGAGCATTGGTTCTCGGAGACACAGCACCTCTTCTTTGTCACAGCAACAATCAAAACTCCGGATGATTTCCCCTACACGAGCTGGGAACACTTACTCCAGGCACAGTGTGTCTTCAGTTTCCAGCATGGGGGCCCCTTCAGAATATGAACCGACTGCCAAAAGTATTGACCGCTTTGTGGGGTCAGTGTGCACAGGTCCTCCAAGTGCTCCAGTTCAAAGTTGCTCTACCAGTTCAGGCTCCCAGAAAACGGCAACTACAACTGGAAGTAAACCTTACCAGCTAGATGCATCTCAATCTACAGAAGGGAAACATTCCAGCAGTTCAGATTTAATAGCCAAAGGTGCGGCTTCTAAGGGAGAGAAGATGAAAACCTCAAAAGACACAGATTATTCATCTCATACTTTTGTTTCTGGAGGAAGCTCTAAAGTGTCCACTCAGCCAACAAGTTCATTGGGCACAGAAATGAATGTTAAAATAGGAACCTTTCAAGAGTGTTCAGGATCATTTTCTTCCAAAGAAGCAATACCCTTTCCACCTTTGCATCAGAGAGGCCCAAGGAAAGACAGAGATCAGCACATGGAACATGTACAGCCAGAGAAAACAACTGGGGTTGATGAGATGGATGCAAAGACCTTGAAGGCTACTGGAGTAAGCAGTAGATCTTCTGCAGCAAGTGAGCAGGTAGTTACTGCCCCCAGAGATAGGCGTCAGAAAGGCAAAAAGTTAACGAAAGACAGTTTTAAAGAGAAACATTCCCTGAAATCTCTTACAGAGACAGGTCAAGCAGTAGGCAGTGATGAACTGAAACCAGAATTTGGCAATCAGGGTTTGGCAACTGAACAAATTAGCCAGAGGTTATGTAATAATATTCCTGCTGAAAAAGCTGGTGAGAAGTCTCCACCTTCACAAGGGCCATCTAAAGGGTCTGCAGTGCAGGTTGAAGCAGCCCCTAAGGAATCGCAGGCACCCAGGAAACGCACTGTCAAAGTCACTCTGACTCCTCTCAAGATGGAAAATGAAAACCAGTCTAAAAATGCACAGCTGGAAAGTGATGCTGAAACTCAGTCTGCAGGGGCAGACCTGGCTGCCTTGGCAGAGCCCTCCTCAGCTTCAGAAAGCCCAGAAGAGAACCCTGTAATTCAGGGAAGTCCAAATGAAGCACCAACACAGGAATCTCAGAATAACACATATGAAAATTTGCCCATGCAAGATAACAGCTTGATGCTCCAGGATGGCACTAAAGCTCAAGAAGAAGGGTCATACAAGCGGAGATATCCAAGGAGAAGTGCCCGGGCCAGATCCAATATGTTCTTTGGATTGACTCCTCTGTATGGTGTGAGGTCCTATGGAGAGGAAGACATTCCCTTCTACAGTAACTCAACTGGCAAGAAGCGAGGGAAGCGGTCTGCCGAAGGACAAGTGGATGGAGCAGATGACTTGAGCACATCAGATGAAGATGACTTATACTACTACAATTTTACGAGGACGGTGGTTTCCTCAAACACGGAGGAGAGGCTCGCATCCCATAGCTTATTCAGGGAGGAGGAGCAGTGTGATCTTCCAAAAATCTCACAGCTAGATGGTGTGGATGATGGAACTGAAAGTGATACAAGTGTCACAGCAACAACCAGAAAAGTCAGCCAGGTAACTAAAAGGAGTGGCAAAGAGAATGGGACAGAGACCTTAAAGCTTGATAGAACTGAAGAAGCTGGTGAGAAAGTGCAAGTCACCAAGAGCTCCACTGTCCACAAAACTGACCCCAAGATTGATAACTGCCATCCTGTGAGCAGGGTTAAAGCGCAGAGTCAGGACTCTCTGGAAGCACAGCTGAGCTCGTTGGAAACGGGCCGCAGGGCTCACGCAAGCACACCTGCTGACAAGAACTTACTGGACACTTTCAACACAGAACTTCTGAAATCCGACTCTGACAATAACAACAGTGATGACTGTGGGAACATACTCCCTTCTGACATCATGGACTTTGTGCTGAAGAACACACCATCTATGCAGGCTTTGGGAGAAAGTCCAGAGTCCTCATCATCTGAACTTCTGACGCTTGGAGAAGGTTTAGGTCTTGACAGCAACCGTGGCAAGGATATGGGTTTGTTTGAGGTGTTCTCCCAGCAGCTGCCCACCACCGAACCAGTAGACAGCAGTGTCTCTTCCTCCATATCAGCAGAGGAGCAATTTGAATTGCCACTGGAGCTTCCTTCCGATCTCTCTGTTCTGACCACTCGCAGCCCTACAGTGCCCAGCCAAAATCACAGTAGGCTTGCTGTCATCTCAGAGTCTTCACTTTCCTCCTCAGGAGAGAGGTCAATGCTTGCCTTGCCTTCCACAGAGTCTGGAGAGAAGAGAGTGACAGTCACAGAAAAATCTGCCTCAGGGGAAGGCGATGCAGCTCTCCTGAGTCCTGGGGTAGACCCCAGCCCTGAAGGACACATGACTCCCGATCACTTCATCCAGGGTCACATAGATGCAGAGCATATCGCCAGCCCAGCCTGCGGCCCTGTCGAGCAAGGGCATAGCAGCAACCAAGATTTAACCAGAAACAGCGGGACTCCAGGTATCCAGGTGCCAGTATCACCCACTGTTCCCCTCCAGAGCCAGAAGTATGTGCCAAACTCCACAGAGAGTCCTGGCCCCTCGCAGATTTCCAACGCTGCAGTGCAAACAACACCACCCCACCTCAAGCCAACCGCAGAAAAACTTCTGGTAGTTAATCAAAACATGCAGCCCCTGTACGTCCTCCAAACTCTTCCCAATGGTGTCACCCAAAAGATACAGTTAACACCCTCCGTTAGTTCTGCGCAGAGTGTGATGGAAACCAACACTTCAGTTCTGGGGCCCATGGGGAGCGGGCTCACACTGACCACAGGATTAAATCCAAGCTTGCCCCCATCTCAGTCATTATTCCCTCCTACAAGCAAGGGTATCCTGCCCATGTCCCATCACCAGCATATACATCCCTTCTCCACACCCGCTCAGACAGGCTTCCCACCAAACATCAGCAGTCCTTCACCAGGTCTTCTAATCGGGGTGCAGCCACCCCCTGATCCTCAGCTCTTAGTGTCTGAAGCTAGTCAGAGGACAGACCTTGGTACTGCTGCTTCTACTCCGGCTGCTGCCCTGGGCAAGAAACGGCCCATATCTCGTCTGCAGTCACGGAAGAACAAGAAGCTGGCTCCGTCTGGAACCCCTTCTACTATAGCTCCTTCTGATATGGTCTCCAACATGACCTTAATTAATTTCGCTCCTTCTCAGATTTCTAACCACCCATTGGATTTGGGAACCATTGCAAATTCAACATCTCATAGAACTATCCCCAATATTATCAAAAGGTCAAAGTCTGGGGTCATGTATTTTGAGCAAACATCTTTGCTTCCGCAAGGTGGGACCACTACTGCAGTCAGCACATCTCCCAGCATTATTGGTCCAGATGCCAGTCACCTCCCTGCAGGGCCTGTATCAGGCCTAACATCGAGTTCCTCAGTGCTGAATGTCGTATCCATGCAGGCCACGGCTGCCCCTAGTACTGGTGCGTCAGTTCCTGGTCACGTTTTGGGACAAAGTTCAGTAACGTTAACAAGCCCTGGATTATTGGGGGACCTTGGTTCAATAAGCAACCTCCTGATCAAAGCTAGTCAGCAAAGCCTTGGTCTTCAGGAGCAGCACATGACTTTACCGCCGAGTTCTGGGATGTTTTCACAACTGGGAGCATCTCAAACTCCCTCTACAGCAGCCATGACAGCTGCATCAAGCATATGTGTTCTACCCTCAGCACAGACAATGGGCATGACAGTCACTCCATCCTCTGCTGACCCAGAAGGCTCATACCAGCTTCAGCACATGACACAGCTCTTAGCCAACAAAACCGGGGTTGCATCCTCCCAGCTGGACCTCAGCACAGTTCCGGCAGCGACGCAGTTGTCAAGCTTTCCACAGCTGGTTGATGTTCCAAACAATACTGGACTCGAACAAAGCAAGGCTTCCTCATCAGTGATGCATGCCAGCTCAGCATCTCCAGGAGGCTCCCCGTCACCTGGTCAGCAGTCTGCGAGTAGCTCTGTGCTGGGTGCCACAAAAATGAAGCCAAAAATCAAACGCATCCAGCCACTGTTAGACAAAGGGAATGGAAAGAAGCACAAAACTTCTCACATGTGGGCTGGTTCTTCTGAAGCTCATGTTCCTGACAAAGGGGCTGTTGCTGTACCCCAGGTCTCAGCTACAGGGTAAGAGGAGAGTTTGGTTTTGCTCATTCCTGAGGTTTTGTAACAGTATGAGAGAATCTTGCACTGGTTTCTCCAGCAAGTTGCACAAGTCAAGGCAAATTGTGAAGTGCAACTTTTGATTCTGATGTGGTGCTGGAAGTGTGATCTGGTTCTCTGTATCTTAGGAACTGTTGTTGCTACTTGTGTAATTCTGTGGAACTGTCGAGTCCGTCATGGCAATCTCCAGTGGATCCATTCCTGCTTTCCAGTCTCATTTATGGCACAGAGGGGTTGGCAGATATTTTGAATGTTCCCAAATCTTTTTCTTCCAGGACTCCTGCTGTGAAGGCAGATGCGCAGGATGCAGCCAGTGTGGATCAGCTGTTGCAGAAGCCACGTGGGCAGTCTGCAGGGTAAGAGAGAAACAGACCTTTCTGTGTGATTCTGCTTGCTTGAGCTGAAGGGTATTTGTATGGAGAATGCAGGAAGTCTGGCATTCCTAGTTAAAATGCCTGGGGAGGTTTCAGTGGGGTACATACAGTCACATTTACATGCAGTATGGAAGCATTTTGCATTAAGCTGTTTGTAGTTCTGGGAAGCTCAGTGCCTGCTGAGGAGATGCTCATTCAGCAGTGTCTGATTGTGTGTTGGCCCACACCTTATTCCTGAGTGGGAGTGACACAGAGAGCAGGTCACAGGCTATGTGAAATTAGACTGCTGCCCACAGACTGATAGAGGCTGCAGACAGAAATGCTATTGAGTAGAATCTTTTGTTTGTTCATTTCCAACTGAACTGATGTCAGAACATTTGATCTGGAAAAGGTTCTTGTATCTGTCTAGTTCTTAAGATTTCATGGACTACTGCTCAGGTCGGTGAGGAAATGAGGCAGGTTGTTAGCTATTTTTTATCCATGTTCTCCTCCTTCCCTCCCAAGGCAACCAGCTGTGGTCCCAGAACCTCCATCAACACAGAACTCAATAAATGAGCAAGAAAATGCAGGTATGTCACTTCTTCAAAAACACCTAGTCTTGGAATTCTCCAGGACTGGGAAGGTAGTGTTTGAAGATTTGATTTTTGTGTTTGTTGTTCTGTCAGGAAAAAGCTCAGAGCTATTAGCTTGTGTTCCCTTGCTATAAGGGGAGGAAAGGTTTGTTTGCTATTTGTAGATCTTGAACAAATAGTTTTCTCTCTGTTTTTAGTTTGTGAGAATTTCAGCACTTGAGATTTCACATTCTTTCTGCAACACTCTGTAGAATTTTTTTCTTGGCTGTACTTGCTGGTGAAAAGGCAAGTCAGTAAGTTATTTTCAGTTGTGGAACACCAGGCGTAAAAAGCATTGTTCTTTCCAATTCCCATCTTCATACTGGCTTCTGTCTTTTCTAGGCTCAAAAGCTCTTGAGGAAGAAGAGAGCACTTTCAGCTCCCCTCTTATGTTTTGGCTTCAGCAAGAACAAAGGAGGAAAGAGTGTCTTAGTGAGAAGAAACCAAAAAAAGGTTTGGTTTTTGAGATCTCTAGCGATGATGGTTTTCAGATCTGCGCAGAAAGCATTGAAGGTGAGAACCATGCAGTGTTGGTTGTACTGGTTTTGCCTGTCCTTACTAGAAGTAAAATTATTACTTCTGAGGACCTCTTATTTGCTTTATTTATAGATTTTTTAAAAAGAGAGAAAGAGAAATCTCTTGTTTTTCAGCCCTAGAACAATCCTAGTTCCTGATGTCTTGATTCTATTATTTTTCTTTCCCTTTTTTGCAACATAATGTATTTAGTGGAATATGTATCACTGACCCATTTTGTTTTATCAATTGACCAATGATGTTGAACCATAGTTTGTGAAGAAATAGGCAATGTGGATCACACAGTGGAGTATTGGGTGTCCAGACCAGTTGCTGGATACCCTGCCTTCCCTTATGCCAATGTGAATTTTCAAGAGAACGAAAGCAACTGGATCCAAGGATCTTAATTTATGGCCTGGGGAAAGTTGCAAACTTCATATTCTCTCTCCAATTAGTTTATTTAAATGTGAATATCCCAGCACTTGGATGATACCCTGTCACCATTTGTCACCTGTGTGTGTGCTGCAGATGCCTGGAAGTCGCTGACTGACAAGGTTCAAGAGGCCCGCTCGAACGCCCGCCTGAAGCAGCTGTCCTTTGCAGGTAACACCCTCTGCTGAACGCAGGAGAGCAAACAGATCTTTCTGTGAGGGTCTTAAGAGTCTTAATACTTCCAGTTAACCTGCTGCCTGCTTTATGGAGGGTAATTTCTTCCCAATGAAAGGATTAAAAACTCTCACATAGAATGTGATAGCTAATACAGCGCTGCTGTGACAGCTGTGTGGTGTCCAGCTCTTTGTGACAAGCTGCTGTATCTTCCTGCTCTAAGTCTGCACTGACAGTTAGTGTTTGTTGTGCTTTATTTCTTGTTCCAGGTGTGAATGGTTTGAGGATGTTGGGGATTATCCATGATACTGTTGTGTTCCTGATTGAGCAACTGTATGGAGCGAAGCACTGCCACAACTACAAGTTCAGATTTCACAAGCCAGAGGAAGCCAATGAACCTCCTTTGAACCCCCATGGCTCTGCTCGGGCCGAAGTCCACCTGAGGCAAGTGTGAGCCTTGTTGGTATTGGGGTTAACAGCCCTTTGGCTCTATAACTAATGCTGTGGCAGGGCAGGAACAACAAATCTCAGCAGCACTAAAGCTCTCAGTTAAATGTTAACAACTGGCACGTGAAAATCAACCATTCAGCATCTTCGAAGTCTGTGCATTTTCCTGTGCCACTTTGTGGCCCTTGGCTTAACAAAGCTTTCCTGGCTGGGGCTGTTACTGCAGGTTCTCAGAACCTGCTGTGCCTACCCTGATGTGCTGGGGCTGTAAGAGAGGACAGAGTAGGCAAGGTGTGAGGCAGTAAACACATTAGACTGTTGTGGCAACCACGTGTTTATTTTCAGACAGTAAAACAAACTCCCTTTGGTCTCTTTAAATTGCAGGAAATCTGCATTTGATATGTTTAATTTCTTGGCTTCTAAACACCGACAGCCGCCAGAATACAACCCGCATGACGAGGAAGAGGAAGAAGTGCAGCTGAAATCGGCCCGGTACGCAGCAGGGCTTAAAGGTTCAAAGGGGAAAATAGTGTTAGGGTGTTAAAACGAGCGGATTTGGCTCAGTTAAGGGTTGTGTGCTTTGAGGGGTGTTGAAACCTTGAAAGCTGCCAAGCACTGCCAGACATAGAGGTGACTCCTGCAATAACAGGTGAGGTGACAGCTGAAGGTGACCACCAGACCAATCTGCCTTCAAATGCTTCTTTTCCTTGCTAATGTAAAACAATCTGATGAGAATTTGAGGAGGAAAGGGAGGAAATGATCTTTTTACATACATGTATATGAAAACACTGCATTAATTTTGATTGTGTTCTCTGTAGGCTGCAGTGTCACAGTGTATAGATTACTTCATCATGAAAAGTGCCCTAGTTAATACATGGCACAGTCTCAAATACAGGTCATCACTTAGCAGTGCCTCTTTGTTCTAGGAGAGCGACCAGCATGGATCTGCCAATGCCCATGCGCTTCCGGCACTTGAAGAAGACCTCAAAGGAGGCAGTTGGTGTCTACAGGTATGGTTCTGCTCTGGTACCGTTGCCTGTAGGATAGAGGAAGGTGGAAGCTGGAAACCTTCTGTGAAGCCAGACTGCAAAATTGAGGGGGAAAAGCAGGCTTGGGGCTTTTTCCCTCTTCCTTCTCCCTGCCCGGGTTATGTATTTGAAAAGTTATCTTCTGCACAAATCACTTGCTCCTTGCTGGATTTACCTTGACAATAGCTGAGATGTGGGCAGAGTGACCTGGTGGTGTTCTTGTTAGTATTCCCTTAGAGAAAGGTTAACAGTACCACAGTGGTCCTTATCACAAATAGCCTGTTTTCTGCAGCCTTTGTAATCTGATGCTCTTGAGTTTTGATTGTCTCATTTGAAATAATTTGTTTTTCTTGTTGCATTTTAGGTCTCCTATCCATGGCCGGGGTCTGTTCTGCAAAAGGAACATCGATGCAGGTGAGATGGTGATCGAATATTCAGGCAATGTCATTCGCTCCATCCTCACTGACAAACGAGAGAAATACTACGACAGTAAGGTGAGTTTTGGGCTTTTGTAGATGTTCTTAAAGAGTTTGGGAGAGCTAGAAAGTGGCTGTGAAGGTAGGACAGGCCTATATGAAAATTCTGTTGGGAACATCACAAATTGGGATTACAGACTTGGGCTGTTTTCATTTTTACTGGAGCTTTAGTGGCACTTCTCATTCCCTTCTGTGGTCTGGGTCTCAGATTAGCCTCAGTGAATGCGGGCATGAAATGATTCAGGCCAGGAGTGTGTGAGGCCCAGTGGAGAGAGGCTGCTGAGCTCCCTCAGAGCTGGACTGTCTGCTGGGGTGGCTGTGCTGCCCTGCCTGCACCAACCCTCCTCTGTCCTCCCTGCATAGGGCATCGGGTGCTACATGTTCCGCATTGACGACTCTGAAGTGGTGGATGCCACCATGCACGGGAACGCGGCCCGCTTCATCAACCACTCCTGCGAGCCCAACTGCTACTCCCGGGTCATCAACATCGATGGCCAGAAACACATTGTCATCTTTGCCATGCGCAAAATCTACCGAGGGGAAGAGCTCACCTATGACTACAAGTTCCCCATTGAAGACGCCAGCAACAAACTGCCCTGTAACTGTGGTGCCAAGAAGTGTAGGAAGTTTTTAAACTAGAACTTCCATCAACTGCAAGTGAGCCCTGCAGGGCCTGGGATGAACCAAAGCTTTGAGTGAGCCCCTCCCCGGCCGCTCGGACGGGACAGAGAGGCCAGAAGCAGGAGTGAAGATGGACTGGGCTCAGGGACCTGAGACTGGCGGCTATGTTTGTCCGAGTCCACATCTTCATGTCTCGCATGTGCACACTCACCCTTGTGAGAGACATGGGTGGCTGGAGAAGATCCTCAGTGTGGTTATGTTTTTGCTATTCTCATTTCCCCCCGTCCCCATATTTGTTTCTCAGCGTGGGGCTAATGAATGGGAGACGGGAGGGGAGGTCACCCAGGCCCAAGTGCCAGGGCAGCCAGTCATGGGTCATGTCCCTCTGTCTCCTGGCTCAAAGCTCTCCTGAGAGCTGAGTCAGTGGTTGGGTAGCGCAGTATTTGAGCTTGCCTCCTGGGGAGAAGAGCTGTGCCTCGCCAACGGCCCCCTGGAGCTGTGTGTCTGCAAAACACTATGTGTGAGTGGGAGTAGGTGTGCTGCCTGTGCAGGGCTCTGTGGCGCGGGGGGCTGGCTTGGCTGCTCATGAGGAGAGCGGAACAGAGCAGCCTAACACAAGGAGAGTTCTGCTGGCATCTTGCTCTGAAATCCCTGCCTGAGAGCAGGGGAACTCCTGTCATTCTTTGGCAGAGAGGGCTTGTGCCAACAGTTGGGGCACTGTAGGTCTTTGCCAGCAAAGGCTCCCGTTTACCTAAACGCCCTCTCTCTGTGGCCATGTGGGAGGGAAGTGGTCCTCTGGGTCCTGTCTCCAGTAGCTGGCTTCCTCCTCTGCCCAGCGAGCTGCTGGAGGAGCCAGCCAGCAGTGTCCCGAGGAACCAGACAGAAGTCTCTAGGGAGAGAAGGGGGCATGTGAGCCAGCCTCGGCCTTGGCTGCAGAGCAGGAGCTAGGAAGGACTGGTGTGGAGGCACTCACTCTGCTCTGCCATGCCAGAGTGTCCAAAGGCTGTGGGGGATAGGCAGGAGTGACCCTGTGGGCAGGTGCCTGTCATGGTCAGTCATCTGGGTATAGTCTATGTTGCATTCCCCAGGAGACACAGCAAGGGCACCACAGCGGAGCCCAAGTTCTCTGCAAAGGCAAGGCTAAGCACCAGCTGGCCTCATCCACGCAGCATCCCTAACTTAAGGGAAATGCGTGAGGTATTGGTGCAGTGGACAAGGAACCAGGCCAGGTCTGAGCAAGTTGAGGGACACCACCGTCCTGGTTGGAGCAGTGTGAGTCCTTCCCATTGGGTCTGCCCCCGTGCCTCAGAGCAAAACCAGAGAGAGCGAAGTGAGAGACCCAAGCCAACAGTGACAACATTGGATTCTGCTCTGTTCTGTTTACAGTTTAGTATTTAAGGTTTTATAAATGTAAATATATTTTGTATATTTTTCTATGAGAAGCACTTCATAGGGGAAAGCACTTATGACGAGGCTTTTTACAGTGGTATTATCCTAATTTAAGAAAATCTCTTTTTAATGATTTTTTTTATTTTCATAGGACGGTTCTAGGAAATACCTGGCTGGACACAGTCTGAGCCTTTCTCCAGTGGGGGGGTTGCTTTAGTTTTGTTTCTACTCTTGTTCTGCCTTTTTGACTTCAGTAACTGTCTCCAGGAGGGTTGGCTGGACCTTAAACTGTATTTGCCCGTTAGGACGGGCAGGAGGGAGAGCTGCCCAGCATGGTATGTTTGGCTCTGTGGGAGGAGAATGTCTGACTCAGGCAGAAAGTTTGATTCTGCCTTGCCCACGCTGGCATTCTGCAAGGACTTAAAAAGGAAAAACAAGACAGGATGAGACCTGATCCTCGATACCTCTTTGCTGGGAGGCCAGTCTGAGACATGCACCTCCTCCCACAGTCTGTCCCTCAAAGACAGAGGGGTTTTTCTGCGTAGAAAGGAAAGCAGGAAGCACCCTTGCTTTTCTGAGCTTTCCTTTTGGTTAGGTTGCAGTTGTTATGGGAGCCTCTCTTCCTGGAGCCAACATATCCGAGGGCTGCTCTGAACCGGCACCAGCAGTTGGTGGGGAAGGGACTGGGAGTGCCTGCTGACTCGCCAGGTCTCACAGAGGAGCATCCCCAATCCACACCTCTCTGGTCTTGAGATTTCTTCCTCTGCCCTGAGAAGGAAAAGCAGCGCTCGGAGGTTCGGAACCTGCCGATTTCCTTTTGTTATTGCACTGTGTGAGGATAATTTGTTGGTAGCTGTTGAAAGCAAAGTCACATTGACGCTGCATTTGTTACTGAGATGATTTGATGCACTGACAGTTTGGGAACGCACATACCTTGGGGAGCCCAGAGAGTGCCCACCTGGGGGATCTCTTGGCCCTTTTGCTTCCATTTCTGATGCAGGGTGGGGGCATAGCCCTCGCCATGGCAAAGCCCCTGAATTTGTCCCAGAGCTCTACTACGCCGTGCTTTCTCACCCCTGCGCTGCTGCCGCCTCCCGATTTCCTGGCTGCGGGAGGAGGCTCCACTGGGAAGCGCTGCCCAGAGCCACCCCACGTGGGGAGAAGTGGGAAGGAGGGTCGGGGGGGGGAGCTCTGTGTCTCAGGAGTCCCCCAGGATCCAAGTGCCAGGCAACCTCCTCCCGCCGGGACCAGCCGAGCCGGCGGGCTGCCCGCTTTGCTGCTATTCCCGTTGCGGCTGCCTTGGCAGGTGCCGCTGTGGCCAGTGAAACTGTCTGTACCCCAGGGAGCTGCGCCCACCATGGCCAGCCCGGGCTTGTGGGGCAAGTGGCAGCAGGGCTGGGACAGCCAAGGGCACCTGAGCCCGCCCACCCTCAGCCTGGGCTGGCCAGGAGCACCCAGCTCCCCGTGTATGAATGTATATTTTATAAGGACTGACGCAGATCATGGTATCTGAAAATACTAAAAAAGGAACCTTAGGGCGTTTTTGGTTTTTTTTGTAAAAACTGACATGTTTTTTTTAAAGGAGAAGCGGGTCATTGCAAAGGGCTGGGTATCTTTTCTTTCTGGTTTTCTTTCATTTCAAAGCAATACCGGGTTCTTCAGCAGGACGGTCTGTGCAGAATCATGCCATTCACCCATACACTGGTCCACTCTCAACACCTGCAAATTTTTTTATAACTATAAATACAATATATATAGGAACTAATATAGTAATGCACCGTGTAATGAAGCCTAGTTCAGTATCGGTTCATGGCTTTTAATTCTCTTAACACTATAGATAAGGATTGTGTTACAGTTGCTCACGGCTCCAGGAAAGCCTTGCTTCACATTCCCCACCGGCAGCCAGGACCGGGAGCTGGGAGCGGGTGGCTCGGCCTTTTCCTGGCCCTTCTTGTTACAGTCAGTACTTGTACAACTTGGTTTCTTCCTTTCCTTCCTCTCATTTTGGTTATGAATGTTGGGGTACCACCTACATATAGGGAAAAATGTGCTCTGTGCTTTCCTGGTATCTTTTTAACAAGGTACAGTAGCTTTGTCTATCAGCCAAGAACTATACTTGTGGTGTTTCTTTTATTGAACTTACAGTCTCTTTAGTAACTACAGGTAGGTGAATAATTGTTTCAAAAATTAAAAAAAGGCAAAAAAAAAAAAAAGCTCTGCAAAGGCAAGGTTATGTTCTAGAAATACATTTCTTGACAACTTATCATGTATAACAAAACCTGTTTTTTCTTGTGTTCTTCCAATCTTCTGGTTGTTTGGGGTTTTTTGTTGTTTTGTTTGGTTTGTTTTTTTTTTTTTTTAAGAGGAAATGTGTCTAAAGTACATCAGTGTTAACTCCCTGCCACAGGGAAGAAGGAAATACTTTAATAGTTAAAAAAAAAAATGCTGAAAGCTCTGCAAAAGACTGAATGTAAAAATAAAACATGTACATAGTTGTAAAAAAAAAAAAAAAAAAAACAAAAAAGAAAAAAAAAAGGAGTTTTTAAACATGTTTATTTTCTATGCACTTTTTTTTATTTAAGTGATAGTTTAATTAATAAACATGTCAAGTTTATTGCTGCAGAGGGCTCTCTCCATTTCTTCTTGAGAATTGAAAAGCTGCTGCTTCTCCAGGACGCTCACAAGGCATGGGAGCCCCTGGCCAGCACCAAGGACTGCTCAGGGTGTTCAGTGAGGAGCCTTTGGCTCGCGTCTGTGCGGGTCACCTTGGGCCACTGTCGGGGGGCTCTGGCCAGGCGGTGGGGCCTCACACCCAGGCTGCCCATAGGATGAGGCAGGGTGAAGTGGGGCCAGCAGTGTGAACATTAACCAGGCTGTGGCAGCCTGCTTGTGCCTGCAGCCCCCTCCCAGTCCTCAGTGGCACAGAGCACCATGGCCACGGCGAACGACAGGGCTGTCCTGCAGACCATCTTTAACCCCAGCACACCTTTTGGGGATATCCCAGGGTTGGATGAGGAGGAGGAGGATGTCCAGGATGAAGGTCAGTGATGCTGTGCCAGGTTCTCGCTGGAATTGACAGCAGGGTCTCCATGGGGCAAGCAGGCAGGCAGGGAAGGAGGCTCTGCTGGCTGGGAGCAGTGCCTGCTGGAGGCTGGACATCGGCACCCTGTGTCTGTTCCCTTCCTGGACAGGGAGTATAGGGTGGCAGCGGGACTGAGCCTCGTGGGGTGTCCTGGTGCCACCACTTCCCAGTCAAGGTCTCCCCTTTCACTACAATAGTAGAAGCTTTTCCGTTGGAGCTGCTGGATCAAGTCCGGGAGCTGGAGCTGCAGGGGGTTTCTGCGGCTGAGTCAGGAGACGTAAGCACGGCCCTGGAGCGCTTCAATGAGGCCATTCGCCTGCTCCCTGAGCGCGCCTCGGGCTACAATAACCGGGCCCAAGCCCTACGCCTGCGCGGAGACGTGGCAGGTGAGCAGCGTAGGTGCGGGTGGTCCCCTGGTACCCCCAGCCCCCACCAATGCCTCCCCTCATTGCCAGGTGCCCTTCAGGACCTGGACGCCGCCATACGCCTGAGCCGCGGCTGCGGACGTGCCGCTTGCCAGAGCTTCGTGCAGCGCGGCCTCATCCACCGCCTGCAGGCGCGGGACGAGGATGCCCGGCGGGACTTCGAGCGCGCAGCGCGCTTGGGCAGCGCCTTCGCCCGACAGCAGCTCGTGCTTCTCAACCCCTACTCTGCGCTCTGCAACCAGATGCTCTGCGAGATGCTCGGTCGGCTGCGCAACCCCGATGGCACTGGAAGCGACTGAGACGGGCAGGACCTGGGCCAGGCAGCGAGTGGACTGGGCACAGCCGTGCTTCTGAGGTGGCCCAGGCAGACGTGTCCTGGCGGCCAGAGAAGGTCCACCTCAGGTGCCAGAGCTCCTGTTCCTCCTTCTGGCTAACAGCCAAGGACTGGAAAGTACCAAAGAACCTTGCTGCGTTTGTCTCACTCTGCTCCACCCCCAATAAACCTCCCTCTGTTCTCAGCACCTGGGCTCTGCCTGTGGTGTGATTGTGGTGCGATTCCCAAGCGTGCACAGCCCCGGTGAGATGGGTGGCCTGGTGGGTGCAAGTCTGGACCGCCTTCCTTGAGGAGGGCAGATTGGAGGCACGGGGACGCGCACACCCTATCCTGTCTGGGTGGTCTCCGGCCGCTCTCGCAGGCGGCAGGACTGACCCCGCGGCTGCGCGCAGCAATCCCGCTCGGGGAAGGCTGGGGCGGGCGCCCGGCAGAGGGATGAGCGCTCGCAGCTGTGCTGAGGCCCGCCCCTGCGCCGCATGCACTGCCTGCGTGCTGGGGCCCAGGCGCAGAGCCGCACTGCAGACTGGGCTGGACGCAGTAGCAGCAATGCTGCAGGTAAGGTGCAGCTGGGCCACATCCTCCGACCCTGCTGTGTGCTGGAACACCGGGGCCCAGCGTGGTGGACGCCCCCACGTCCCTGCTGTAGCTGCCTCTCTCCTAGCACTGAGCACAGCTGATATCCCATGGGTTGTCCCAGGGGCTGCCCGGGGGCTGCCCTTGCCGTCCTGCTGCTACTGCTGCTTAGCCGCCTGGTGCTCTGCTTGGCAGGTGAGGCTGTGGTAAGGTCTGGTGCATGACTCCGGGAGCAGGACTCCTGCCGCAGCTCTGATGTGTCGCGGGCTCTCTGGCAGCGCTGGGGGAACTGGATCCCTCCCCTGACGGGCAGCCGCGAGCAGTGTGCACACTGCAGGACGGGGAGAGTCGCGTCTTCTTCACCTGCTGGGTTTCCCGGCCAGTCCGCGGTGCCACACTGGCCTGGTACCTCAACGGTCAGAAACAGGAAGTCAACCTCTCGACTGCGGACGCTGCCAGAATCCTCACCCTCACCGGCCAGCACTCCGACCACCAGCTCAACTGTTCCCTGACCAAGCCGACCTCCAGTGAGACCTACAACACCTCCATCCTCCTCGATGTACAGTGTAAGGCCCACGGTATCGGCCTGCTCCAGACCAGGATGTGGGGAGGGCATGTGGGGCTCCCATCCAGCTTGGGCAGGACCATAACCCGCGTCCATCACAGCCACAGCAGGGCAGCATCTTGTCAGTCCTGTGCAAACAAGGTGGACAAGCACCCCTGGACCCTGTCAAGACAAATCCTGCTCCCAGCTGTGTTGCCCCCATCCTTCCTGCCCATCTCACTACCTCTGTTTTTTACCCAGATAAGCCGGACATCCTGCAGAAAGGTGCCCACTACCAGGAGGTCGAGGATGCTGGCCTTCTCCTGGTGCTCTTTATGCTGGTGCAAGCCAACCCACCCACCAGCATCACCTGGGTGGATCAGGATGGGCATGTGATGGTCAACGCCTCCAAATTTCTCCTCCTGGGTGTCACGAGCTACCCAGGGCTGGCCAACCGCTCGCTTCACATCCATCTCAGCTGCACAGCTGGAAACCTCTCTGTCAGTGCAGCCAGCAGTGTGGGCATCACCACCGCCTCCCTCCTGCCCACAGGTAGCTGCTGAGGGGTGGGCATGGTGCAATGGCCACGTGGAAGGGTGCTGAGGGGTCTTTGCTGCCAATGCAGGTCTGCTGGATGCCCGTGTGGAGCTGCCTGTCCTGGGTGTTGCTATTGGAGCAGCCCTGGCCCTAGCTGCCCTGCTCAGCTTGGGCTCCTATGCTGCCTGCCTGGCATGCCGCTTGCCCAAGCTGGTGCTAGGTCCAGGGCAAGTGGGGGAGAACAGCCCACCCAGCCAATGTTCCCATTGCAACAGCTCTGAGCCCCCGCAGCCCCAGGGCACACGTCTGCCCCGCCAGACCCGGTCCCTGCCACCCAACCTGTGCCTCAGTGACCTTGCACAGGAAGATGGAGGTAAAACCCTGATGTGTCAGTGCAGTGAGACATATTGGGCCCCAGGTCCTGCCTGGGTGAGGGATAGATTTCCTGGCTCTCATCCCTTTCCTTCCCTGCAGCTTCCCCCAAGGATGCAGGAGCTGGTGCTAGGGGAGAAGAGAGTGCCCTGCTGGATCTGGAGAACTCCCTGGTCCTCAGCAAGCTTGGTAAGCGGAGCAGGTGGGCCAGCAGCCCCAAAAGATGTGTTGTGGGACATAGAGCTCCGTGGCTGCCCCAACAGGCAGTGAATTCTTTGTCCTGCAGGTTTTGTCCAGCTCCCAATGTCCGGGCGCATCTACAAAGTGCCCAGCACGAGCAGTGATGAGATCTGGCTGTGAGCTGCTGCGTGGTGCCTGTGAGCCAGGGCTGCCTGGCACCAGGTACGTACCAGCCCCTAGAGCCACACAGCCGAGGGTGCCAGGAAGGCCGTGATGGGAAGTGGGAGCTGACCAGCCCCAGCTCTGTGTTATGCTATGTGATGCAGGGCTTGGGAACTGCACTGTCAGCCAAGGCATGGTTTTATGTAGTCCATGAACTTTACCAATATTCTGTTATAATCAAAATGCATCAAAGCTGTTTATAGCCAGGCTCTAATACATTGATTCCTCCTGGGGTAAAGCCAACAACCAGCTTTGCTTTAGCAGGTTTGTGACTTGCTTGCTGCATGACCCTCTCTGCCTCTGTCCCTGCTGCTGTGGCAGATGGGTGGGAGGTCAGCGGAGCAGGGGCTGGGGAGAGCTGTCCCAAAGGCAATAAACCAAATTCAAGCATCCGTGTGGTGCCGCACAGGTTATTTCTGCTTGGCAGGAGCTAAGGGACTGTTCTCAACAGGAAAGGATGTTCAATACTAAGGAGCAGAGGAGATTCAAGATCTCCAGGTCAGAGCTTGCAACACCCTGAGCAGATCTGAGTGCTGTGTCTGAGTGTGGAATTTATTCCTGTTTGCTCCAGCCCTCATACCATGTGCTCAAGGAGCCTCTGCTCTGCAGCACCTGTGGCACAGAGAGCCTGACACTGGGAAAGGCTGGTTTAATGCTGAACTCCTTGGGAACAAGTCAAAAATGGAGCCATTAGGCAGCTTCTGCAACAAATATGGTGAGTCGAGCCCTACTCCGTAACACAGAACAGCCTGGCAATGTCTCTTAGACCAGAGAGGCTTCTGATTTGCTGTGTGACATCTCACAACCTGCTCTGGGTACACCTCAGCATCCAGCAGCAGACGGTGATCCAGGAGATGAGGCTTTAATGTGAACCATCAATTAAAGCTTAGCACCTCTGCCTCCGCTGCTTGTGAGGGTGGGTTGGATGGTGGGCTCCTGCCCTTCTGCCCATCAGCCAGGGGCTTGAAGTGCTGCAGGGAAAAGAACATGCTCATGCAAAGATTTGACTCCCATTGCTCAGAGCACACACGTGTCTAAACCCACTGGCCACATTGGTCTGCATGAGTTGTGTGCTCAGCAGTCATCCCAAGGAAATGCATTCTGGCTTGTGTTGGCCAACATGGCACCTCAGCCCGGAGCACAGCCTAGCTCCCTGTGTCAGGCAGAGGTACCAGGGAGAGGAGCAGCTGAGAACACATTCTCTGGGGCCCAACAGCCCTTTGTACACACCCATTGCACTGCAAAGCCAAACGTGAAGGGAGCAGCTGTGCAGTGCTGCTAGCTGAGTGAGCAGCACCTGGGTGGAGCTGAATACCTGCGAGTTCTTGAACTCCAAGAACAGGGAGAAGAGGACATGCAGAGGGTGGATCCGGCTCTTGTACACGGGGATGTCCAGAATGGCTGCGGGTGAGATCAGAAGTGCATGAGAGCACCTGGTCTGCACTACCCCAGAGCATTGTCAGGAAGGGCTGAGCTCCCCCCTGCCCACCACCACCTGGGCCTCCACACACTAAAGACCCCTGTAGTACAAGGGCCCACCTCCCACTGAAGCAGCAGGGAATGATCCTGACTGCTCAGGGCTGAGCCTGCAGCTAAAGCTCTTGCTTTCAGTGAGCGTGCCAGGCCAGCATCCCATTGTGACAGCAGCACAGCCTCCCCAGCTCACCACAGATCATGTCGATGTACTCGGCAAGGTCACAGCTCATCTCCGCGGTCGGAAGACCCACCTGGAACAGACAGGGCTGTCAGATCTGCTCCCAGACCACATACAGAGCATACAGAGGCCACTGCAGCAGCAGCTGGGAATTCCAGTGCTGGGCTGCTCCCCAACTTGTGGCAAGGGCAGAGTCATGAAGAGGAACAAGCCCAAGAGGCCTGGGCTGTGGGAGGGAGCAGGCACCCAGCTTTCATGGCAAATGGCTTCTAAGACCATACGCTAAGTAACCATTGGTCACCCAGACACTCTACCTTTCCTAGGAGCTCCTCAAACTCTGGTGACCATTCCTGCATCAGGGTCTCGATGTCAGGCATTGGCCTGCCAAGGAAAAGAAGAACATCAACTTCAGGATCACACACAACCTTCCACTGCCAGCATCAGGACTCACCTGGAGTAATGGACTGTGGCAGGAGGTTTGCAGCGATGCAGTTCACTAATACTTTCAATCCAGCTCTCAATGGCTTTGGGGTTCTTTTCTGCATTCTCCAAACTCTTCACTTTTATCTGCTGCTAAAAACACAAATATAAACCTGGAAGTGTTTCATGGTGTTTTGGGGCTTTTTGGGAAACCTGCATTCACTCCTGGTGAACCAGGCCTTCTCTCTTTCCCAGCTGCACTTCACCAACAGATTTCTGCAGGCAAAATGCTGACTAAAACTGAGTATGAACAGCCAAAAGGAAATAAAGCATCATCTGAAGTGAACAGACCCAGAGTTTGTAGCAAGACTTGCCTGAAGCAAGGCTCAGATCCACTGCAGTTTAAAACTATCGATTGAAGCAAAAGGTCTGGTTTTGCTGCTTTTAAAGTCAAGTTCTCAGTTGTAAGAGTAAAATGCCATGGTTTTACTCCAGGAAGGGTGCAGCAAGTGCAACCTCCCTCTCCCTGACTCACTGTGATGTTGTGCTGCTTGCAGCTCTCTGTCAGCCAGAGGGAGAGCACAGTGGGATCCGACTGCTTGGTTGAGGGCTCATCCAGGACCAGCAGGCCAAGGTTGTCAGGCTTGCCATCAGGACGAGGAACCTGGAGAAAAATAGAGCCCTGTTCTCTGTGGAGTCCAGGGCAGGTTTGTACAGAGCCTCCCTGTGGGCTCTCTCAGATGTGCATTCTGAGTACGGTGCTGCCTGAAAAGCACACGGTGTTGGAGAAGGAAAAACCCAGCCTTTGCCCCACATTACCCAAGTGCTGTTTGAGAGGTGACCAAGCCACCAGCGTAGTTCCCAGGTGTC
>JACBWW010000043.1:2001725-2083132 GCA_020086605.1 Lanius collurio | reverse complement strand
CGGCCGGCCAGAGCGGCCCGGCCGCGCGCGCCCCCTGGCGGCTGGGAGGTGCCACCGTCCCGTCCCGCCCCGCCGTGACGGCACTTCCGGGTGCGGACGTGGCGCGGCGCCGCCATCTTGCGGGGCCGCCCGGGAACCGGAGAGAGCGGAGGGAGCGAGCGCGGATCCCGCCGCCGCCGCCGCTGCTATGGTAAGGGAAGGGCCTGTCCGCCGCGGGCAGCGCGGGGCTCGGGGCAGCCCCGCCCGCCCGGCCTGCGCGCAGGCCGCAGCTGGAGCCCGCGGCCTGGCGGGACGGAGCGCGGCGTTGCCGTCCCAAGTAGGGCCGGGGCCCTTGGGGGCGGCGGGGACGCGGCACTTTTTCTCTGGTGACTCGGAGCCACGGTGCCTCCTCAGCACGGCCTCGCGCCTGCTTTGAAGGGCATTCGGGGTCTCGGGTGTAGCCGGGCGGGTAGTGCCTGCCTGCTCCTCAGTGTGACCCTGAGACCCCTGTGTCTCAGGGTTGAACCGGCTCAGGTTGTCCGTCGCGGCGGTGTATGGGTCAGCACAGACCCGCACACGGCACCGTCAGAGCTAAACTGTACCCGAGGTGTGGCAGGGATCAGCGCTGCCACCTTTGATGGTTTCTGATACTTTCTGTCAATAACAGCAGTTGCGGATTTAAAAGATCTGAAGTGCAGAACAGAGTTATCCTGACAAAGGTAATTAACTTCTGTAAGCGAAAAATATAGGGAGGAAGTCTGGGCAGACTGAGTGAAGGAGAAAATGCAGCTGGTGAGTGCCTTGCTGCTCTGTCGGTGTGATAACGCCTGCGAGCTGCCCGGGAGTCATTCAAGGGCTGTAAGTGATAACCAGGGCTTCGTTAACCCGGCTGCGCTGTGCATATGGCACTGGAGAGAGATGTGACATTTCACAGCATACCTGTGTCTAGTTGTAAGCTTGGGCAGCCTGATGGAAAAGTCGATAACCTGGCACCTCCCCTAATGCTTCCAGGGGATGTTACACCTCGGTGTATGTGAAATCTGGAATGATTGTTTGCCTGACAGGAGCAGGGAGAGCTCTCAGGATCATGTCGGGACAGAATGTGAAACAGAGACAAAAGCAGAGATGTCTCTGCTCTTGACATAGTTCATTTCTTGGTCACAGTGAAAGATTTAAGATCTTGTTTAAGCGAGGGCATGCAGGTGAAGTATGGTGGGAAGAGATCATTTCTGTGAGCACGGAGCAGGAGGCCTGGCTCACGCACCGCCCTCCTCCAGGTGCTGTTGGCAGCCGCTGTGTGCACAAAGGCAGGGAAGGCCATCGTGTCCCGGCAGTTTGTGGAGATGACTCGTACCCGCATCGAGGGGCTGCTGGCGGCATTCCCAAAGCTGATGAACACGGGGAAGCAGCACACATTTGTGGAGACAGAGAGCGTGCGATATGTCTACCAGCCCATGGAGAAGCTCTACATGGTGCTGATTACCACAAAAAACAGCAACATCCTGGAAGACCTGGAAACACTCCGACTCTTCTCTAGAGTGGTAAGGATTCATCACTTGGTGACATGCCTGTAGCCCAGAACGGTGCTGTTGTGAGTGATCTGTTTTTGAGCTGGTGCAGGTGTGCTGCCTGCCTCCACCTGGTAGGTCCATGTTCTAGAGCTTCCCTTCTTGACTGGACGGAAAGCTCTGAACTTCTAGTGGTAGTTTTGAACTCCACATAAAAAAATCATCAGTTATACTTCAGCTGGTGAGACCAGAGGGCTGACTGTGATTTAGCATTAAATATTGTCTGTACAATGTGAGGCTGTTGCAAGTGTAGCACTGCTATGCAGGGATCCTGAAGCAGCGAGTTTGTGTCTTCACACAACCAAAGGGTTTTCAGGAAATTTGCTGTCCCCAGCATGCAGTTGGGTTCCTTTGAGTTGGTGTTATGAGGAAGCTGAGAGGGTCTGTAAGGATTTTAGTGTAGAAAAACTAACAATGGCAAAACTTCATCTTGTTTATTGACGATGTAATGGTACCAAGAGCAGCATAAAGGTGTGCTGGGCTTGGGAGGGTCTGGCACAGTTGTGATCTCTGGGGGATGATAGAAAGTGTTTACACAGTACCGTTTGTGGGTACTCCTTTAAAATGCTCTCCCCTTCCAGATCCCTGAATATTGTCGAGCTCTGGAAGAGAATGAGATCTCTGAACACTGCTTCGACCTGATCTTTGCCTTTGATGAAATTGTCGCCCTGGGCTACCGTGAGAATGTAAATCTGGCACAAATTCGGACCTTCACTGAGATGGACTCGCATGAGGAAAAAGTGTTTCGGGCAGTCAGAGAGGTGAGCAGGGACACCTGCAATCCAGACACGAGGTGCTCTGTCTGGGAAACACCACCTTTGCTATACAGAGGTGTTTCTTCACTTTGGTGGGACCGTGCAATTATTTCGTTTTTCTGGGAGCTAAATGCTCTGTCTTGTTTCTTTTCTTGGCAAGGGGTTTGTGGGCAACAGCACTTTGTTCCTGTGTAGGGCAGGGCTGAGGTTGCAAAGCTCCATCAGCCTCTTATGTTTTCCTTCAGACCCAGGAACGGGAAGCGAAAGCTGAGATGCGCCGTAAAGCGAAGGAGTTGCAGCAGGCCAGGAGGGATGCGGAGAGACACGGCAAGAAGGCACCAGGGTTTGGGGGCTTCGGCAGTTCGGCCGTGTCCGGGGGAACAACAACAGCGATGATCACAGAGACCATTATTGAGACCGAGAAGCCCAAAGTGGCACCAGCACCAGCCAGGTAGTGGGGACAGCGGGTGGCAGAGGTTGGAGTCAGCATTGGCTCAAACAATGTGCCCAAACAGAGGGTCTAACATGAGTTCCTCATCTGTGTAAATATTGAGGAGCATTTGTGCTGCATACCACAGGTAGCACTCCATAGTCTCTCGGGATTCTTGGATGAGCAATGAGCTTCCGTTTTGTGTGAGAAAAAGTGGTCCCAACTCCTGATAATGCATGGAACCATATCCAAATGTAAATTATAACTTGGCACCCTACACATAAGATGATTAGTCCCATGCATGTTCTCCCCCAAAAAGGCTGCTGAGTTGAATGCTGTGTTGTTGGGATGGTCAAGTTACAGCATTTGAAGATAACCGAGAATGGGGAACCTGTTGCTGTCAGCTGACTTGGAGATTATTACACCTTTTATTTAGGCCTTCAGGTCCCAGTAAAGCCTTGAAACTCGGCGCTAAAGGGAAGGAGGTGGACAACTTTGTGGACAAGCTGAAATCGGAAGGAGAAAATATCATGACTTCTGTAGGCAAGCGCTCTGCAGAAGCAGCCAAAGTTCTCGCTCCTCCCATTAACATGGAGAGGTGAGTGCTGCCCTTGCTTTGGAAGCAGTCTCCTCATGGCTCTCCCTGCGTGTGGCTTTGGGAGAGAGCTTCCCTGCTCTTCTTTGGATTTTTCTGTGTTTTCTTACCTTGTAACTATAAAAGATGGGCAAAGTCTGGGAAAGCATGTCAGCAAAAAAGCAGATCACTGGTTTGGTTAGGCATCCTCCTGACTAAAATGGGCCATCCATCCATTGTTGAGCTGAAGTGGAAATTTTCCTGTGCTTTTTTTCCTGTGCCATTCTCCCTGTTTCCCAGTCTTGTTGCTGCTCAGGATGGAGGCATTCATGGTTTGTTTTACACGCAGCAATTCAGAACTTTTTAGTGCCCTGAGCCATGCTGCAGCCCGTCAGAGGGGATTTGAATGACCAGCATGTCAAGATGCTGCATCACTGCTGTTTAACTGGGCTCCCATCCCTTGCAGACACATCCACATGCACCTTCCTGCCCCTGAGTTCCTTTTCAGAGCAGTATTAGCCCCCTCTGTACCAGCTGTGCTGTTGTTTGAGAGCCTCTGCCCAGTACACGCAGCCTGTCCTTACTGAGCACTGATTTCTCTGTCATCTGGGAGATACTGAATGTAGGACTTGAGCTTTTTCTCTGTCTCTCTAGTGTGCACATGAAAATAGAGGAGAAAATCTCCTTGACCTGTGGCCGTGATGGAGGGTTGCAGAACATGGAGCTTCATGGCATGATCATGCTGCACATTTCTGATGAAAAGTTTGCACGGATTCGCCTGCATGTAGAAAATGAAGACAAGAGGGGAGTGCAGCTACAGGTAAAGTCTGTTTGGAGTCCCATGCTGTTGAACATGGTTCTGTTGCTTTCCAGGGAAAAAGTACTGGAAATACTCAAATATGTTGCTGTCCTGTGTTCTTGTCCAAGCCTTCTCAGCAAATGCATTGGAAATGGGAGTGTGCAGGTGTAGTCAGTGCAGGAATTAGCAGAAGTGCAGGGCCAGTCATGCTCAAGGGATTGAAGTTCACAGGAGAAAGGTGATCTCAGTCGCCATCCCGGCCTCAGAGCCTTATCTGCCCAGCAGTGCACCTTGGCATGCCAGGTGACCTCACTTGGACTTTGCAGCAGCCTGGTGTGTTGCTCAGTGCCTGTTTGTGTGATGTCAGCTGCAGCTGTGGAGTGGAAATGGGATAACAAACTTCCTATGCCAATGGGGAATGAATTTATTCTCTTGGAAGCTGTTTATTTCTGGGGTTTTTTGTCCTGTCACTGCTGTACCTGGGACGATTGCTGGAGCACTTGATTGCAGTCAGCAGTAGCAGTTCAGAAGGTTCTTAGGAGACTTGTCCTTCCCTTTCTCCCTCTTTATGTGAACTTACTGATCCCTGGAGGTGGTGCTGCTTTGACACACTCTGGCTGACTCCTTGCAAGGAACTTGTCTGTACATCATCACTGTCTCCAAGTTTACCTCCTTCCAGTACATCCCATGAGTGAGTTGCTAGCAGCACTCCCACAAGCAATGCTTCAGGTGGAAGATGAGACCAAACCCTGTGCTGATTCCTGTATTTCTAGTGTAACTTGAACAGTGTCTTGCAAAAAATCCTCTGCTTCTAAAAAGCTGCTCACTATTGAGGTTGCAAAGAGAGTGTTTAAATGGAGTTTGGCCACTGACATGTATGTGCATTAAGGTTGCTGAGGGGAGACAGTAGTGTTATGGTGTCAGGCTGTTTTTTCCCGACAGCATTAGATTGATTTTTCTGTCTGCTCTGAACATTCAGGATGGTCTTTGACTTAGAGTTGCTCTGTGGATATGAGCCTGCATCGCTAGAGTCTCTGGTATAGTAGCATGTAAGAAGGACAGTGGTGCAGATCCTTCCTGTCACATTAGCATTTCCTGGAAGGAATCCCAAGTTGATAAGCAGTTGGGCTCCAGATGGACTTCTGAGCCAGGAGGAAACCTGATGTGTGTTTTGTCAAAGCAAACACTGGAATGTGTAGGCCTGTCCTGGTAGAACCTTCATTACCTACGGTTCTGTCCTTGGGCTTAGACCTACAGTCTGGGCATGTGTTCCTCTTTCAGACTCACCCAAATGTGGACAAGAAGCTCTTCACTACAGAGTCACAGATCGGTTTGAAGAACCCAGAGAAGTCATTCCCTATTAACAGCGACGTGGGTGTGCTGAAGTGGAGGTTGCAGACCACAGAAGAGTCCTTCATTCCATTGACAAGTGAGTGCGAGTCTGGGGGCTCAGGCAGAGGAAGCCAATGTTTGTCCATGAGCTGCTGGTAGCTGTGTTGCAGCAGCTGGGCTGCCTGGAGCCTGGCATGTTATGAGACCTTGGAGTATACTATGTGCATCCATTGGATAGTGCCTGTCCTTGACTGTGTGTTTTCTGTAACACTTCAAAGAAAATAGAGAGCTTTTCTTACAGTCAGAATTTCTTGAGGGTGACTTTGCTGGGTGTTTTGAAATGCATCATCTTGTGAAAGCCTATTCTATATGAAGGGCCTGCATGGTTCACATACTGTATCTGTTTCCTCAGTTAACTGCTGGCCATCAGAGAGTGGGAACAGTTGTGATGTTAATATTGAATATGAATTGCAAGAGGAGAGCTTAGAGCTGAATGATGTGATCATCACCATCCCCTTGCCGTAAGTAACGCTCCTTATCCGCACAGCACTAAGGAGTCCCATCACCTCCTTCCCCTCCCTGTTTTGTGGCTCTGGCCAAGCCAATGGGTGTTAAGAGGTGTTTTCTGAGCTCTGTGCAGGGAAGTGATTGTCACTTTTCATTGCCTGCTCTAGATCTGGTGTCGGCGCCCCAGTGATTGGGGAGATTGATGGTGAGTATCGCCACGACAGCCGGAGAAACCTCCTTGAGTGGTGCCTGCCAGTGATCGATGCCAAAAACAAGAGCGGTAGCCTGGAGTTCAGCATAGCAGGGCAGCCAAACGACTTCTTCCCCGTGCAAGTCTCCTTCATCTCCAAAAAGAACTATTGCAACATACAGGTATGGTCACTGCTGATGCTCCATAGGTGGCATGTCACCCTTGCCTCAGTCCCTGGCTGGCTGACACTGGCCACGCTGTCCCACTGGCCATGGCTAAAGGGTTGACATTAACCTGCCTCGGAGATAGCTGGATTCAGGAGTTCCAGTGGACAGCACTGGCAGCTGACACTTCATGGAGTTGGCCTGAAGTTTCAGCTGTGTCTTCAAGTCTCTGAGTAATCATTAATTCTGCTTAGACATTGTTGGAAAATCCATCGGCCTTGTAGCCATAACATTGCTTGGCATACAACCATCTTCACTGAAGTGTAGCCAGTGGCTGCCACTTTGCTCCTCAGTGGAGACACAGTTACCACAGAAAATCACTCCCCTCTTTCAGGATTCCTGGGGAAATAAGATCTTTGTTTCAGGGCTGAGTTGTGGTTTGAAGGCACCAGGTTGGTTGTGCCCTTGTGGTCATCATGGCATTGGGAAGTGTGGCATCGCTGTGGTAGGGAGGGATGTTCAATGCTGAGCTAACGTTGCCTGTTGTCTCCACAGGTTACCAAAGTGACCCAGGTAGACGGGAACAGCCCTGTAAGGTTTTCCACTGAAACCACCTTCCTGGTGGACAAGTACGAAATCCTGTAATGCCAGACATGGTGATGCACAAAGGAAGAAATTTTTAAATTAAAAAAAAAAACAAGGCCGACGTTTATTCTGAATGTTGGGAACGCCACAGCCCCCTCTGCTAAGACACGTGGCTCTGTCTGCCATTGCAGTGTTCCTGGGTCACAGACATTTTTGCAGAGAAGTGACGTGCTTGTGGGGGGAAAGGCCACAAATTTCTTTGGCAGATTTTTACCGACTGGCAAAAAAGCAAGATCTCCGCAGAGAGCCTGACTTTGACATGTCCCCCTCCCCCAGAGATGCTTGGAGCTCAGCCCAGAGCCGACCAGACATCATTCTCTTCTCTCCTGAAGCATCACATGCTGTTCCATTCTTGGTGCTGCCATTTTAATTTCTCCTTGGCCTCTGGTTCTCCTGCGTGGGGCCACCTGCTGGTCCTGACCCTTCCATCTGGTGGAAGCTGAGCAAGTTGACCTTGGCTTCAGAGGTGGGGGGGTCATGGCAAGGGCACAGCGTGGGGAAGAGGAATCTGGGGGCTCAGTCCTTTTGCCCCACACAGTTACTGCTGTTCCTCCAGCTCTGCTGTGTGGCAATGGCCCAGCTCCAGGTGGTCTGGTTCCTGCTGCAGCAGCAAGAGCGTCCGAAGGGGACTGTGTCCTCACTGTCTTCCACAGCTGTTCTCAGGCCAGGCTTTGGAGGAAGCTTAGTTAGGTTAGAACCAGTTGTGGATCCTTTGCAAGGCTGTTTTGGTGTCTTGGGAGGTAGAAGGCTTTGCCTGCCTGGTGAAAGGAGCTGTGGAGCCTGGTTGACTTACTTGGCCTGCATGTCAGGACCTGTCTCAAACCAGTGTTGGTTCAGCACTGACAGGTGTAGGAGAAGGAAATGCTGGTTTCCAGGCAATGTGGGGGCTGATCCGAGCCATTTCTCCTACTGCTGCCTCACTACCGTTATTTGCTTCATCTCAGAAGACCTGTGCTCCCTTCACAACTCATCTCACCTGCATGGCTGGGACCTGTCACGAGCGTCACCTGCCCCTGGGCACACCTCACCTCTGCAGCCAGAGGGCCCGAGTGCAGGTGGAAGGCAACGGCCACAAGTGTGTGTACTGTGCTCTGTGAGAGACAGCCAGCCTGTCATGGGCTGCTAGGGTCCTCTGCCAAAGAAGTTCGTGGTCTCTCCTCTGCTGGCAGCACCTGAGAGGAAATCAACCGTGGTCCTGTCCTGAGAGGGCAAGCCCTCTCCCCTAGCAAAGTAGGCAATGAATCCCATTAACCCAGTCCTGTTCCAGATCTGCTTGTCTGTATGATTTTTAAAATTGAGTCAAGGTTAGTTCAAGCATCCAAGCAGCTTTTTTTTTTTTTTTCTTACAGTCATTGGAGGGTGATATTTAAACCGAGCCGAGATCCCCACTTTTTTGTAACCCTGTATGATCCTGGCCTAGGGAATAGAGCACATTCCAGTGTACACAGAGAATTCTGAGTCTTTAATCAAATAAAGTACTGTTAAAGGAGCTGGCTGAGGGTCGTGAGATCCTTCCGGAGCCGGGACGGGTCAGCCCTGGCCACGCGGGGGCGGGACGTGTCGACACCGGTTGGGGCGGGGACGCGTCGAGGCAGGCAGTGGTGGACAGCGGAGCGACGGCAGAGAGCGGGAAGGGACCAGGGAAGTGAAGGTGAGTAGCCGCTGGCATGGGGTAGGACACCCCCCCATTTGTTCCCCAAGTGACCACTGCCCTTGGGGAGCCTGTGAGGCTGGGGTCAGCGTGTCTTGTAATGCAAGGACACCCCCAGTGCTTCAGGGACAGCGTTTGGGACATGGTGGGGGCAAGAGAAAGGGGCTCAGCTGCCTTGGCACATGTTGGGGCCAGGTGTGGGGCTCCCTGAGGCGCCCTAGGAGGGGTTCAAGGAAGGAGCTGGAGACAGGGAAGTAGGAAAAACACGGTCACCCATAAAACCAATCATTGCAGAATGCTTTGGTGGTGTGTGGGTGGGTCCAGATCCGGTGGTCCACGTCAGTGGTGCGTTTGCTGATGTGGGAGCTCTGAGAGCAGCTTGGTGTGGGAAGGCAGCCAGACAAAGTTCTCCCATCCCCAAATCCTGCTGCAGCTCGTGGGCAGTCAAAGGAGAAGATGGTGCCTGGCCCAAGGCCCCCCCTGCTGTCTCCCAACACCTCTTGGGGAGCCTGGGAACGGTACTGGCCTGGCTCGATCCTGCTCCATGGCTGGACTTTGTTTACTCCAGCTTCCTGCCACGCTCTTGCCGGTCTCCTGCCACAGCCCCTTCAGCTGCTGTCAGAAAGCCAGAGGAATCTGGCAGTCACAGAAGGTCCAGCTGCTGTGCTGAAGGGCCACTGTCTCTCCCACTCCTCCAGCTGCCCTGCAAGCCCCCAGCCCTCTCTGAGCATTAGGCAGAGGCTGCAGGGGGAAGGTCCTCTGGCTGAGCACCACAGGCAATAGCAAGGCAGCATGGCCGGGTACTTTTTCATAACTTCTTGTACATTTGGGTTTGCTGTGTGCTGCCATATGTTGGTATATGTAGGGCAGCAGGGGTAGGGCGCCATGCAGGGGCATGGAACCACAGGATTACATGGCAAGGGGTCCTTGCTGGCAGCCAGGAGGAGAGTTATCAGTGCCTGATTTGGAGAGGTGAGGCTCATCCCACCCTTCTCCCAGCAAACAAAGGGCTGAGTGATGAGTTCATGCCAGGGATTTGATTCAAGACCCACCAAACCCATCCTGCATCACGATCCCCAAGATGCCATTAGCGGGAGTTGCAGTTGTTCCTTGCTGAGCCGAGCCTCTGGCCTGCAGGTGAGAAATTGTCATTTTGATATGAGAGCATTTTGAGGAGCAGCTCCCCATTGGGCAGTCTTGTCAGGGGTCTGGAGCTTGCATCTGTGCTGCGGTGTCCGGAGGCATGTGCTAATGCGGGGGTCAGTGCTTGAGCTGCAGCAGTGGTTGGGTCTCCGTATGGCTCACCGGCCCTTGGAGCTGGCTCGCCTCGGGGCGTGCTGGGTGCTGTAGGCGGGGCTGCACGCCCTCCCCGACCTGAGCACATGGTGACCATGCACCAGTCGGTGGAGACCCTGAAGGGTGGTGCCGGCAGGGCCTCGGCCGGAGCACTTCGCAGGGGAGCGATGAAATCAGCGGGTGTGGCCAGGATTCCTCGGCTCCCGCCAGAGCTCTCCGGTGGCTAATTTATGGTGGTGTTATTGCCAGGATCATGGCGTTGTCCCAGCAACAGTAATGCAGCCCCCACCATCCCTCGCCTGGGTGGGATGGGACTGGCTGGGTCTCCCTCCATCCCCGCCCAGTTGCCAGCCCCAGGCCAGGACGCAGCGGCCAGGAGTAGGCTCCTCACTCGCCTCTGGCTTTGGGCAGGAGACAGGCTCCTCCTTCCCAGCTGCCGGCGGAAGGGCCGGTTGTTTACCAGGGCAGAGGGTGTAGGAAGGGGTGAGTACACCCTAAGTGCATTAGCAGATGGGGAGCAAACAGGCAGCCAAGTCGGCTGGAGGCTGCGATGCTCCACTGTGTGCACCCATTAGCTTGGCCACTCAGGCTTCCTCCCATGACCTATACAGCCAGCCACAAGTGGGGATTGAAGACCATGCAAGGGGGTGCCGTGTGCCTGCCTCTGCCATGCTGTTGCTTCATCCCAGCATGGCTGATACTGCATAGCATGACCTGCCAGGCCGTGCTCCTTCACGAGCACAGGCTGAATGCCCATGCCCTAGCTGTGTCCTGGCCAGTGGCACACAGTGTAGCTCTGGAATCTGCCGTTACCTGATGTGGGGTGAGTCAGGATGTGCCGTGCCAAGCATGGGTCTTGGTGAGCAACAGCAGGCCAGGCAGGAGGGGATCCCCAGAGCACCCCTGGGCTTGGAGCAAGCAGGCAGATTGCAGCCTGTGGGCAGTGGGATGCAGGGGCTCACCGGGAGCACCGCAGGGCAGCATGTCTCTGTGCAGCCTGCACTGCATTAGGAGGGCCCCTGCATCGGTGGGGCTGGGCGTCCTCCCAGGTGAGGCTTTTGGCTGTGCCAGGTGAAGAAAGGAGCTTTTGTCTTCCAGGAGGCTGGGACTGAGTAGACAGCCCTGAGCGGAGTGCACGGGGATCGTGGGCTGCTTGGTGGTAACCGAGCCCGACCCCTTGGCATTTGCTGCCTTCACCGCTTCCCACGGCGGGAACAAGCGGCGCGTTCTGCAGGCGGCGGCGGGAAAAGAAAGGCCGCCTTGTCCGTCCTAGCAGTGGGGCGCCGGTTGGGGCGGCCGCGCTCCCGCCCCGCATTCCTACAGCGGAGCCGGCTGGAGAGGGGCTGCATCCCCGGCAGGACGGACTGGGGTAACGGCAGGCGTTCCCTGTACGTTGACGAGCCAGGTGAGAGGCTCTCTTGGAGGGCAATGCTGCGGGACTGGGGGCATGGGGAAGCAGTGGGATGCCAGGGTTACCCTCCGGCTCATGGGCAGGCAGGGCTGCCTGTGGAGTTGGGGGGTGTTGGGTGGAGAGTTTGGGCAGCAGGAGGGGGGCAGAATCTGAGACAACCCTCCCAAGTGGCCGGGATGGGGGTCCCCCATGGTTCTCACCAGGTCTCACCAGTACAGCCGTGTTGGGAAGGGGTTAACACGGGCGCAAGATCCCACCCTGGCCCCGCTCCCTTCCTATGCAGCAGCCTGGCCCCTCCTGGCTTTTCCTCCTTCCTGAACATTGTGACGGGATGTGGGTGTAAGTGAGGGGCAGGGGCTCGGCTGGGCTGCGGGGTCTCCAGATGCTGGGAAGCGCAGCACCCCAGTGCCTGGGGAACATGGGCACCCTGCCGCGGAGGGTCCCGCTCGGCACCAGGACCAGGTGGCAGGTAAGGGCAACCAGGGACCCTGCCTCGGCAGCCGGTGAGCACTCGTGAACTGCTCTCGGGGTACCTTATCTCTGCGCCCCCCTGCCCCAGCTGAGCTGTCCCCATCCCACGTGGTGTGGCTGTGGTCCTCACGGAGCCCTTGCTGTGGGGCGGCCAGTCCTGGTGTTGCAGGAGACGCCCGGGCTTCATCACAGTCCTGGATCCCGTGTCTGGTGTTTTCCAGCGTTTCATTTTTTCCACAGTGTGTAATAGCCGTTCACTCGCCCCCGCAGCTGAGTCCAGCGCTGGCCGAGCGGGGGGGCCCTCCGGGGGCTGGCGGGACAGTGGGCAATGCTGGCGGGAGCCGAGCCCGGGGCTCCTCCTGGCGGCCCCGGGATCGGCGGCCCCTAACGGGGATGGAGTACTTCCTATCTGCACTGCCCGGGAAGGGTTAAGCCCCAGTCAGCTAGGCCAGGGCGGAAGGGAGGGACGTGGGGAGCAGCAGACGGTAAATTTAGATCCTCGGAGCATCCCGACATGGCGTGAGTGCCGGGTGACGGAAATTGTTCCTCCTCGAGTTGCCTCCCACTCATGCAGAGAATGTGTGGCAGCATGGCTGCTCCATGGGTGGTGGCCCTGCCTGCCCATGTGGGCCACATGGGCAGGGATTCGGAGCTCTCAGTCGGGCTTGTGCGCCGTGAGCTGCTGCTGGGCTGCGTGGGAGCAGAGGTGTGTGCCTGGGTGCCAGAGCTGGGCACTGGTGACATGCACAGGGGTGCCCAGGTGTGCCATGCATGACAGGCAGGTGTTGCTGGGGACAGCCAGAACCTGTGCTTGTGTGTCTTTTTCCGGTGGCAGACATTGGGGTCTGGCTGCCCACAGCTCTTGGCGTTTAAAGCATGTATTTCCAACACCATGTCTCCAAAACTGAGCCCATGTGTCGTTTTCCTTCTGGGACTGTGTCTTGTCCTGATGCCTGACAAATGCATGGGTCTCCCCAGATGGATGGGGATATGTGCCTAGTAGGATGCATGCCTTGGCAGGCAGTGATGCTCCCTGGCTTCAGGCAGCTGCTGGCGTGTTGAAGACAGGAGCACAGGATGGTAATCCTGTTGGTGGGAAATGCTAGTTTGGAATGGGTAGGGCTTGTTCTTAGGCTGCTGTCCGGGATGTGAAGGAAAATGCATAAAGGCCATGCCCATGTGGTCACTTGTACTGCCATTCTCTGTTTCTGCTCACAGCCCAGGTCCAGTACCACCCAACGTCTCCAAAAAGGTACCATGGAGGCATCTGGCAGGACCCCCACCAGCCCAACCCACAGAGTCCAGACTGTCATCCAGGTGAGCATGCAGGATCACAGGACCTCTGCTCTGTGGGAACAGGGGAATCTGGCTGAGAGTCCTCTGCAGCCAGCCCTACCACCGGCACTGATGTGCTCTGCAGCCTCTCCTCAGTCTCAGCCAATCCTATTACGGGATCGTCAGCAAAGCCCATTGAGCTAAGCGGCTGGCAGCTTGGATCCTCTTAGATGCAGCCCAAACCCCAGGGATCTCCAGCTCCCGCGGCAGCTCACCTTTGCTTGCCAGGATAGGCAGCACAGGCAGGAGAGCCGTCCTCTCCTGTGTCTTGCTGCTCGACAGTCCTGCTGGCATGTGGCTGTGCCTGGGCGCTGACCCTGGCTATGTGGCCATTTTGGAGCAGCCCAGCCAGGTGGACAGTGCAGGGGAGTGGACTGCAGCTGCTGGAGCTGTGAGCATCCCTCCCTCTCCTCCTACAGAACAGCCCCCTGGACCTGATTGACACGGGCAAGGGGCTTAAAGTGCAGACAGAGAAGCCACATTTGGTGAGCCTGGGCAGCGGCCGGCTCAGCACTGCCATCACACTCCTGCCCCTGGATGAAGGTGAGTGCCAGGGGATCTCCTCGGGCACGCTAGTGACAGAGACACTGAGACGCACTCTCTGCTGGCAGGGAGGACCACCATTGGGACGGCTGCGACAGACATCATCCTGCAGGGCCCCGGGCTGGCGCCCCAGCACTGCTACATCGAGAACGTGCAAGGGACACTCACCCTGCACCCCTGTGGCAACGCCTGTGCCATCGACGGTGTGCCACTCCAGCGGCCCATGCACCTCACCCAAGGTAGGAACAGGCTGTGGTTCACCAGAGCCTTTGCCCATGGAGTTGTGCCGTTGAGTATTGGGGTGTTTGAGGAGCCATCCTGTAACCGCATAGCCCAGCTGGCATACTGCTGGCCTCTGTGCTTTGCGGTGGGAACCTGTCAGGTCCTGGCACAGTTTTGAGAGCTGACTTTGCTGCGTGTATCAAGTGAGGTGGGAGAGACCCAGGCGGGCTTTGAAGAACAGCAGAGATACTGAGCCGACTTTGGGAAGGGAGATGACAGAGGAAAACACCTCGGGTGTCCTCCCGACTGCCGCTCTGCCTGCGTGGCTACAGGGCTTGGACCCGGCCCGCCCTACCATGGCCGCTCCCAGGGAGCGTGGACAAAGCCTCAGGCCCTTTCCACGCGATCCCCGCCCCACCACAGCCCGTGTCTCCCTTCCCGGGGAGGACCCTCGGGCGGGGCGGGTGAGGCCCGGCCTCCCGCCCCTCCCCGGGGGCGGGGCGGCGCTGCCCGGGCGGCGGCGGCGGCGGTGGCGGTGGCGGCGAGGTGAGTGCGGTGCTGCGGACCACGCGTGTCCGCGCCGGGCGGGAGGTTGGCTCCCCTTCCTCCGCGGGTCACAAAGCCACCGTGCCCCTCGCAGGCGGTGGTGCGGCAGCCTCCCCGCGCCTGCCCCCGTCCCTCCCGGGAGGGGGGACCCACCCGCGTGGGCGCTGCTGCGGGCGTCTCCGCGGGGGACAAAAGGAGCCACGTGGCCGCCGGAGGAGGCTCCGGCGCGACGGTCCGCGGAGTCCTGCCAGGTCCCGCTGGTCCCACAGTTGGCACTGAGGGCCATGGTAGGCTGCGGGGTGCGGGCAGGGGTCAGCCGAGCTGCTCATCCTCCCTGCCCGCGGGGGCAGGCAGGGACACGACAGAGCAGGGACAGCATCTGTGCAAGGCCACAGCGGGATGAACTGTGGGGCTGTCAGGCCGACTCTCTGGGTGCAGATTGGTGGTTGGTTACTTGCTTTGCCGGGCGACCTGTGGCTCCACTGGTGCCGGCACGGGGTAGTGATGCATCTCTCCGGGATAGCCGTTGCCAGACTGGGCGGTGGCATTGCCCCCTGGCAGGCAGGATGCCCTTGCTGAGCTGGGGTGAGCAGGACTCCGTTCCGCCCTGGCGCTCAGACAGGGGACTCAGGACCCCGCGACGGCGATGGCAGTTAATCTGTACTGCCTCTCACTTACCTTGCTGCGAGCTGGGCTGACGGGTGCTCCAAAAAATACGTCCCCTTCGGCGAGGGATTTTCAGCAGCGGCTGTTGGTACGGAGCGAGCCTCTCCCCAGGGCCCTGGCAGGCGCTTCAAAGTGGGGTGTGTCGGCAGCACCCCGCCTTCTAGCCCTGATGCTCCGCGCTGCCAGCACATGCCTCCCCAGCACCACGGGCAGCGGGTGAACGGACAGTGGGCAGCCCACGGCTCTGCTCCCCTTTCTGAGGTGCCTTACCCCTCGGGGCTGCTCGACAGCCTTGCCCCAAGCGGGCTGCTGCTTTGGGCCAAGAAGAGACGCTTTTCAAGCAGGGACAGGAGCTGTCTTGTCTGCAGCTGGCAGCCACGCAAGCCCTGGAGTGCCGCCAACTCCCTGCGGCCCCCGGTGGGGACCCCAGCTGTGCCTGTGCCTGAGATGCGCTGCTGGCAGCTGCCGGGGAGTGACCTGGATTTCAGCCTCCCCCTAAGCCTCTGCTGACAGCAGGAGCCCGCTCCCCTCCCGAGGGTGCATCTCAGGGCCAGCAATGCCTGACTGCTTCCCTGCGCTCTCCGGCACCACTCTGATGTTGCCGGCTAGCAGCTGAATCCTCTCTCCTCTCTCCCAAGGGTGCACCATCCGCCTGGGCCAGGCCACCTTCCTCCGTTTCAACCACCCTGCTGAGGCCAAGTGGATTAAGAGCATGATCCCAGCGGGAGGCAGAAGCCCAGCAGCTGTCTATGGGCTACCAGCAAGTAGGTGACCCACGTTGTGCCAAGTGGCACAGGGCTGATGCTGATGTGCTCCCTGACCCATGCCATCAGCCTTCCCAATGCCCAATGCTCTCACTGTCCTGTCCTGTCCTGTTGTATTCAGGAGTGGGGCTCACACCCGGCTGCAAGTGTGCCATCCATCAGCTCAGCATGGTATGGCAGCTGCACTGGCATTTGTTAATGATTAATATCACCTCAGAGAGGGTGACTGTGGGGGCACTGAGGCGTGGCTTTTACTTCTGCCCAGCCTGGCTATGATAGAGCCATCGCCCATCAGAGCCCCCCCGGCTGCCTGAAATTGGTGTTTATGTGCTGGGGTGGCTGTGCTGGGGCTGTGAAGGCCATTTCCCAGGCTGCTGTCCTTCATCTCATGAGCTTATCTTGCTGTGTCTGCCTGTCTATGGAGCGATGGGCCAGGTGCCAGCACCATGCCCAGTTCCTGGGGATGTCCAAATCTCCAGCACTGATGTCTGGGCTGATAGCCCTTATCCCTGCCCCAACCAGCACGCCCTGGCACGGGGAGAGGAGCTTGGCAGCCTTCCCGTGCCACGTGTGTGTTGGGAAGGCAGCATGCCTGCAGCTGGGGGACGGGAGGAGGGACACGGGGAGGTGCTGTGGCCAAGGAGCATCATGCAACCGTGCAGCATCCCTTGTGGGCCCTGCGTGGTCACTCTCTGCCACACGGGACTGGGTGGGATCACACGGACAGGGCTGTGGCACATCTTTCCCGGCATGAAGGCAGTGCCAGCTGCCATGGGGGAGCTGCTGGGTGCCAGGGGGTGACGCAGACTGGGTGGCACGCTGTCCTGGCTGGGCTCCGCGCCTGCTGCGATTCGCTCGTTCTCTGACTGACAGGCACATCGGTGCTGCGCAGGGAGGACGGGGCAGCCCGGGCAGGGGCACCCTGGCCGGGGTGTGGGGGGGCTTCAGGCAACGTGGTGGGTCCGGACTCACTGCAGGTCAGCAGCTTTTGGCTATTGTATCTCTGACCCCTTGCTGGGGAGCCAGAGTGTGCAGGGGGCAAGTGGTGAGTGCCAGTGGGTGGTGTGGGCAGCTGCTTTCCAGGGAGTGGAGCTGGGATCTGCGATGCAGGGAGGGCGGCTGGGCCGTACTCTCAGGTTTCTGTCTCCTGGGTGATGGGGCTAGCAGGATTCTGGCCTCCTCTCTGGCCCGGCTCCCCAGCCAGAGTGGAAAAGGGTGACAGTGGCGTGCAAGCAGCTCGGGGTGCAGTGAAGAGGGGCTGCAATCCAGCTCTGTCTCTGCAAGGCTGCGTGGAAGAATGATGCCAGACTGTCCTGTAGGACCCAGCCCAGGCAAGGGCTGCAGCAGAGTCACACCACACTGATGCCTGCTCCTCTGTTTCCCTGCAGAATCTGAGGCCCTGGTGAATGGTGGCCACCAGCTGTCAGAACGTGAGTGTCACAGCCACAGCTCCCTTGTCAGCTCCATCGAGAAGGATCTGCAGGACATCATGGACTCGCTGGTGCTGGAGGAGTCAGCATCCCCTGGCATCCAGAAGCCGCCTGCCTGCAGCCGATCCCCCCTCTCCCCTGTGGTGAATGGGGGTGGGCGCTGCCTCCTGTCCCCTCCACCCAGCCCTGGGGCCACCTCGGGGGGCTCCAGCTATGAGAATTTCTCTCCCCTCTCCTCCCCGGCCAGCAGCGGCAGCTACACCAGCCCCTCACTCAGCAGCCAAGAGCAGGGCCCAGCCGTGCCCCCCCTCGTCCCACTTCGCTCCTCCAGCTACAACCACACTGTGCAGCCACCCCCTCTGCCTGTTGGGGGTTCCAGTGAGCCTTGGCCAGCTGAGAGACTCGGGGAGCACCGTGGGGGCAGCCCTTGGCTAACACCCAGGGTGGTGCCGCGGCCACGGGTGGCTCTGCAGGAGCGACCACCCAGTCCCTTCCGGGAGCAACGGGACTCTCTGGCCCCCAGCCGGCAGCCCACCAGCAGGGCAGTCCCAGAGGCCCAGTTGCAGCCCCCCGAGAGCCCACGGGTGGCCCGCAGGAACATTGAGAGCATGCGGGAGCTGCCTCCCCTGAGCCCCTCCTTGTCACGCCGGGCTGCCAGCCCCCGGGTGGCCCCTGACACCCCCTCCCCACAGCCCCGGCTGGGCAGGGAAGTGCCTGGCAGTCCCCGTGCCAGGCGCAAGGGCCCAGAGGAGTCGAAAGGTGCCGGGGGCCCCTCACCCCCACTGCTGGCAGAGAACCCCACACGCCGTCCCAGTTTCAGTAGTTGCCGGAGCCCAGCATATGGGCTGGGCTCCCCAGCTGTGGCCTCGCCCCAGCAGAGCCCCCGCGCCCCCAGGAAGCCTTTGGGGAACCCACGGCTGCCAGCAGGATCACGGGAGCGCAAGAATAGCATCACTGAGATCAGTGACAATGAGGATGAGCTGCTGGAGTACCACCGGCGGCAGCGGCAGGAGCGGGTTCGCGAGCAGGAGATGGAGCGCCTGGTGAGCCTTGGGGCTGGGAAGGGACACATTTGAGTGTGGGACACCCTCTTTGCAAATACCTTTTGTCATTTGCTGCTTTAAAACCTGGCCTTTTCCTCTTGGGGATTTGCCACAGCTGCCAGGCTGCTGGCTTATCCGGGGAGATTATGGCCAGGAGCAGCCATTGGTGCTCAGCAGCTCTCCAGGAATACAGAAGCCCCCAAGTTACAACAGCCTGTGGAAGCTGGTGGGGCCAGCATGGCCCCAGGGCTGCCGGCCAAAACGGTGGTGCCTCTGCCTTTGCAAAACTCTCCACATCTTGCCCATCCCTGCCAGGGCCCATCTGCTGGTGGTGGTGCCATGGCTCTGTGGAGATTGCATCTATATTTAAGGCCAATGGAGTTTTTATGGAGCTGGCATCTGCCTGGGTGAAGTTGGCTGTGTCTCTGCTAGTCCTGCAGGCCTGCCAGGGCCCTGTTTGCTCAGCTCTGACTCACGCCTGGTGCAGGCAGCCTGAGTCACTGCCTGGAAATAGCGGAGGCACTTGGCAGCTGGTACTGCTGCCTGTAATTAGTCTGTCTCAAGATCCCAGCACATCGCGTGCCTGGTTCTGGTGTGGGGTCGAGCTGGCTGCATTGCACTTTGTAATGTTGTCTGCCCATCCCAGCGTGCAGGCCCATATTCTGGTCGCCACCATTGCCATGGGGTTCCATCTGCTCCTGCCACAGCCTGTGCTGGATGGGTACCTTGCTGACCGTTCTTCCCCACAGGAGCGGCAGCGCCTGGAGACCATCCTGAATCTCTGTGCTGAGTACACCAAGACAGATGGCACTGAGCCAGGTGATGTGCACAGACTCCTGGCTGGTGACACAGATGCTGCCCAGTGGGTGCCCGGGAGTGCCATGGCTCTGGGGCATGCTGTCGAAGAGCTGCAGCAGAGGGAGAGCCTGGAGAGGTCAGATGAGGAGAACCTGAAGGAGGAGTGCAGCAGCACTGAGAGTACCCACCACGAGGTGAGGGGACAGCTGTGCTGTTCTGCACCATGCCATACTGCACTGTGCCATGCCAACTGGCCTTCTCCACAGCACGAGAAGCTGACAGGCCCCCGGGCTAAGGAGGCGCAGCGGCTGGAGGAAGAGCGTGCCAGTGTCCTCGGACGCCTGGACCAGCTGAAGGGCCGTGTCAAGGAGCTGGAGCAGCAGCTGCAGGAGACGTCACGAGAGGTGAGAGGTCAGGGGACACTGCTGAGTCCCTTGCTGCTTGCTGCCCTCACCAGTCAGCACTGAATCCTAAGGCTGTGAGCTAAATCCAGCTGGAGCAGCCATCCTGACATTGTTTTGCCTGTCCAGGCAGAGATGGAGCGGGCGCTGCTGCAGGGTGAGCGGGAATCGGAGGTAGTGCGGCTGCGGCAGGAGCAGGAAGCGGTGCAGCAGCTGCAGGAGAAGCTCTCCAGCCTGGACGCCAGCATCCGCAAGGAGAGGGACAAGGTGAGCTCAGTCACCGGTTCCCATTGTCACCAGCTGTGCCATACCCTCCCTGGCACTCACAGCCAGTGCTGCTATGCCTCATGCTGCAGCATTTCCCTGTGGACATGTTCTCCAGACTCTGGGCTCCACAGAGGCATTTGGGAGCAGCCCCTGTGGTGTGTGTTGTGGGAGAATCTGTCTGTCTGTCTGCCTGGGGTTGGTCAAACAGCCCTGCTGGAGGAGAGCAAGGCCAAAGCTCAGGAAGCGCTTTGGCTGCTGCCTGTTGCTCTGGCAGGGAGACTGTGTGGTGTGAGGCTTTCTGGATGGCTGCTGCCTGTGGTGGGCAGTGCCAAAGTAGAGGCCTTTGCACTCCCCATTACCTGCCCTTGCTAGGGAACTGCGTCTTGCAGCAAGTCACCTCACACATGACAGTTCATGTGTGATGGCAGCTGTTGCTGTAGTGTTCATCTTGATGGAGGTGGCTGGGAAACCACTGTTTAACTTGGTGGCTTTAGGAGGGGGTCCGGGTCCCCTTTCCCGTGATATTGTCTGTGGTGGTTACTGCCTGAAGGCACTCATGATGCTGCATGTCTGGCACATTTGTCCCAGCTGCTGGTTGCTGGTTATCCCACAGCCTTGCAGACAATGTGGCATGGCCTTGGGCAAGCTGCTTTGCAGCAGAAGAGCTGCTGGGATTCGGTTCTCGGCTGCCTGAGGCCATTGTCCCTCTGCAGCCTATGCTGGAGTCCCACCAGCAGCTCTGTGCTACCATGATGTGGCACCAGCATCCCTCGGGGTCTGACCAGCCCCATGGCTGTGGGTACTGGGGCTGTTGGGGTGCCTGTGGCCAGGCAGAGCAGCCATTGGTGCCTGCCAGCGGTGCTCCTGTAGCATTTGGGTGTTTTGTTCTGGTTTTGGTCTTCCAGCCCTTTGTAGGCATCTTCTGTAGCCAGGGACAGCCTAATGTAGAGCCAGGAGAGGAGCGCAGGGAAGGCCCTCTCCCGACCTCTCTGCTGACCTAACCGCCCACTTTCCTAACCCACCTGCACTACTCACACTAACAGTGCCTGCTCTGAGCTCTGCCATCACCTCTGACATCTCTGCATGTCCCGGAGCCCCCAGGCAATCCACAGCTCCTCTCCTCAGGCACCTGCCTGTGCCAGCCTTGTCTCCCTGCCAGCATGTGCCCTCATAGCCCTTTTCTGTCCCATCTCTGTGTGGAGCACAGGGTTCCTCGCAGCAAGCATTTCTCAATGCCAAGCCCCTGTATGGTACACTGCCAGGCCTGCAGGAGGTGGTTCCCCTATGCCTGTCCAATGTTGCTGGCCCCTTTTTACTGCTCCTGTGGCCAGGCCCCTCATCCCAGGCCCAGGAGCAAGTGTCTGCTCTGCTGCTAACTCATCATAGCCTGAGTATATCTTGCTGGACCACAGCCTCCTGTTTTCACTGCTGCCCTGTGGACAGCCCTCTCCTGATGGATGAGGTGGTCCATGACCTCAGGCTACACTCAGGACCAGTTCATTCAGTTCCTAACTGGCACTATCCTGAGTAGCAGTTAACAAAGCCAGTTAGTGGTTATTCACAGGGTGCATGTGATGCAGCTCTGTGCAGGATTGGGATGACTTTAACCATGCTGTCAGCATTGATCTTTTTGCTGCCTGCAAGTTTGTCTTTGGAAACACAAAGCTGAGGTCAAAGTTTGGCTGTAACCCCTCTAACACTGCCTGGCCCTGGGTCCCGTGTCTCTTGATCTCTCGATCCCGCTGTAGCTGCCATGATGCTCTTTCTCCTGAGCCCCCTCTGTCTCCAGCTGAGCCCCTCTCTAACTCACAGCTTCTGCATGGCGCCCATTTGAGATGTGTGTTTTCTCTCTTCTTTCTTTTTTTTTTTCCTTTTTCTTTTTTTTTTTTTATCTTGTTCTCCCCTGATTCAGGAAAGGGCAAAGGTTGATGCTGAAAGGAAGGAGCTAGAGCAACTCCGGGCGCTTTACCATGAGTCGAAGAGCCACCTTGATAAGTGCCCCGAGTCAATGCGGGAGCAATTGCGGGAGCAGATGCGAAGGGTCAGTGTCTCCCCCCACCCCTCCCGGACCATGGCCCACCTCCCTCCGCTCCAGCTTAGGCCAGCTCTTCCCTGCCAGCCGGGGCTGCACTGGGAGCGTCGCACCCGGGCTGGAGGCGGCTGGCACCGGGCACCATCGTCCTGGTAAGCTTGCCGCTTGCCCGGGGTGCGGGACCGGCTCGGCAGAGCTCCTCGGGACCGGCTCGGCAGAGCTCCTCGGGACCGGGCAGGGGCACGAGCATGGACCCTGCCCTGCAAAGGAGGGCAGGCTTGGGAGTCTTGGGGGCTGCTGCATCCTCATCTGCCTGCCTCCAGCTATTTCCTAAGAACATTTATTTACACAGTGATGTTGATCTATGTTACTGCTAGTCCTCAGCACTTTTTCCTATTTTCTGGTATAGGCTCATGGCTGGTGTCTGCCCAGATAAATCCACATTGCCACAGCCTGCTCCAGCCAGGCACCCACATGCTGGATGAAGCTCTGGTGTATAGTAGGCCAGGGGGTAATGGAGCAGTGTCTGTGTGTGGGAGCCCTCAGGAGCCACCACATCAGCACTGTGCCACAAGAGCACTGGCTGCCTGGAGCAGGATGAAACACATCCCCATGGGGTGCATGGTGCAATGGTGGCCAAGGTGGCACTGGCAGGCCTGGAGCTGAGTGCTGCCACGTGCTGTTGGTGCCTGAAGGCTGGAAGGGCACACGGGAGCTTGTCCAGCATGGTGCTTGTCTGTGGGGGCTTTGCCACCTGTAGGCTTGGTGACGCAGTGTTGCATGTTGGTGGTTATGCCGGCACATGGTGTTTTGCTACCTGTCAGGGCACGGCTTTAGCCCATATGTGGTTCAGCAGGGGCAGCTGGTCTCCAAGGGCTGGCAAAGCCCCTGGCCATGGCAAGCTCATCTCATGGGGGTGACTGTTCTGTTCTGGCCAATTCTGGGTGCCTCTATTGCCTTATTCTGACAAAAGATGCTCCTGTCAGTATCTCTCATGTTCCTGGTGCCCAGCAGAAGGCAAAACTGCCTGCCTGCCCACACCAGGTACAGGGGACAGGCGTGGCCACCAGCTCTTGTTCCTGGCCAGCACCAGTAGGATGTGGAGACATGGCAGGAGGTTTTTCCAGGGGAGACCTGCCTGCAGGATGCAAAGGTGCCCGTCCGGTGGGACTGATCCACTCACGGTGCTCTTGTGTGTTCAAAGGAGGCAGAGGCACTGGAGACGGAGGCCAAGCTCTTTGAGGACCTGGAGTTCCAGCAGCTGGAGCGGGAGAGCCACCTCGAAGAGGAGCACGAGGCACGAGGCCAGCAGCTCCTGCAGAGCCGGGCTGAGTGCCACCGTAGCATTGCCCGCAGGAAGGTAAGGGTGGAGGGGCAGTAGGTCCTGTGTGGCTGGGCTATGCCCCATGGGTCTGGCATGGCCAGGCTGCATCCCATGGCTCACCAGCAACCAGTTCATCTCTACTGCCTGCTCCCCAGGAGCGGGTGGCTGCCCTGGATGCCCAGGCTACCCAGATTCGGCTTCAGAGTGCCCAGGAGGCTGAGCGCCTGGCCAGGGAGCGGAGCAGCACCCTGCAGCTCCTGCAGAAGGTAATGCCAAGGTTGTGTGCCCCTGAGGGTGCTTGAGGCAGGGGACAAGATCATGCCAGCTCTTGCCAGGTTGCTGGCAGGCAGGGTGAGCTTGGGGAGTGATTGGCCATGGGGTGCTGGTAGCCATCAGCTGCCTCTGATCTGTCACCCCATGCACAGGAGAAGGAGAAGCTCGTGTCTCTGGAGAGGAGATATCAGCTTGTCACAGGTGGCAGGAGCTTCCCCAGAATGTCCTCAGCTCTCCGAGAGGTAAGTGGGTAGAGGGGGCTATGGTGCTTAGAGCTGCTTTCCTAAGCTGCTGTCATGAGTGAAGACAAGCCTTGTGCACCACCAGCTTCAGCTTTGCTCTGCAGCAGTTTCTGTGTTCTCAAGTACCTTCTGACCAGAGCCAGGTGCTTCCAGCTGCTCAAAGTCTCTCTGTGGGCTCCAGAGGCTGGGAGGGAGGGAAGGAAATGCAATAGAGCAGCACATAGGACAGCACTGCCTGGGGTCCCATCCTTGCTCAACAGCAAGCATGGGGGTGTCTTGGTGCTGGTACAGGGGACTTTTAGGTGGAAATGAGTTGCCCATTACCCTGCACATGGCTCTGAATGGGGAGCCAGAACCATCATGCCCTCAGGGGCTGTGGTGCTGCCTGACCTGCTGCTGGGAAGAGGCACAGGATGGCAGATTCCCCTCATGCCTGGCTGAAGTGGGACTCCCTCCTGCTGCCACCTTGCTGTCTGTGCCCACCTTGCCTATGTGATCTTTCCCCTTCAACAGGAGACCCTCCTCATCTCAGAAACTTATGAGCTGTTGGAGGGAACTAAGCCCCTGAGCCCCCTGCCAGCAGCTGCCTCCTTAGCTTCTCCTGCCACCTACTCCTACCCCAAGGCACAAGAGGTAACTAACTAGAGGGACTAGCTGCATGTACTTGCTCATTTACCTCTCCTTGGCTGAGACCCTTTTTGTGGACTGACGTCACCCCCAGGCAGCAGGACAGCCCCACAGCAGCATGGCTGGGGCACTTATCATATAGCTCTCTAGCAGCTGTGCTCATTAACACCCAATCCTTGATTCCAGATGCTTTTCTGAGCCCACCAGGCATCCCAGTTCCTGCTGCTACTGCCCTGTGTTTTAATCCTGGTGCAGCGCTGTGGGGCACAGGCATCCCTGTGCTTCCCCCTAACTCACTACTTGCCATCTGGCTGGGCACCTCCTGACAGCATCCTGTAGGGTCCTGCTAGCCTGGCTTTCCCAAAATAAGAGCAAGCCCCAGCTTTAGGATGTTTGGTTCAGAAAGGACGAGGAAGTGGATTTTAAGCTGGCTTAGCACAGCTTGAGGTGCCTCATCCAGTATTGCTGCTCTAGGGAGGACTTGTGGCCAGTGACTGTAGAAGACCCTGAGGCATCCCTGTCCCTTGTAGGCACCCAGCAAAGCTGCACTGAAGGCTAGGGGAGGATGGGTGCCAGCACACCCAGTCCAGCTTGAGCACCATGCTTCCCACATGGTGCTGCACACTGGGGACACCATGGGCAGCAGGGCAGGGCTGGGGAGGCAGTGCAGGGTCATGAAGGCACAGGGAGGTTTGTTCCCACTATGTAGTCAGTGCCATGATGCCAGCACACGGGTCTAACTCTTCTCCTTCTCCCTTGCCATGGATTTCTAGGAGTACATGAGGCTGTCTGACGTTTTCAGGTTCTGCAGTAATGCACATGGCCCCAGCCTGGACACTAAAGCTTCTGCTGCTGCCCCTGCTGCCGCTCAGCGCTCTTTCTTGCTTGCTGTACCTCCCACAGCTGATGAGGTACCTGCCCCAGAGCATGCTCAAGTTTGCTCCCTCGGGTTGCTTGCTGCATCCCAGGCAGTGAGGAAGCTGCAGACATGCAGGCTCCCTGTGTGCCTTGGGGCTTGGAGCCCACATCTCTCTGGGGTCAGGACACTTGTCTGGCTGCAGCTGAGTGGGGAGCAAAGGCTTGATCAAGCTGCCCAGTCTCCTTGCTGGGGTGCCCTTCTTGCCTGCTCTGGATGTAGTGGCAGAGTTCGGGGGCAGAGTGGGTGCCCAGCAGTGGGAAGGCAGCCTTTTTGTCTGTTGGATGCAGTCCTGGCTGCTCGTCCCAAGCAAGGAGGATGCAGAGCAGGCAGGGACCTGACCCAGTGCCTAGCACCAGGGTGGCTGCAGCACCAACTGCTTTTCCTCCCAGGACAATGAACCTCTCCTTTGGGGGTTGGAGCTGCCTGCTCATTCCTCTATGTCTGCTTGCCCTTGCTCTATTCCTGGTTTAATCTGCTTCTCTCTGCCCAGTATGTGACCATTGAGCAACTTTCGGGTATCCTGGGCAGCCTCCACACCCCTGCTGCTTCCCTGCTGGGCTGTACCCCTCCGGCTCCTTCGTCCTCAGGCAGTGCTCCTCCTCTTCCGTCTCTCCCTTCTCCCTTCATCTCTGCAGAGGTTGGTGCCCTGTTTCCCTCCCTTTGGCCCCTTGCACTCTCCCTGGGAGGTGATGGAGATGCATGGGAAGGGGTGAGCTGCAGATGGAGCTGAGCAGCAGCTTGGGCTCTCGACAGTCCGCACACCCCTGTCTGTCCTGCCTGCTGCTCTGCTGCCCCCAGGGCAGGGGTCTCTGTGCTTGATCAGTTCTCACACCCTTGTGAACAGCAAACGTCTCCTAGAGCTGCTGGGACTTAGCCAGGGAGTGCACAGGATACCCAGGGGTCTGCACGTTAAGTTCTGGGGAATGGTGCAGGCACAGGCAGGGATGCTCCAGCCTCTTCTCTGTGCATCTGTCCCTCTTGCTGCACTTGTCCTTCATCCTTTCTCATGCAGCCTCTCTCTCTAGATGGAACAGCAGCTGTTGGGAGGCCCTGTGAGTTTCCCGGCTCTTGATTTAGAGAAGTGGTACCAGGAGGTTATGGCTGGCTTTGAGACCTCCTCTTCCTCTGTCTCTCCTTCTTCTTCCCCTCCTCCACTTCCAGCTAAAGCTCACTCCTCTCACAAGGCTCTCCAGGTAATCCTGGCTACCTGCTGCTGAGGCTCAGGCTTTGGGGCCGCTGGTTGTGGCAAAAGTGGGGCAATGTGGGGATGTTCCTGTGGACCCTGTACCCTGAGTGCTGCTGGGGCCCTGTCTGCCACAGCAGGCAAAGGCAGAGCAGACCTGTGGTCTAGGGCAGGCAATCTCTGCTTCCTCTTGTCTGCATCCCTGCCAGGATGGCACCAACACAGAGCAGGATCTGGGGAGGGTGAGCAGGGCTCAGCCCTGCTGACAGACAAGCCATCTGTCCAGGGTGCTGTTCCCCCATGTCTCTCTCATGTCTGCATCTCTGTGCTCAGGTCTACCGTGCAAAAACAGAGGGTGGTGCTGGTGTCCTCACCCCTCGGATGAAGAGTGGGACCCCCTCATCCTCACAGCTCAACCTCTCCATGCTGGAGCGTAGCCCCTCACCCAAGGTATGGCTGCCAGGGGGACCCAGGCACCCTGGCCATGGCTCACACATGCCTGGTGCCAGCCCCCATCCCCATCCTTGTAGCTGACCACCTGTTGTCCTGCCCAGGGCCCCCCAAGCCCGGCAGGCAGCCTGTCCCGCAACCTGGTGGCCACGCTGCAGGACATCGAGACCAAGCGCCAGCTGGCCCTGCAGCAGAAGGGTGAGCTCTGGCTGTATGGGGTGGTGGGACCTTGGGAGACACTATCCACGCTGCCACTTGGGCAATGGAAAGGGGAGCCTGGCTGAGGGTGGAAGCAGCAGCAGTGCTCTGGCAGGATGCAGTGCCTCTCTCATGGTCTCTTGCTTTTCCCCCTTCTCTTTCCTCCTGACCCCTTCACCTGATGGCCCGTCTCCAGCTGAGCTGCTCCCAGCAGAGCCCTTGCAGCCAGGTGATCCACCAGGTAGCGATGTGGGGTGACTTGGACTGCCTAGAGCAGCCCAGAGGCAGCAGCATGGCTGTTTGCTGGCACCTTCTGCCATATATAAGAGGGGCATGACCAGTCAAGGACCCCAGGTGCATATTGACATCTGCTGTGCATCTCTAATCCACTAATGCTTTGCCCAGCCTGTTCCTACCAGCCTGGCGCATGTGCCCCCCTGCAACTGCCCAGACAGATTGCTGTGCCTGCCAGAGTTGTGACAGCAGCTCCCACCTCTGACCCTACCATGCCTTTGTGGCTCCAGCAGTGCCTGTAGTGTCTTCTGCCTGTGCCACCCCACCTCGTCTCCCATGATGTGGCTCTGAGTGTGGCACTTTTAACTTGATGTTGTCACCTTCCCGTGGCACAGGTCAGCAGGTGATTGAGGAGCAGAAACGGCGGCTCGCAGAGCTGAAGCAGAAAGCAGCTGCTGAGGCACAGTCGCAGTGGGAAGCCCTGCATGGGCAGGCTCCCTTCCCCACTGCCTTCCCCCGGCTCGTGCACCACTCCATCCTCCACCACCACCGTCCCCATGGTGCTAGGCCCCGGGCTGAGGAGCTGGACCATGCATACGACACACTCAGCCTGGAGAGCTCAGACAGCATGGAGACCAGCATCTCCCTTGGCAACAACTCTGCGTGCTCACCCGACAACATCTCCAGGTAACCCTGGGGCCAGCTCATCTGGCCAGAGAACAGCCTATTCTGCTAGTGTGCTGCTGGCTCGAGGTCCTTCCTGCTGGGGCAGCAGCTGTGGATGTCTTGCAGTGCCAGTGGGATGGAGACAGGGAAGATTGAGGAGATGGAGAAGATGCTGAAGGAGGCACACGAGGAAAAATCATGGTTGATGGAGTCCCGGGTGAGTGGGGGCACCGGCACCATGGCTGGATGGCAAGCAGGTCTCCAGTCCTTGGGGCTGAATGCCTGTGTGTGCCGGCAGGAGCGGGAAATGGAGCTGCGTCAACAGGCGCTGGAGGATGAGCGCTGGCGCCGGGAGCAGCTGGAACGCCGACTGCAGGACGAGACTGCGCGACGGCAGAAGCTGGTGGAGAAGGAGGTCAAACTGCGGGAGAAGCACTTCTCACAGGTGTGAGGCAGGCTGCTGTCCCCCTCTCCCAGCCTGGACAGTGAGGCACACCCTGCTTGCTACTGATGTCCCAGCTTGCAGCGGGGGGACGTGGGTCTTGTCACCATTGGTGGGCTTTGCAGGGCTGTGTTGCTTTTCCAGGCTCGTCCCCTGACACGGTACCTCCCCATCCGCAAGGAGGATTTCAACTTGCGGCTGCACATCGAGTCGTCAGGCCACAACATTGACACCTGCTACCACATCATCCTGACAGAGAAGATGTGCAAGGGCTACCTGGTCAAGATGGGTGGGAAGATCAAATCTTGGAAGAAGCGTTGGTTTGTCTTTGACCGCATGAAGCGCACCCTCTCATACTACATGGGTGAGTCCATGTGCCGCCTCATGTCCCCTCCCCGTGCCATCACCCATGGTCGACAACAGTTCCCTCTCTTGGGCAGATAAACATGAGACGAAGCTGAAGGGTGTTATCTACTTCCAAGCCATTGAAGAGGTTTACTACGACCACCTCCGCAGTGCTGCAAAGGTGAGAGCCGAGCACTGCCACTGCTCCCATGTCCGCTGGGAGCCCCCATGGGTGTCCCCTTTCTCCTGCAGGTAGGAGGTAGTACGGCAGTGCATGCCAGGGATGCTCCTGAAGTGCTCCATGGCCCCTAATGGTGCCACCTTCCCTTCCTGCTAAGGGCAGGACCCCACTGCTGGGTTTTGTGGGGGGACAAGGAAGGGATTGCTGCTACTCAAAAGGGGGCCAGAGTGCTGATTCCATCCTCCCCTCCAGAGCCCCAACCCTGCGCTCACTTTCTGTGTCAAGACCCACGACCGACTCTACTACATGGTGGCACCCTCAGCCGAGGCCATGCGCATCTGGATGGATGTCATCGTCACTGGGGCAGAGGGCTATACCCAGTTCATGAACTGAGGAGGGGTGCTGCGCACCCCAAATCCACCAGCTGGATGGACTTCTGAGCATCCCAAGCAGCAAGGAGCTCCTGGGAGGACCACAGTCCCTGCTGCACCTCTTGCCACAGGCTGTGCACACCGCATTCGTGGCCCTGCATTGGGCCCAGCTGGGTGGTACTGAGTGTTGCCTGTTCGGGCAAGGGAATAAGTTTTTTTATGACTTTTTAAAAACAAACTTTATCAGAACAATATCAAAGTGCTGAAATGTAAAAAGACCTGCCAAAGACCTGCTGGGGCCTGAGCTTTCTGCCTTGGGGAGATGCTAGTTTTGAGGCTAATGCTGATAGTTACTGCCATAGTGTTCCAGGGAAGGAGACAGTGAGGTCATGCTGTACTTCTGGCTGGCCCCATGGGGCCAGGAGCCCCCACTGTGGTAAGTGGGACCCCTCTTCGTAAACCTTGAGGAGCTTCAGATCGTTGTCCTCCCTGTGTCAGGGCCAGATGGGGATTGCGGTGCAGACAGCCCAGTCGTAAAGCATTTCATGAACCTGGCTGTCCCTTCTGTGTGGCCTCTGAACTGGCAGCACGTTCCAGACAGATCAGAGTCTGCCCCTGGGCTGGGGGGACGGACGGGGGGCACTGGGCAGGGGCTGGGGTCCCTTGGAGCTCACTGGGAGTGCGCTGACGGGCACGGAATCATGCTAAGAGATTGTGGGGACCACAAGAACGTGCAGGAGACACCAACAGGAAGCGACCGGAACAGCGGGACAGGGAGGCGCCCATGGAAGGGGCGGAGCCCGAAAAAGGGAGGGGTCTGGGGATGCGCCGGGCCGGGCTGAGCCCACGCGAGCCGTGCCCATTCCGAACCAAATCCGGGCAGTGCCGAACCGGAGTCAAGCGAAAGTCGGGGCTGAGCCGAGCCGAGCGAAGGCGGCACCAGGGCGGGGTCTGGGGGCGGGGTCTATGGAGGGGCGTGGCCCGATGGCGGCTTGGGCGAGAGGCGCCTCTCGGCCACCAGGGGGCGCACACTGTGCAGGCGGATCGCACGTGGTTCGGTTAACGTGCGGCGCGCGCGCAAGCGCACGCGTGATGCCAGCACGAGCGCCGCCGGGGCCGGCCCCCGCGACCCCGCCCCCGGTACCCTCGGCCAATGGGACCGCGGCTCCCGTTCGTGACTGCTTCCGGCTTCCCTCGACGTGGCCCAATGGGCGCGCTCGAGCCGCGGGATAGGCGCGCGGGGCTGGCCCTGGCAGGCGCGCCAATGGGCTCGTGCCGCGTGCGGCGGGGGCGGGGCCAGACGGCGGGGCCGCCGCGGCGGGGCTGCTCCGCGCGCCGGGCCGGGCCGAGCCGAGTTCAGCCGAGCCGAACCGGCCGGTGCCGAGCGTAACCGAACCCAGCCGAGTCCAGCCGAGCGGTGCTGAGCATGGCGCGGTTGCACGGCTGCGCGCTGCCCTGGCTGCTTCTCTTCTGCCTCCTGCCCGCCGCAGGTACGTGCCGGTCGGTGCGGGGAGGCGGCGGCTCCCCGGGCTTTCCCAGCCTGGGCCGGGACGCCGAAGGTGCGGGCCGACGGGGAGGAGCGGCCGGTGCTTAAGAGCCGCCCCGGCGCCCTGTCGGGGCGCGTCCTTCTGTTGTCCACTCCACCGAGAGCAGGTTCTCACCGAGGGTTTGTTTCCAGAGCCGGTGGCGGTGATGTCGGTGGACGTGGGCAGCGAGTCGATGAAGATCGCCATCGTGAAGCCTGGGGTGCCCATGGAGATCGTCCTGAACAAGTGAGGGGCTGTCCTAGCGCGCCCAGTGCTGCCGCGGGAGGTGTACCGGAGGGCATCCGGTCTCGTCCTGCCGCGGGAGGTGTACCGGAGGGCATCCGGTCTCGTCCTGCCGCGGCTGTGGCCCCACCACCAGTGGCGGGAGTGGGCGGGAAATGAGGTGTCCGTTGCCAGGGGACGGCTCCCATCCTCCCACGCAGGGTTGTGGCTCAGTCTTGCCCCAGGTGGGCAGTTTGTTAACTCACTATTGAGGTGTTTGGGTGCGTTTTGGGTGCCTTTCGAGCTAGTGCCGAAAGCCCACGTGGTTAAGGACACGGTGCAAATCCAAAAGGCCTTTCAGTTCCACACAAGGGAGCCCAGGGCCAGATTTGTTTTGCTGCAGCTGTTCACAGCCCACACTTGTAATGCGAGTAAATCTCTTCTTGCATTCAGCTGCAGCTGCAGCCACTGGGTGCAGAATTGCAGGTGAGAGAGGACATATGATCAGGAGCGTCCTTGGTTTCTGGGACTTTGTAGATAACAAGGAGATTTCTCACCCGCTTCCCTGAAATTTGGCAGTCATAGATAGTCTTGCCTTGCTTATGGGTGGATGAAAGCAAAAATAAAGTCTTATCAAAGCACTGGAGGTAGTGGAGGAGGCATCTCCAGTAGCCCCTCAGCTGAGAAGGGGCTGGCCCCCCTCTCCACAGCAGGTGTCCAAGCACCTTCCCTTAGCCTTTCTGGAGTGGGAACAACATCATTTTTCACTGTAGACTGGAACGTTCACCTGTTTCAACTGGTTTATCCCTCTCTCTCTCTCTCTCCTCAGGGAGTCACGAAGGAAAACACCCGTGGCTGTTTCTTTGAAAGAGAATGAGCGTCTCTTTGGTGATAGTGCGCTGGGGATGGTAAGAGTTCCTGTTCTCAGAATATATGTACCCTGCATTGTGATAAACGTCCCAGCCAGTGTTTTATTGTTGTCCTGTGCTTCTCATCTCCTTGGTGTGTTATTGGCTCTGTGCAGTGGCTGCGTGCTTCTACTCCCATAGCAAGAGTTGTTCCCCATGTAGTCTGGGAGGGGTTGGCTTGAGAACAGCATAGCTGAAGGAATGCAAGTGGGTGATGTGGTTTTTTGGATTTTTTTTCTGCAGTCCATAAGGACCCCCAAGGTGGCATTCCGATACTTCCAGGATCTGCTGGGTAAGCGGATTGATAATCCCCATGTGGCACTGTACCAGTCCCGATTCCCAGAGCATGAGCTGGTGAAGGATGAGACAAGACAGACTGTTATCTTCAAGTTGTCCCCGTAAGTGGCTGCTTCTAGGTTCTTTGTGGGATGAGCTTTGGCTGCCAGGCTTTTGCAGCTCACTGTTGTTGCCTTAATTTTCTTTCCCATTGTAGAACAATACAGTATTCTCCTGAGGAGATGCTGGGGATGGTCCTGAACTATTCACGTGGTCTGGCTGAGGAATTTGCAGGTTGGAAGGATTTAGCTTTTTCTTATCTGTGTGTATATGTGTTTGTCCATTATACGATTCAGGTAGAGATTGAAAGCGTTCAGAAACCCAGGGTTTCTAGAAACGGGGTGTTGGTTCTCTCCAGCTATAGGCTGTCAGCAAGATTTAGCAGCTATCCAGTTATCATTTGTTTCTAATATCATGCAAGTTTGGGATCTTAATCCTGTTCTTGGGGGCAGATACCTCATTTACCACCTAGCCTTGCAATGAAGGAGCCTTACAGACAGTCTTTGGAGAAGATGTGTGATCAGAGTGGAGGCACATGGGAGGTGGCTGCAGGGGAGGGTGGAAGTGGCTCTGTGAAGGCTATGCTGTAGCTGTTCTGGATGGAGACTTGTTGCTGGAGCTGAAGTAAAAGAGCAAAAACAGCCCTTTGCTGTGAAAGTTGCTAACAGAGAAGAGGCCGTCGTGCATATTCCGTGCTGTGTTGCTAATGAAACACCATAGTAATGAAAACTGGAGGAGGTTTTGTCCTGTGGTCAGTGGCACTACAGCCTGCCCAAAGATTTTTTACTGGAGAGTGAATATGATCTGGTGACAATGTAAGGCTCCATGAATATAGTATTTGTTGAAATGGAGGGCTACCCAGAGCACCTGAGAGTATCCTGACATGTGAAAGAGAGGTCAGTGGACTTGTGGCTTTGTGTGAATATGCCAGGTCTGCTTGCTTTCAGCAGGATACAGAGATTCATCCCTAGGGGATCCTGGCTGCTGCTGCAGGATTACATTCTGTACAAGTGTCCACCTTGGGTCCTCTGGGTTTACTACTGTCACTCCATCTCAATAAGTCTTTGCATATGGCTGCACTGATGCAGGGTTCCCTGCAACTGTTTCAGAGCAGCCCATCAAAGATGCAGTGATCACAGTTCCTGCCTACTTCAACCAAGCGGAGAGGAGAGCGGTTCTGCACGCTGCCCGCATGGCTGACCTCAAGGTGCTGCAGCTGATCAACGACAACACGGCTGTAGCATTGAACTATGGGGTTTTTAGGAGGAAAGACATTAATGCCACGGCACAGGTAGGTGCATTTGGGAGATGTGGAGAGTCCTGCCAAGTTGTCTGCATGCAGGGGAGAAAGTGCTGCAGAAAAAATCCAGAGAATTTAAAGTGGACTTTGCTGGTCAGCCAGTCTCCTCTGTTTTCATGTATTCATCAACAAGACGAAGAAATTAAACCATGTGTGCATGTGTTGAAGCCTGAAAGCTTCTGGAGTAAGGGCAGGTGTTGAGAGTTCCCATTTTTTAAACCTGTATTTGTTCTTTGCCCATAAACTGGGGGAAATAACAGCAGTGATTACTTGAAGTATTGGAACACCAACTCAGCAGTACTTGATTTTCCTGAGGCTGAAGAAGGAGCAAAACTTTGGGTTTTGAACTATAAAATAGATGATAAGTTTTCTTGTCTCCTTCTGTCAGATGTGACCCTGAACATCTCCTGTGTTTGGTGAAAGTATGAGTCCTGCCCTTAGGGTATAATGTCAGTCCAGGGAGTGGATAGTTGTGACCTGTATCATGCTGAAAGGGTTTTTTCCTTATTCATGGGGGATATCCAGCTGCTTCTGCTTCACTGTCCCAACTTTTCTTTTCAGAATATCATGTTTTACGACATGGGAGCAGGAAGCACTGTTTGTACTATTGTTACGTATCAGACAGTGAAAACTAAGGACTTGGGAACTCAACCTCAGTTGCAGATCCAGGGCATTGGGTAAGAATTCCACATGGGTTGCACAAACAGAAGGTCTAAGGAAAGAAACCGTTTGTTTCACAGTCTCTTCATCATGTAGAATTTTGCAGTAAGGCTTCAGTGCAGCAGTTTGGATGGCTGAGGGGGAAACCTTCAGAGCGAGAAGGCTCCAGTTAGGAATAATTTTGGTGTTGCTGTCTTGTGCAGAGGGTAACTGAGAACTTCCAGGAGCCCAGGAGGGAACCAGTGTACTTGGTTTGCTTTAGGCTTGCTTTTTAATGGCCTCAAGCCCTGTAAGCCTATTCCATTTCATGTAACCTATATAGAGTGTGTCAGTTTGAAAAAGAGGAATACACTTCTAGAGAGGAATGAAAATCCAGTGTACTTAATGCATTGCCAAGTAAAGAGGAGGGTGCTGTGCATACCCAGCCCTGCAATTTTAACTCCCAAGCATTTATATTGCTGTTATCAAGAAAATCCCTGGGGTCTGATGCTGTTGTCCTTTGCCTTCTCAGCTGTTTGACATGCTTGGCAATACAGCATTTACCTCAAATGTAATGAAATTTCCTGTTGAAAGGCTGTTGCGGTGGAGAATCTCCTCTTTCTGTCTGTCTTTCTTTCATTATAACGTGTTATTTTGGGGACAGCCATTGTTCTTTCACAGTCATCACAGCTGATAATACTGCAGCTACTTTTGACCACTTGCTGCTCTGTGTATTTGTGAAAAATACATAAAATTTGTTTGTATTTCAATTCGTTTTTGGTAATTACACCTCTGTTCATTCTTCTGCTCAGGTTTGACCGTACTCTTGGAGGTTTAGAGATGGAGCTTCGTCTCCGGGACTACTTGGCCAAACTCTTTAATGAGCAGCACCCTTCAAAAGATGTCCGGAAGAATCCTCGGGCCATGGCCAAACTGCTGAAGGAGGCCAACCGCCTGAAAACTGTGCTGAGTGCAAATGCTGACCACATGGCACAGGTCTGACCTTCTGCTGGGGGTTCCTGCTTTTTTTGGGCTAAGTGTGGGCTGGGTTGAAGACTGGTGTAAGGGAACATTGTCCCTCTGCAGTGCAGGTCTGCTGAGGAGCATCGCTCCCGGTGGTCCCTCTCAGCTTGTGCCCGCTTGGTAGCAACGGTGATTGAGTGGATTGAAGAAGAGTTATTCGTGTCAAGTATGTTAAATAAACTTTCACTGAGAGAAGCTGTCTGTTACACCCATGTTCCATCCTCTCATCACCTTAGCAATGGTAGGGTTAAGATGAGTGTGGTCAGGTCTGTTGTGTGTTACAAAAGCCAGAACTTTTTGTACACTGGGCAAAGATTTTGCTTGGAGGATGCTACACAATTAATTTCATTCTGGCTGTTTGATTTTCTTTTGGGTTTTTTTTGGACAGATCGAGGGACTGCTGGATGACATAGACTTCAAAGCCAAGGTCTCAAGACAAGAATTTGAGGATCTGTGCTCTGACTTGTTCAAGCGTGTCCCAGGACCCGTGCAGCAGGCTCTGAGTAGCGCAGAGATGAACATGGTGTGTTTAAGAAAATGCATTACCAAGCCTGAAGCTTACGTGTGTGGCACTGCTGTCACCTCATGATTGAGGCATCAGTGGTTGTGTTATCAGGACTGTTGGGAGGTAGATGCCTGCTATTGTGACAGTGATGTTGATGCTACAGAGAGTTTGCCTGCTGCAGTGTCAAGCAGGAGTGTGGCACACTTCCCCTGCACTATCCACCAGAAATTAAGGACTTGGAGGAGGGGCTTCTTTCTCTTAAAACACTTTACTCTTGCGCTGTAGGTTTGAAATAATGACCTTTCCTCTTTTTGTCTTGGATACTTGTTCTGGTCTCACTCCTGAAGTTTTAACTGAGTGAGTCTGAAAACAGAATTATTGGTGCTTGGGCTTCTCCTTTGCACACTCCCTGAAGGGACCCCTGCAGTTGGACCAACCCCAAGGCAGGCCTTTGGAGGGAGTCACTGCAGGGTTAAATTTAAATGCTCACTTTCCAGGGTGCCATGACTCTCTTGAGCAGCTTTGGGCTCTGATACTTAATGCAAGACACTGAGTTGCCTCTTAGAGTCTGGATTTCTGTCTTTGTGGTCCAACTGACTCTTGAGGTCATTGTCTCCTCTGGCACTGAGCTATAGTTTGTCTAATTTTGACTCAAGCTGCATGTTTCAGGTGGCTTGAAGCCATGGTCACATTGTCACTGTTTGACAGACCTGACCCCACGTGCCTCGTTGTTGGCACACCTGATGTCCATCTGAGATCTGTTGGGTGCTGGCCTGCATGGGGACAGCAGGTTGTAGTGTGGGTGTTCTCAGAGCACCATGTTAGCACGTGGGGACCGGGGAAGGAGCATAAGGAAGCCCTGGAACCAGCTTTCCAAAATTGCTTTCTTAAGACAAGGTGACTGTTTCCAATCCCTAGGATGGAATTGACCAGGTGATTCTAGTTGGCGGTGCCACACGGGTCCCCAAAGTGCAGGAAGTTTTGCTGAAAGCTGTGGGCAAGTGAGTATGTGAGGCCCCCCACTTCTAGTCTGTCTCCCATTGACAAGCTGCTGTTTATGAAAAGGCTGCAAACTTCATGTCTGTTGCTTTTCCCTTCATAGAGAAGAGCTGGGCAAAAATATCAATGCCGATGAGGCTGCTGCTATGGGTGCAGTGTACCAGGCAGCTGCTCTGAGCAAAGCCTTTAAGGTGAAGCCCTTCATTGTTCGGGATGCTGCTGTGTTTCCTATCCAGGTAACCTTTGGCTTTCCTTCTCTTGTGCAAGGTATGGGGCTGTGCTGGGAGAAAGGATCCAGGTTGGAACCTGTTGGCTTCCTTTGAGTATGGAAACTCTGGATATCTTTCTGCCAATCTAATAAAGAAGGCAGAAGGAAGTCTTCTGTGTAACAGAAATGCAGTATCCAAGGAGCCAGGCATATGCAAATATCAGTTGAGGAATATTTGCCTGCCCCCCAACTTCTGCATGAGGCAGAGCAGCCGAACGCTGCTGATGTAAGATGTCACAGTTTGAAGTTGCTGAGTCTTGTTTTCTGTTTGTGATACAGGTGGAGTTTACTCGTGAAGTCGAGGAGGATGATAAATCCAGGAGTTTAAAGCATAACAAGAGGATTTTGTTCCAGCGCATGGCACCCTATCCCCAGCGCAAAGTCATCACTTTCAACCGCTACACAGATGACTTTGAGTTTTATGTCAACTATGGAGATCTGGCATTCCTGAACCAGGATGAGTTGCGGTGAGTTGAGCCCAGCACCTGAGCTGGCAGCTCTGTGGCAATGCAGCTTACCTGGCTGGAAATGTACTGCCTGTGTGTCTAACTGGCACAACTGTTCTCCAAGCTGCATGTCCTTTAGCAAACCAAGCCCTGCCAGTTCCTGCTTTTTGCAGTTTCCCATTGCCTCCAGCATGAGCAGGGACTGGCTGTTCTGTAGCACTGTTATCCTGAGTTCTCTCTCTGCTTTTGTCTCTGTGTCATCAGAGTTTTTGGTTCTCTCAATCTCACTACTGTGAGGCTAAAGGGAGTTGGGGACAGTTTCAAGAAGCACTCGGACTATGAATCCAAAGGCATCAAAGCACACTTCAACATGGATGACAGTGGTGTACTGAGTCTTGACCGGGTAAGCACCACCTATTGGGATGGTTGTCAGCTGATGTAATTTTCAGTTCTGTCCCTCTCTCTGGTCCCTGCTTAAAACTAATCCTGAGCTTCTGTTTCCAAGGTGGAATCTGTGTTTGAGACTTTGGTGGAAGACAAGCTAGAGGAGGAGTCAACACTGACAAGTAAATGCTCAACTCTGATATTCGCACTGACTGTTTCGTTACCTGTCGTGTCTGAGATAACTACAAACATCATGTTTCTTTGGGTTTGGGGTGTGGAAGTTATACAGTCTGACTGTATGTGTGGCTGTCTGTGCACACAAGAACATGGAGGGAGGTTGGAGAAGGAGAAGTCTGGAGTGTGTGAAGCTCACCTACACCACCAAGGGAGTCCCTTGGTGATCGTTGTGGTTGTGAGGGGAAGGACTGAGAGCTGAAGATGATTTTCTTCCTCTGGATATGTAGCATTCTGAATTTTTTGTCTCCCATCAACAGAACTTGGAAACACCATCTCAAGCCTGTTTGGGGGTGGTGGCCCTACACCAGAGACCGGAGATAACCTGACAGACTCGGTTCAGGTGAGCCCCAGGGTGACTGCTCCACGAAGGAAGCCCTTTTGTCTTGCTGTGGCAATTATGTAGATATACCTGTTCTGGGAAACATTGCATGGAATTTCTTCATTTAAAACACTGTTTTGCTTTCCCCTTTACATGCTTGTGATGACCAGGAAGAGGAAGAGAGCCTAGCAGAAACAGGTAAAGAAGAGCAGGGGGAGAAGCAAGACCAGAAAAGCAGTACTGCAGATGCTGGTGAAGAGCAGGAACAAGAGAAACAGCAGTCTTCAGGTCAAGCAGAAACTGCCTCTCCGAAAGGAGAGTCAGAGAGAAAGGAAGAAGGCGAGAAATTGGAGCCTCAGGTGAGCATCAGCTTGAAGGAATGAGACTGGTTTTAATACCTAAGAAATGGCATTTCCTCAATGAAATTCTCCCTTCTCTGAAGTGCCCTGCCTTTAAGAAAAGTTGCAGCATCTGAAGATCTGTTCCCTTGCTTGAGAATGTACTTTGTGTTACAGGGTCCCAAAGAAAATAAGGAAACTGCAAAAGAGGAAGAACCATCTAAAAGTTCCAGTGACAGCACAGCTACCAAAACAGAGGAAGAGAAGATCAAAGCACCCAAAAAGCAGAAGCTTGTCCATGAGATCACTATGGAGCTGGATGTAAACGATGTGCCTGACCTGGTGGAAGATGAACTAAAGAGCTCGATGAAAAAGTAGGTTTGGAATGGCTCTGCTCAGTTAGAACTCTAGATAAAGGCAGTGAATTGCTTTGGAATGGTGATGGCTCACATAGAGCACTGCTGACCTCAGAAGCTGGTGTGTGTGATGTGCTGCTCAACCAAAGGCACTTGCTACCTTTGATTTCTGTTCTCTTTGCATGTTAGACTCCAAGACTTGACGATCAGAGATCTAGAGAAACAGGAAAGAGAAAAATCTGCCAACAGTTTGGAGTCATTCATCTTTGAGACCCAGGTAAGAGAGGGTTATAAAGAAATGAGAATTCCAGGAGAACAGCAGAAGTGTTTTGCACAGCTTTTGGCTGATTTGAGTGCAGGGGAGTTTGAGCTGGGGGAAGCTGATTTGAAGAGCCCAGGTTTTGTCTTTCTTTTTCTAATGCTATTAGGCTTCCCAGGCCCATGTTTCCTCAATACACAATGAGCCTTCCCTTCAGCATGTCTAACACATTGAACAATTGCCCCCAGACTGTAAAGAAGCTACAGCTTCTCAGGAACTGTTGTGCAGAAGAAGCAGCTAGTGTTAAGTGTGTGTGAAATAACAACTGTTTCAGGGTTACCATCATGGGATGTGGGTGTATCTATACCTGGTGTATTACCATTATGCTCCCAGCAATGCTAGGAGCAGAGCTCAGATTTGGGTGGGTGCAGGCAGCACCCTAGCCCAGTTGTGAGTGCTCTGGTTGTTTTATGCTTCCAGGCTCAGTGGTGTTTGACCAGAGTGTTTTTTTTTAGGACAAGCTTTACCAAGAGGAGTATCAGTTTGTCTCAACAGAGGAGCAGAGAGAAGAAATTTCCAAAAAGCTTAGTGAGGCTTCCAGTTGGATGGAGGAAGAGGGCTATGCAGCTGCAACAAAGGTATTGCTGCATGCAGTCAGGATACCAGACATGGAAACGACCACAGAGGCTGAGAGAACCTTTGTAACCTGGAGAGCTTCTTGCTTCCTCAGTGCATTATGCACAGAACAAAATAAGAAGTTGTTCCAGCCATGGATGTTTCTACAAGAGCTTCAGCAGGAACCTGTTGATTCCACTGAAGGCTTAGTTGTGTGGCTCTTTTTTACTGTGCTGGAATGGTGTATTTGATAGAGTGAACAACAAATGCAGTTATAACTTCTGAAGCTGTGTTAGACTGTGGTGAAACTGTCTCCTTTCTCCTCTCCCCCATTTTCAGGAGCTGAAAGACAAGCTTACAGAACTGAAAAAGCTTTGTAGGAACCTTTTCTTCCGTGTTGAGGAAAGGAGAAAGTGGCCAGAACGCTTGGCTGCTCTGGAAAGTCTGCTCAATCACTCCACCATCTTCCTCAGGTAAGGGCAGGCTTTTGGGAAGGAATGTCATGCAACTGGTCATGTAGGAGCTGCCAGCAGAATGACACCAGAGCAAATGTGGTCTGAAAGTCAGTGGCACTTCCTGAGAAAAGGTGAGCAGAACCCTGCTCCCTGGTGTCCTGTTCTGCAGTACTTGTGAACAGGTGCACATGAGCTCTGTCCAAAATGGGGGGCAGGAAGGGTTCAGCGTGGTGGCTGTGATGTTTCTGTATTACTGGAGCTGTAACCACAGAGTTGCCAAGGTGCAGTCTGCTTGGCTTTACAAAAATAAGCTTTCTTACCTACCAGGGGAGCCCGAATGATTCCAGAGTCTGACCAGATATTCACAGAAGTGGAACTGAGTACACTGGAAAAAGCCATCAATGAAACAACGGTACTAAAGGATGGAGTGATGCTGGGGGAGGGTGGGGTGGCAGTTTGGGTTATGTTTCCTGCCCTATACTTTCACTCAACGTCATGGAGTGGATTGTGCGTGTTCTGTTTTCGTTCCACCAGCAAACCTTTCGTGTATTTCAGTGTTTCCTAATGACCCCATCGTGTCTGGGGGGAGTGGTGGTTCCTGTGTTGCATGTGGAATTGTCTCTGGGGTGGGGGTGGAGCCCAGTGATCTGACTGCACTCGGTTTTTAAAGGCAGGCGCTGGGTTTTTTCTTTGTCCTTTGGGTAACTGAGAGGCTGGTGGAAATGTAGCACGGAGGGGAGCTGTCCTGAATAAAGCAGAATAGCCAGGGGCAGTGACTTTGAGATACTGTGATATGCAGCAGTTCCTGGAACCCAGAAGCATTCCAAAAGCACCTCTTCCCTCGCGCTCCACAGATTTGGAAAAATGAGACGCTGGCTGAACAGAACAAGCTCACTCCTACTGAGAAACCTGTGCTGCTCTCTAAAGATATAGAGTTCAAGATAGCAGCCCTGGACAGGGAAGTGCAGTATCTCCTGAATAAAGCCAAGTTTGCAAAACCCAAACCCAAAAGGGAGAAGAATGCCACAAAAACTGATTCAGGCAAGAATACTACAGCAGCCCCTGAGACTGAGAATACTATCCCTCCCACGGAGGGGAAACCAGAAGGTAAGTAGCAGTCTGGGAGCATGTAGGTAACTCCCCATTATATAATTACCACATGTAACACACGGTGTTTCTCTTGATTGAAAGGGAGCTAAAGAAGGGAGGCCAGTAGTTAACTATGAGATTGAGTTTGCTCTTAATTTTCAAAGACAGCTGGGAAAATCTATGTATTGCAGTGCCCTTCCCCCCCCCCCCCCCCCTTGTTTGTTTTTTTGTAAAGAAACAGAAATTATTTATAAACTTCCCAGGACAGTCAGTAGTTGTTTTGCTGGCTGATTGACTTCTAGGAAGGAAAGCCATTGACTGCACTTCAGTGTGCAGAGCCAAATACTCAAGGTCCTGCCCTAGATCAATGAATAGAATGAATTGTTGATTAGAAACATTTGTGGCCTAAATAGACCCCAGGGAAAAAAATCTCTTGGGGCACTAGGATGTACAGTTTTTGAACTTTCTAAGATCCTCAGATCCTAAGTGCCCTGGTCCTTTTCAATCTGGAGTGCTGTTGTCAGCATTCCTGCCGGTTCCTGTGGCCTGAGCAAGGGATCCTGCTCATAGTCACAGCTCCAAAGGTCACCTCCCTGTGCAACCAGTCAGTCTCCAGGGCTTCTGGGGACTCAGAGGGGAATGCAGAGCAGTTCTATGGTGCTTCTCTGAATGTTGTAGAGTGATCTGCTGTGAGAGTGAACTATTACAGTCCTTCTTAGTCACCACAGCTGGCTGGTTTAACCTCACCTTTACTCACCTAATCTCTTTGAACTTGTCTCCTGTGTGTTCTCCCTTGACTTTTGTTTCTTTCTGCTTTAAACATAGACAAACCAGAGGATATTGATCCAGCCAAGGAACCTCCTACAGCTGAGAAAGCAGCAACAGATGATAAGCCTGGATCAGATTCTGGTGGGTAAAAGTTTTAACAATCTGGAACTTGGGAGCTGCATATGCAAAGTGTCTGGGGGCTCCTTGTCAGATTTTTAGCTGTAAGAGGATGGTAGAACCCCTAAATTTTTTCAAACCCCAAATAATTCTGGTTTGCAGAATTAAGTATGCTGATCCATAGTTAATTCTGCAAACAGGAAGACAAATTCCTTGCAGTTCCCATGTTTTTGTTGTTCAGAGTGCAGCTCTTAAGCACCACTGCTGCTTTGTGCCTCTGTTCCTGCAGTTTGCAGCCAGTCCCATGGCTGTGAGACTGGCTGTGCTAGAGAGGTGCTGTGCCACTCCTGCTGCTAGGGCAGCACTGTTAACAGGGGCAGAGAGTTCATGTCTTCAGCTCCATGGGGCTGAGTATCAACCCCCAAAACCTCTGTACCATGGACTGCAAGTTTTGTGGCAAATTTTGCGAATGTCAGAGACTCTCAATGCTGCTTTACACACTGTGAAAATCACTGCAATGTGAAATTGAGTTTGCTTCATTACACAGGGTCCAAAACAGAGAAGGCAGAAGCTGGAGGAGAAAGCAGGAAAAACGATGAATTGTAACAGCCTGAAATCCCACGAGTGTCAGCATCTATTTATTTCATAGTTACTTCCTTGTTTTTCTTATGGACCTGGTTAGTCATGATGTAAATGGAACTCAACAAGAATCTGACAACACAGTGGGATAGAGATGTAATTTTTTTTTCTTTCTGCGGATTTTGCCTCTACTAACCTAGTGAATTGGTTGTTGTTTTTCTTTTATTATGTGTGGCACAGTGCCCACCAAGAATTGTCTCTGTTTCAGTACAGAAGTCACCAAAGTGACTTTCCTGTGGGGAGAAGGCAGTAAAGAAACATCTTAAGGTTTAGGAAGTAACTTGGAACATAAACTCTGGGCCCCACCTCTTGTGAAGATGATTGCATAAGGATATAGACCTGAAGTGCTGTTGTCTTTGCATATGAGGTCCTGACTTAGAGCAAATGTGCAGCTTCAGCTGGTGGGAGGTGTATTAATATTTGGATTAATGGCAAGGTGGAACAGAATTGGGAAGGCAGATGATCTTTGTCTGTTTTCCAGAGGCTGTTTGTTAAAACTATCTGTCTGTGCTCTGTAGCAGAGTCCAAAATCCATGAAGTGAGACTTGACAAAAAGATTCTTTTATAGTTTTAAAAGTTCAGAAAAGGCAACATTGAATGCAGAGGAGAGGGAAAGACAGGTCATGTTGGCACATCCTATAGTCAGTCACAAGGACAGTGATACGGATCAAACAACCAAACCTGGAGAAAGTCTAATGGCAACTGCCCTCCTTCCTCTGTGTTTTGTGCACTCGGACCGACTTAACCGTGTGACCTTCCCCGCCCCTGGCCGTGACCTCCTGCCTCCTCGGACCGTCCCTGCTGCTGCCACACACACGAGTGGGGTCCGACGGCTGCGAATGTGCATCTGACATTGTTCTCCATTCTGGCCTCTTCAACCAAAAATAAAAACTACACTTCCTGACGGGCTGTGCAAAGCGGTGCCTTGTGTGCCGGGAGCTGCGGGCGGGACCGGGGCGGGACTTCCGCGGGGGCGGGGCCGGCTCCGCCCGGTGCTGGCCGGACCGGGGCGGCCCCGCGGGCAGCGCGGCGCGATGGCGGCCGGCGGCTACGGGCGCTACCGGGCTGTCATCTTCGCGGCCATGTTCGTGGGGTACACGCTCTATTACTTCAACCGTAAAACCTTCTCGTTCGTCATGCCCGCCGTCATGGCCGAGGTGCCGCTGGGGAAGGACGACCTGGGTGAGTGTCGGTCCCGGGCCCCGCCGCCCCGCCGGCCCCGAGGTGGCCGTGCCGCGGGCTGAGGCACCCCCGGGCTCTGCCCGCCGCAGGTCTTATCACCAGCAGCCAGTCTGCAGCCTACGCCATCAGCAAGTTCGTCAGCGGCGTCCTTTCGGACCAGATGAGCGCCCGCTGGCTCTTCTCCTCCGGCCTCCTCATGGTGGGCTTGGTCAACGTGGTCTTCTCCTGGAGCTCCACCGTCATGGCCTTCGCCGGGCTCTGGTTCCTCAACGGCCTGGCCCAGGGGCTGGGCTGGCCGCCCTGCGGGAAGATCCTGCGGAAGGTGAGTGCTGGGAAAGGTGGGGGAAATTGCCACTGCTCTCCTGACCTGTCCTGGCATCGGGGCTGTACAGACCATGCTTTTGCTCAGAATCCACAGGGACTTGCAGCTTTTCCCACTCCCTTCCAGCCAAGGAGGTCTAGAGCGCTATCTGCATTCTGCTGCCTGTGGAACATGTTTCTGTGCACGGGGATCTGGTTATTCTAGCAAAGATTCAGTCTAGCCCTTGCCCCTGTGTGCCTTGAGTTTAGCTCAGTTCGGTGAGTAACATCTCCTGGTAGCAGAGTTCTGCCCTGTAGAGACGGACTTTGTTGGAATTAAGTATTTTAGGTGTGGACACACACGACTTTGTCTGCTGCTGCAAGTCAGGGTTTGCTGTGAGTCGGGGGCACTGAGCACAGTTCCATCTGCACGCTTGGGCAACTCGGGAATTCCAAGTCACTGGTGGTTCAGGTAGAAAACTGGGTAAGACGGAGGAACAGCGTGAAACGAGTCTTTAAGCTGTGTGTACTTAGGGTTTGTGACAATCTAAAAGGAACAGATTGATTTCTCCCTAGGATAGAAGGAAAGGAGATTGGTTAGCTTTATGCTGATCCCTCATGGAAGATGTAAAATCCAGAAATGAGTGTACTGCATGTACTTGTGGGGTGGGGAAGAGATAAATAACCTCATTGCCCTTCTGTGAGGCACCTAGCCTTCCCTAACTGACAAGGAGAGGGCTGTCCATGACAGTTGAATGCACAGAAAAGAAGGGCCCAAATAACAGAAATAACAGCCATGGTGTTTTCTGAAGATATTCATGACTGTAGATCTCAGACATTTTCCTGCTGACAAGAGCCACTCAAGTGGTTCTGGCTCTGAGTGCTCATTGCAGTGTGGAGTCCATCATGTCTGATACTTAATGCAACAGCGAGTCCTAAAGTTACCCTGTGACTCTTTGCATATCAGTCCAAGTTCCTGAGCCAGCAGACCTCTCCAGGAGGACGCTGTTCCTAGCAAGTGAGTACACAGAACCATGTACTCTGAAGCTTGCCTCTCCTGCCCCACGTCTCAGTTTCATGGTCTGTAAATGGAAATAACTTTGAGCTGGCTCACAATGTGAGCACCTGTCAAGCTCTTAGGGCTGACACTTGAGTAACATTTGGAGTTCCCTGCACGCCTAAAGTAGTGAGGTGAGGGTGTTCCCTCTGCCTGCTTTTGGAGTTCTGTGTCTGAATTGCCCCAACCCCACATCATGGGCCTCAAGGGAGGGATTTCAGGTGTGCTGTCACTCTCTTACACCTCATGCTGTTTGTCTTGTTGTTGCACAGTGGTTTGAGCCTTCCCAGTTTGGGACTTGGTGGGCAATCCTGTCTACAAGCATGAACTTGGCTGGAGGCTTAGGCCCCATTGTCGCTGCTGTCATGTCTATGAACTACGATTGGCGCAAGACTTTGTCCTTCTCTGGCTTCACCTGCGTGGTTGTCTCTTTTGTTTGCCTTGTCCTGATTAAAAATGAGCCGTCAGATGTTGGGCTGCCCAACATTGAACAAGGAGCCAAGAAAGGGAAGAAAGGTGAGCATGTGACTTTGATGCAAGCAGGCAGCCACAGGGGAAGGTGCAGTGCCTTCTGTCTGTGTTCTGGTACAAGTGTGTCACTCTCAGCATACTGACACCCCCATCCTCCCCAGTTTCTGAAATCACAGCTTGGAGGGCATGTGGTGAGGGCTTGATTTTGGCAGCTTTATTCTGGTAATTGAAGGTAGAAGTGGTATAAACCAAGGCCCACTGTGATCTTGTGGGAAGCGGCTGATGTAGGGATTCCTGAGGATGTGACAGAGCAGGAAAAAAGCTGCTGTTAGCCCTCTGTTAGCCTTGCTCCTTAGCCTGCCAGCAGCCTATCTGTGTGTTGCTGAGATGCTCAAGGCTGGCTCTCCCCATATATGTCATGTGTTCCTGCAACCAGCATCCCTCTTTTCTTGGAGCCTTGTGTGTTTAGATTGTGAATGCAGTTTTGGTGGGGTGGTGCAGAGAGAAAAGGTACAACAGCAGGGAATGCTTCCTTAAGCCTGACCTTCTTCTCCTCTGCTTTGGCAGCAGATGGGCAGTTCTCCCTTCGCCCCACCTTAGGCTCTCTTGACCCCTGGCTCACAATGGACTCTGCTCAATGTTTCTGTGCTAACCTAGGACATCTAGTTAGTAAATGTTTGTTCAGACCACTGAGTGTAGTGCTTCTCTGAAAGCAAAACATGTAGATGAGAATTGCAACACAGGTTTTCAGTAGGATTTTAAGGGCCAGTGGAAACTCAGCCTATGTTCCATGCTGTCCCATGCTGCCTGTGCTGCCAGACTTGACCTCTTTGCATAAGGAAAGAATATTGTTTCCCCAGAGCATTATCTGGGGAGAGCAAATCTGTTGGCGTTCCTGGAAGACTGATGCAAAAGTCAAGGTAGAATCCAAAAGTCTGCATCTTTGTTTGGGTCTGTGTGGTGGCTTTCACAGGCACAGCTTAAAAATGCTCCCTAAGAATCTGGAGGTAATTTATCTAACAAGCTGTGTGAAGGGTTTATTGGCAACTGCAATACAGAAAATTACTGGGAGTAGTGTTTTGATTATTCTTTTCAAATCTTTAATGAATGTGGGATAAAATGACAGAAGAGATTCTGAAATCACCAGAACAAGGGGGAGGTAGAGCCATTCACTACCATTCAGCAGCTGTGAATACCTCCCTGTGTGGGGATGTTCTCATGCTTGGATCCTGCCTGCAGATCTGTCTGCTGGGCCGCTGGTTGGTGTGATTTGGGCTGTGGTAACACTCCTCCCATCCTTCCTACAGGTTCCTCCAGTGACAACAGCACCTTGACAGAGCTGCTGCTCTCACCATACCTTTGGGTGCTCTCAACAGGCTACCTGGTGGTTTTTGGAGTGAAAACGTGCTGTACTGACTGGGGACAGCTCTTCCTGATCCAGGAGAGGGGACAGTCCATGCTTGTGGGTAAGATGCAAAACTGCATTGTTAAGCTCTGGGGCTGCAATCTGGGAGGTGTTGCCCAGAGTTCACCTGAGTAGAAGTCCTTCTACCTGAGGGACTTGTTTGCCAACCTCCTAGTTGTCTGCTTAGATACACATGGGTTTTGAAATAAATCAGTAACGGAGTTACTGCATGCCCCAAGCACCCCAGTGCCAGACCTTCCTGGGACTGCCAGACAGGCATTCCTGAGCAGGGATGAGTCAGAGGGTTGTGTCCAGCAGAGCTGCTCAAAGTGCTCTGTGAGCTTACAGCAGTGGGGCTGGTCTGGAGCCCACAGCAGCTTTTCTGTTTTGACCAAATCTTATGGGCCTTTCTTTGCTTCATCTGTGTTCTAGGCAGTTCCTACATGAGTGCCTTGGAGATTGGGGGCCTGGTGGGAAGCATTGCTGCTGGATACCTTTCTGATAGAGCAGTAGCAAAAGTAAGTCTTGTGCACCCTCAGGCATGCTGGGCAAGTAACACAACGGCGATCTGAGCTGCTTTGCTGAGGTGCTCAGGCAGGGTGCTGTCCCTGTGAGCACAACAGAGACACCAGCCCTCAGTTCTGCCATGTGCATGGGCACAGCTGCCAAACACTGCAGAAGGTGCTGGGGAATAGGTGCACTGATGTAAGGGGTTGTGATATGCCTGTCATGTTTGAGATATTTAATCTGGTTTTAATTTGTTTGCTTTTCTGTGGTCTCCATATTTTTGTTTTGAAGAACCAGTTGCTGATAGTTTTCTTCTGGCTGGAAAAAAAAAACCACATTAAAATCTAGTAGTGGGATCTAGAGCCAAATTCAGAGTGGAAGTGGTTGATAACTGAAGTATCCTTCATCACTAAGAGCTTTTGTTTGGCACAATTTCACTGTGGGCAGCCCTTAAACTGCACTAACAAGGTGTGCCAACAGATGTGCCAGCCATGTTTCTGACTGGGCTGTGGATAGCATTACAGTACAAGCATAAAAGGAAGTTCCTCCAGTTTCTGACTCTCAGCTTTCCTTCCTTGTGTCACAGGTGGGTCTGTCAAGCTATGGGAATCCTCGGCATGGACTGCTGCTTTCTATGATGGCTGGGATGTGTGTGTCCATGTTCCTCTTTCGGGTCACAGTCACAGGTGACTCTCCCAAGGTAATTCACTTGCAGCAGCTGGCCATCAGTTATAAGGATAGCTCTGGAACAGGGAGGGGGAGGTGATGACAGGGAGCACGATGGTTTTATTCACCATTCTCCAGGGTTTCTTTGCACTATGGAGAAGCACTGACTTAGCCTGGCTTGGAGTGCTGCTGCTGTCCTGTTGTTGCAGGCAGCCTGCCTTCCCAGCTTTGCATTAGATGTGACTTGCAGCTGCCCTCATGATTGCTAAATAAATAAAACTTCTTTCCTCATTTCATTTTTTTCTTCTTCAGGAAAACCACTTCTGGACTGTAGCCTTGCAACCTCTAGCTGATCTTACAGGCCTAAAAGAACATGAGGTTTCTGCTTGCATTTTTTCTCCCTCTGCCTGTTTCTTCTTTCCTTGGTCTGCCTTACTCCTATCCTGAGAGGTTGGTTAGCACCTCAGAACTTAGAACCAGGGCATTGAGAAGAGATTACTGTAAGTTTGGTAAAAGCAACATTTTCTTACCATAGTTTGAGTACACTAACTGACTTCAAAAAGTCTAACTACGTAACTTCTAAGTTTTATACTGAAGGTTCTCAGGACTTCTGTTCATCAGGTAAAATATAGCCACCTAATGGGTCTTGTGGGTGAGATCAGAAAGAATGATTCTGCTCTGGCAGATGCATTCTTAGTTTCTGGCAAGTGTTTTTCTAACTCGTTTCTGTTTCACATCTGGAAAATAAGATGGCACTTACTTCCTCCTGGGCTTTTTGAAATGGTGTTTGCAGTTCTAAAAGCATGCTGTAACATGGAGGTGTTACTTACCCTTTGTTGTGCAAACAAGAGACTGATAGTTTTGGGCCAGATAGGTTTCTTAGAGCATAAGCTAACACTGAAGTTCATGGGGGGTTTTGTGGGTTTTTTTGGGTTTCTTTTCTGGTTTGGGGTTTTTTTGTTTTTTTTTTTTTTTGTTTCTCAGTTTAGTAACACAGAGGTTATCAGAGAGAGGTTTCTGACAAATAAACATGCTCTGATCAGTCCCATGCATCTAAACTGAGAAAAGCTTGCAGTTGGTAGCTCCAGGATTGTTTATGAAAGCAACCTGATTTACAGTTCTTTCCTGTGATTTCCCAGGCTCATTGCCCTTCTCTCTTTGATGTTCTGTTTCTTGCAAATCAGCACAGGATGTGTTACATGGTATGGGGGGCAGAACTGTGGGAGGCAAGAGAGCTTGCACTGGCCAGCAAGACCAAGTGGTGGAGATGCAGCTGGGCTTTATGGATGTGGGGTCTCTACAGGCTTGAGCTCTTCTGGCTGCAGGCTGGGGAGCTGGTGTCAGCCTGAAAATGTCAAAACTCCCTGGTCCTGTGTATGAAATCTGAGAATTGTCAACAGTTGCTGACTGACAGTGGTGAGATTCACAGATCCTGTTTCTGATTTTAACTTCCTTTTGACAGCTGTGGATTCTGACTCTGGGAGCTGTGTTTGGGTTCTCCTCGTATGGGCCGATCGCCCTGTTTGGGGTCATAGCCAACGAAAGTGCCCCTGCCAACCTGTGTGGCACCTCCCATGCCATAGTGGCCCTCATGGCCAACGGTAAGTAATACTCATTTCCCCAACAAACAAACAAAACCCATGCACATTCTTGATGAAGCATGGTCTAGCCTCTGGGTGCCAAGTTACTGATTGTGGGAAGCCACCTAAGGAGAGAGATAATGGAGCTGGAAGCCTCAGGGATGCTTCCTGCTATGCCTGACAAGTTTTATGTTGTGCTTTAAGTTCAAACCAGGCCTGAGGAATCTTCATATATGCTAAACCAGGTGTTGGTAGATAATATGGGAGTGCACAAGTGTTGTTAGCTTTCTGCTTGTGTTTTTTTACAGTTGGGGGCTTCCTGGCTGGACTGCCTTTCAGTACAATTGCCAAGCACTACAGCTGGGCTACAGCCTTCTGGGTAGCTGAAGTCACCTGTATCGCTGGCACGGTGGCTTTCTTCTTTCTACGAAACATCCGCACCAAGATGGGCCGGGTTTCCAAGAAGGCTGACTGAGGATAAGCTGCTTGGTGAAAAGGATGTTCCCACGCTGATGTGAATGATGCTCGTTTTTGTTTAACTGGCCTAGAAGTGAGTTTACCTATTGCTGCAACCTAGATAAAAATGTCTCAATTTCTCATCCAGTGTCAGGTTCCAGAGGGCACAAGGTTCCTGCTACTGATCACTTTTTCCCTCAAGATGTGATAATTTACCTAGTTTACATTTGCAATGATTTTACTGTACCTCTTCCTCACAGCACTGCTAGTGAAGCAAGCAGGCTCTGCAGTCTGAGCTTCCCTACTACAAGTGATCTGAAATGACTGGCTTCAGGTGCACTTACCTCTAGTTTTGTCATTATTGTTTGTCTCAGCCATTAAGAGACATTAATCAGTTCAGCTTCACTGCTCAGGGGCCCTGAACCGAGCCTTTGCCATCTGCATCCATCCCATCCAGCTGTCATAAGCACAGCTGTCCCAGGTCACTTCAGCATGAGCTCTCTCAGCAGAGCAGAGAATGGTGATCTCTGACCTGCTTTGACAGCAGCAGAGCTTTAGCTGTACCTGGGGTTAGTTGCTAGGAGCAGGCGAGTGTGTTGCTGTGGACAAGTGGAACAGCAGGACATGCTGCAGCAGGGCTCTCTGCAGCATTTAGAAACAGGCATGTTCCCTGGGAATTCATGGCATTTAGAGAGGCTCCTTCTAGTGAACTGATCCCACATGGTGCAATGTCTTTGTGCAGTGTTAATGATTTGCAAGGGAGGCAGCTGCTGCCAAGGCAGCTCATAGCCAGTGCTCTGCAAATCTGCCAGGAAAACTATCCCAGCAGAAGGAATTGCAACAGCAGCCACCACCAACCCACACTTTCTGCAGCTGGGTTTTGTGATAACCCACATTTCGAGCACTGGCTCGTATTTTTTCAATACAAGGTGTGAAGACTGGGATGGTTTTGGTCAAGAGTTGGGTCTCTCATGGCTGCAGGCAGGGGCCTGGGCTGCCTCTGAGTCAGCCTTAGCAGAGCCATCACTGATGGCCTTAGCAGTCAGGCCCAGCACCCTGCAATAAGTACACTCAGGTTTTTAACCAAGATTTTGTTAAATATTCTTGTTTCTTCCCAAAAGGATTTACTGCTTTAGGGTCCTGAAGGAGGCAGACTCAACTCATACAGAACCTGCATGCAGGTACTTTGCTGAATGCCTTGGTTGCAAGAGTAGTTAGCTAGCCTTAATTAAAAAAAATGGAAGTGAATTGCATTTTGTACTTAATTACATGATCCTCTTCTATATGTGAAATAAAAAAAATGGAGAAGTGTCACAAGGGCCCTGGTTGTCTTATAAAGAGTGGTGCAACCAAAACCACCCAAACCCACTTATCCTCTCGAGGGGCCACTGGCACAAATGTCTCTGCCAACAGAAAGCAAACAGCCATTTGACTCATTAATAAACACTTTTTACTTCTATACAGAAACCCTCTGCAAGATCATAAGTTAGAGCTATACAGGAAAAATATGTATGTACATTTATGACAGGAAAGAAAAGCAATGACTGTGGTAAGGCCAGACCTTCTGCACCTCTCCTTCACCCAAGTGCAGCAGAGCTGCAACAGGAATAAGGAATCTGTAAACAGTGCTAAGGAATCTGTTTCAGGTAAGTTTTGCAACAGAGGGGATAAACTGGTATTTTGGGAGATACTGAGGCATGTTTTGGGGCTGTGCAGTCTCTGCTGTGGAGAGAGGAGCTTTGTGACAGGCCAGCCAGGGAAGAGAGAGGCCTCGTTCTTCAGACGAACGAATCTGGGCAACAGGCGACACTTTCTCTATGATCCAGGTCCAAAGGGTCCGGCTTTCTCTGCCGCCTCCAGAGCAAGCTTCAAGTTCTGATCAAACAACTCGCACCTGAAACAGTCAGAAAAGCAAAAGGGATGACTTTTACCTGCAGAAGTGAGTTAACAAAGCTAACAAAGGATCTCCACATCCTTTGGCTCTGCATCCTTCAAGGAGGGATTCAGGAAGTTAAGACACAGCAACATGACTGCTGTCAAGGTGTGACTTGGTCTTTAATTAAGCTTAAAACTTCTTGTATGGACCTGAACAGATGGTAGGATAGCAGGGTGTCCACAGAAGTGGAAGTGCAGCTTCCACTTCCCCAGCAGAGCCAGCACTGGTCTGTGTCCTCTCTCTGCAGCAGTGTGCTGTGGCTTGCTTCCCCTTCCCTCAGCCAGTTTTGCTACTTAAGGACTGTCTGCATTTGCTACTGTGTAGGCAGAAAGGAATGAGGGATTGCAGCCAGGTTACTAAAAGTGGGCTTCTCCTTACCTTATTGGCATCTCCAGCGAGTAGAAAGGATTCTTCAGAGCGAAGTCTGAGTAAATCTCATAGATTTTGCGGAGAAGAGCGTCTATCCCTGTTTGCCTTGGGTCAGCCAGAACCATGAATTTGATCCCTGGAACCATAATGCCAGGAGCATTAGGAAGGCCAAGCACAGAGACAGCCCTGGCAAAGCAGAGAGGTGCCGGGTGCCCAGGGCCCGATGGTACCTGTCAGTGTCTGGAAGCAGTGCAGCTTGAAGGTGTCAGTCTCCAGCATCTCGATCCCGGAGCTCCCAACTTCAGGTGACAGCTGTGACCCGATGGCGAACAGCCTGTGGGGATAGGCCCCTCAGCACCCTTGCCCGTGCCCACCCCTGGCCCGTCACGGCCCACCCTGACTCACGAGTGGAACATGGAGGCCAGCATAAGCTTCTCGTTGGAGGAGAGCCGGTGGCGGCCAAAGCGGATGGACACCGGGTAGTTGGCGGGGTTACCCAGGAACTCCAGCACATCCTTCCCGTCCGCCGTGAAGCGCCCGTTGACCTCGGCCCCGTTGATGGCGAGCACAGCGTGACCCACTGCGGGGACAGCGCGGCGGGGTCAGTCACTCGGTCAATAAGCCCGGCCCGACCTGGCCCGCCCGGCCCTTCCCACCCGCCGCACCGCGGATGCCGTCCCGCTGCCCGAAGGCGACCACGACGCGCTCGTCGTGCGGGCGCAGGACGAGATCGAGTGGAAAGCTGAACGTCTTCTCGGTGTCGGCTCGGGGCACGTAGTGGTCCAGCTGGTAGATGAGGCCGCCTGCCTTGTTAACCACGTAAACGCTGAAGATCGCCATAGCGCCGTGCCCGGCAGCAGCACCACCCTCCCGTCCCAGCCGCGCCCGCCCCGGCAGTGACGTCCCGCCCGCCCCGAGCCCGCCCCCGCCCCACGCCGGGCTCTTCCTTTCTCGCCGACATCTTGCGGAGCGGCCGCGGTCGCATCATGGTGAGCGGGGCCGGGCCGGGGGGCGGGCGGCGAGCCGGGCCGGGCCCCCCGGGAGACACTGGCGGCTCCCTGAGCGGGGCGGGAACCCCTGCGGGGTGCTCGGGGGGGTGGCCCCGCTCCTCGCCGCTCAACCCCCATCGTTCTCACCCTCTCGCAGCCGCCCAAAGACGACAAGAAGAAGAAGGACGCGGGTAAATCCGCCAAGAAGGACAAGGACCCGGTCAACAAATCCGGCGGCAAAGCCAAGAAGAAGGTGGGAGTCGGCGGGGCTGAGGGCTCGGCGGGATCCCCGGGCCTGCCGCGTGTGCAGCGTGGCCGGGCCCCGAGAGCGTCGTGAAGGCGGGGCTGGAATCTTTAGAGGAGCGAGGCAGCTCTTCATTTGCCAGCAAGTTGTACTGAATTGTGTTAAACTCGAATAACAGAAGGCGTTAGTCCCTTTATTGTTAGATACTGCTGGTATTATCTGCAACACGTTCGTTTACAAAGGCGTTTTTGTGCATCTCAATAGTCCTTTAGTTTTGGATGTGATACGGAGACATTTGATGGTGCAGCTCTTGGGGCATCTTTAGTTCGATCTTTTGTTCTTAGTTACAGGATGGCTTAGGGAGCATTGTTTTTTCTCTCTTTTCAAGTAGAAGTGGTCCAAGGGGAAAGTGAGAGACAAGTTGAACAACCTTGTGCTGTTTGACAAGGCCACCTATGACAAACTGTGCAAAGAAGTACCCAACTACAAGCTCATCACACCTGCAGTTGTCTCAGAAAGACTGAAGATTCGAGGTTCCCTGGCTCGGGCTGCCCTCCAGGAGCTGCTCAGCAAAGGTGAATGCTTAAAACTGGAAAAAAACCCCCAGAAAGCTGCTTGAATTGGCTGTTTGGTTTTCCTTGCTTGTGCAGCAGCTTTCCTGCAGCATCTGAAGTGCTCCGTGCGTAAATTGTTTTTGGGGAGCCACTGCCTTAGTTTGAATTTCAAAAGTGCTCCAAAGTATGGAGCAGCAGTTCTGCTACATGGAAGCATTGCTGTACTAAGAAAAATGTTGCCAGAAGGATGGGCTGTAACTGCAGCCAGATGGGAATGAAAGACTTGCATGAGCTGCTACACCCTAGTAGTTCCTCTTGTATGTTGCCCTTCCTCTCTAGGAGGGACCTCGGCATCCTTGATATCTGTCAGTACATGCACACTGATGTAATTTTTTCATAGGGTTGATCAAACTGGTGTCCAAGCACCGAGCCCAAGTGATCTATACCCGAAACACGAAAGGCGGAGACGCGCCTGCTGCAGGGGAGGACGCATAGTGGAGGTGAGACTGGGTGCTGAGCAGCTGAGTTGTGCTGCCAGGAGCTAATGGACAGCTGTGCCATGTGTAATGGGTGACTTCCACATGGCTGGGGTGGGCTGTTCTCCAGATGCTCCAGAAGTATTTTGCTCGCATCCAGAGCAACTTCCTGGGGGAACATTACTGGAAACGTCTCTTCTCCAGAATTAAAGAATGATTTCTGATTTTGTCCCTGTGCCCATTGCATGGGGAAAGCATCATTTGTTCCCCTTGCTGTGGAGCAAATGGACACTTGTCCTTCCTGCTCTCACAGGGCTCCATGGCCAAGTGTTCCTGCTGGAACAAAACTGTCAAACTGCTTGTGCTAGCCTGCTTTGACCTGGTTTTCTGATTGAGGACTTCTTGCTTTGCAGGTTCTCCAGTGACTTTGTCAAGAATGCGTCATACGTAATGCACACAATAAAATTACTGATTATAATTTTTCTTGCTTTTTCAAGAATGTGTACGTTTCATTACTGATGCAGTATTGATAATGAATTCTGGTAGAGGTCATGGCTGTTATCCTCTACCAGCAGGTTTTTGCCTTTATTAGTGTTACAAATATGTTGCTAAAAGGGAAGAAGCTTCTGTATCACCTACAGCAGCCAGTGATATTGTAAAGGATGTATGTTAGAATGAAGGAAAGCAATATAAATTTGAATGAAAATATCAGGCACATGGTATTAGTGGCCTGCAGGGTGGGCCCTGCATTTGAAATGAGTTTCAGTTGGTCTACAAACACAGAAGCTTTTAAAAAAAAAGTTTATTTCTCTGAAAATTCTTTCTTTAATGGGATGTTCCATGTCAGCATAGGCCACTGGCATCACCTGCTGTACAGAGAAGGCTTTCTGATGATAGTGAAGATATGGCATCTGCAGGAGCCTGTCCTTGCTGGCAGGACCTGACTTTGTGTGGCTTTAGATGTGATGCTCAGATAGACACTATGTGTCCTTAAAAGGGCAGTCAGCAACAAAACTGCAGCTACCTCCAGTCAGCCTTTCCACAACAGAGCTGGGTGTCTGGTGTTCCTCATCTGATCACCTTTTTTTCTTCTTTTCCCCTGATTCAGTTCTAAACTGATGCCTGAAAGAAAGCATAGAAGTCAGACTGCAGTAGCATTTAGACAGAGATAATGAACACTTTCCTCAAAAAAGTAAGGAAGTGCTGTGCATAGTGTTTTAGCAAGGAAGCTCCCTCAATATTTTTGTTACCTCATTGAGTGGTAGCTCCAGCTAGTTGACAGAGTTCTGGCATATTAAAAAGGTGCCAGTGGGACACTATGTGGGTCTGAAAGGTGAACCACACAAATTGAGGCAGATGCCTTCATGTGTGCAACATGCTTCACCTCGCAAGCAATGTGTGTGCTGCTCTAGGACAAGAACGATACTCTGCCTGGATTAAGCACTGTGTGGCCTAACTCACAGGGCAGGATGTCTCCTTATGCTTCCTGCTGCCTCAGAGCCTGCTGCATGAATAGCTTGCATGGACAGAAGCCACAGACTCTCCCCCCTGGCATCCATCTGTGCTGCCCTGAAGCTCACCGCGACTGCCACCTCCTGCCATGATTCCATACACGCCCAAAGGAAGGGAGCCAGCTGTCACTTGTCTGAGAGGTATGGTCAAAGTTGGCACCAACTCGCTCCACAGGGAGCTTCTTCAGCTTCTGCTTCTCCTCTGAAAAAAAAAAAATACAGTTGTAGAGTGGTTTGGGTTGGAAGGGAACTTAAAGATCACATTGCTGCAATGCCCAGTACTATGGATAGGGACACTGCCTAGACCAGGTTGCTCAAAAGCCCAAATACTTTTTTCAGCAAAAGTTTTTCAAATTGTTTTTGGTTCTCTAGCATGGTAAAGTGACTGTAAGGTTAACTAAAAGATGTGCAAGCTGCTCACTGTGTTTGAGAAATTCCTCATAGGAAGGTCCGATTTGTTGTTTACTTCCATCTTCTTCCTCTGTTAGCCATGGAGGTTTTGCTCCTAGAAGTCACAGGGAATACTTGATAGGAAAAAAGTGTTCCCTCTTCCCCCTCTGTGCTGCTCACCCTACCAAGCAAGTGACAACATGAACTCTTGTGTGTTCTGAGAAAAAGGAGTTGGCTTCCTCAGTTAAGGCCATGCCAGATCACACCCCAAATCCTACACTCCCCACAGCACCAGCATCAACAGTTTTTACAATGCTGAAGTGTTTTCTTCTCCAGTATATTAAATATTGCCAAAAGAGTGAGCACCTCCTGGTTATGCTGCAACTGCTTCAAAACTGCTTTGAGTTATCCCTGTGACATTTGCAAGCCATGAGGTGCACTTACCTGTGTGCACATTTCCTTTTCCTTCTGTTTCCTGTTAATAGGAACACAAAATGCCTATGAGAATCTTACGTTTAAGAGTATCTCTGAACAGAAGAGAACTGGCTTCATTCCCTTCCAGAATCAAGTTCTATTACAAAAAGGCAGAGGAAAGCTCTTCTCTACTTTTCTTTAAAAGAATGTTTGTTTGTTTCTTCTTCACAGTATATTAAAGAATGTTTGCCTAATGAAAGTTAAACCTGGGTAACTGAAACTGGGCTAGCTGCTTGCCCAAATCCACAAAGCTGGGGTTTTTTTGTGTTGGACATCACCCCTTATTCTGCTTTGTGACCTGTGCTGCAGGCAACTTGCAGTTGAATCGAAGTCACACTTGCTAGCCAGTCCCCCCTACCTGCTGGCCAATGAAGGTCAGAACCTGGCTTGATTCCATCCAGGCTAAATCAGGTCCTGTCTGCATTCTGCTCGGGCCCGGCTGTTCTGCAGCACAAGGGCTGTCCCTAAAATAAGAGGTCGGTGCTTACCGTTGTGCAGACAAAAAGTTTGCAAAAGATTTGCAAGATCCTGGCAATGACAAGTGTCAAACTCCCCACGTGTTGGGTGCTTTGAGCAAGGATGCTCAAAGTGGTGCTTACCGTTCAGGTCCGGCGGGGGGCCTGCAGACAGAAGGTCCTGCACAAAGTTCTGTCTCTGTTTGAAGCTAAGTGCGATTCAGGAAAAAGGAACAATATTTCTGGTACTGAGCACAGCCTCCACCCCCCCGTCCCTAGCCCCTCCCGAGCGCACCCGGGTCCCGGTGAGGATGCGCAGAGCAGTTCCCGGTCCCCGCCAGGGTGCAGCCAGGGCAGAGGATACAGCTCACCGACCTGGAGCGCAGCCTGCACGGTCTCTCGCTGCCGGCGCTCGGCCTCCCGGATGTCGGCCGCCATCTATGGGGAGACACCGGTGAGGCGGGGCCAGCGGAGGCCGGGCCTACGCCGATACGGGGAGGTGACCGAGGGTACCTGGAGGATGCGCTCCTCCTCCCGCCGCTGGTGCTCGCCCAGCGCCCGCTCTAGAGCCTGCGCGAAGCGCTCGTACTCCTCTGCCGGCACCAGGCACTGCTCCCGCAGCGCCGCCTCCGCCCGGTTCTCCCGCCAGAACCGCACCGTCTGCCGGCGGTGCTCGGGCCTGCGGGACACCGTGGCACTTTCAGCACCGCCCGCACCCGGCCAAGTGCCGCAGCAGCCCGGCCTGGGGCAGCATCCACCCCCCCTCCGTTGCTGTCCACGCACCCGGCCAAGTGCCGCAGCAGCCCGGCTTGCAGCAGCGCCAGCCCCCCGCACCGCCTGTCCCGCCGCACGCCGCGGCCGCAGCACGGGCACCACACACGCCCATCGTGCTCCGCTGGGTCGTAGCGCCGCACGGCCACATCGGCCGCAGCCGCCCGCGCCGCCGCCGTCGCCTCCTGCAGCCGAGCCAGCGTCTCCCGCAGCCGCCGGCGATGCCCCGCGCTGTACAGGTGCCGGCGGCCCGTGAAGGCGCTGCGGCGACACAGCCCGCAGTACAGCACGGCCATGGCGGCCGGGCCGCGGGGCGCAGGCGCGGCGGCGAGGCCCGGCCCCTCCGAGCTGCGCGGCCCGGCCGCCTCAGTGCTGCCATCCAGAGCAGCCCAGCCCCGCACACCGCCGCGCTCGGGTGTGCGACTGACAGCCGTCTGTATCTCCTGACACGTGTCTCATATCCAGAGAAGGGCAACGAAGCTGGTGAAGGGTTTGGAGCGTGTGTCCTACCGGGAGCGGCTGAGGGAGCCTGGGTTGTTTAGCCTGGAGGAGGCTCAGGGGCTAGCTTATCACTCTCTACAATTACCCCAAGGGAGGTTGGAGCCAGGTGGGGGTCGGTCTCTTCTCCCAGGTAGTCAGGGATGAGACAAGAAGACATAGTCTTAAGGTGCACCAGGAGAGGTTTAGGTTGGACCTTAAGAAGAATTTATTCAGAGAAAGGATTATTAGATACTCGAATGGGCTGCCCAGGGAGGTGGTGGAGTGCATCCCTGGAGGTGTTTAAGGAAAGACTGGACATGGCATTAGTGCCATGGTCTAGTCGACATGGTAGTCTTTGGTCCTAGGTTGCACTCAATGATCTCACGGGTCTTTTTCAACCTAATTGATTCTGCGACTACTACAGTGACTCAGGTGATATTAACTACACAGACTTGCCCTGCACAGTGGTTTGTTAGGAAAGGTACCATCCTAGTGTGTGCACTTAGATGTGGTCACATCACTTTTAACGTTCTGTTCTTCTATGCTCTCTTGGGCTTGCAGGTGAAAGCAGCTGTCTCAGCCCAGTCATGTGGATCCTTGCCCACTGGTTTTACAGCTGGGCATGTAAAAGCCATATTTCACGGCTTAGAATAGCACTTGTGTGATGAGGGCTCCTCTCAATCAAACATATAATGTGTTCCTCTGCTCAACCTCTAACCTGCGGGCTGAGACCCTTCATCAGGGAACAGATGAACCTGCAGGTTAATCCTCTGCACTGCAGGAGCATTGCAAGAAGCAAAGCTTGTGTGGAGGACTTTGTGTTAAAGCTGTAGCAGATGCCCCATGTCAAAATACCTCTGCAACTTGAGATGTGTGCAGTGGGACACAAACTTGCATTACTGAAGGAAATTTGGTTGTTCATCTTTTTCCTCACTCCTTCTATATCTGAGCCCTTACATAATGATGCTCATCACTTCCACATCCAATTCATAGTATGCTGCCTGTGGCAGCACCTGAGAAAATAGGCTTGGTTTGAATATACATGGTACAGGAATGGAAAGGAATCATAGACCAAAGAGAGATCTTATGAGATCTGCAAAACAGAGAGAAAGAGAGAAAGTTGCAACTGTTACTTGGGCCATAACAACTGCTTGGGCACTGGTGCTGCTGCCTCAGTCATTATCCACGTTAAGCTGCAAGTATTGTGCTGCTGAGCAATGCAACACTGAGATGAGGGCCTTGTGGTTAGCACAGCCTATCTTATTTAAATGTCTCACTAGGCTGGTTTCATTAGAACGGTTTCTTGGCTGGTCTGGTAACCTATCCCTGCTAATTGGGGGTATCTCTACTTGGCATGGCATCATCTCCTAGACCCAGTGTTGTGGTGACCGTGTACTGGCTTGGTTTGTGTTATGAATGGATGTTTGTGATACGTACTCATCCTATTCGCCCACTCACTATCACTCTTCTGCTCTCAAACAGGGGAGATAGGTGATGGGGATGGAAACAGAGCAGCTCCAAACCAAAATCCAAGCCCTTGTCTAGTACCAGCAGCAATTAGATTTCAGACTCTACATATGTTGAGCATATCTTAGGAGAGTGCAGGTTATGCTCATAGTGGAGGAGTGCATCAGGGAGGTGTTGCTTGTCTGAGCAAGGAAACAAACAAAAAGAGACTGCTTTTGGCAATTGCTGGAAAAGATTGCACCATAATATTAGTGCCGTGGTGTTGGGAGAATCTCAGCTTAAAAGTGAATACTTTGACCCTGACATCAAAGGTTTGGCTTCAAGTTATTTGAGGGTTTTTTCTGTATGATGAAAGAAAAGGAGAAGGTGCTTTTTCCCCCAGCAGGTTTGCTCTGCCAGACTTGGGGCCAAATGTTCCTGCACTTTTTGCTGTCGCTATTCTCACCCTTTGCATCTTTTGAGATGAGATGTTGAAAAATAAGTTGAACACCAGATCAATCTTTTCTTGGAAAGAAAACCACCTGCCCAGAGAATCTGAGATGCTCAGTTTTGCCTCTTCGACAGTGTGGTAGTTTGTAATGTGTCAAGGTTTGCTTAGTTCTTGTTAGGCAATCCACAAATATCAATCGGTATGATTTTGCTTTTGCTACATGCAAAACACTACAGTCACACAGTTTTTCCACCTTGTGTGACAAGTCATTAGCAGAAACAATGTCTCTGTTACAGTCCTCAGCTACAAGCAGGACCTACTCAGTTGGCTCCTTTCCTCAAAAACTCTGTGCATGCCCCAATCAAAGCGCTTTTCCCTTCCTGAGGCAGGAGTTTAGTATTTAACTTGGGATGTGTTGCAAACAACCTGGCTACTATAGTTTAATAATTTACCATGTATCACTTGACCTGTCGCACCACAAAGTTGCTTTTCCCTTCCTGCCTGAAGTCAAACTCACACAGCTGAAGCCTGGTAACCCACTAAGCCTATGATTATCTATGTGCACCTTCACATAGGTGCTTCACCTACCCACAAAATTTTGGTACTTCAGAAATAAACTCACTCAGGAGTGCTAGACTGAATGCAGAATAATCTCAGAACAATGTGAGTATTTTGTGGGGTTAAAAGAAGTCCTGCAATAGCTAGACTGTGCTTGTGGGTGAAGTCTCTTGGCTTGCTTGTTTTTCAGCCAGGCATGGCTTTTGAAAGACATGTGGGGCAACGTGTGAGGCACCAGTATGAATAAAAGACAGAAGAATTTTTGCACGATGGACTTGTCCATGGGAAGACAAGGTTCTTTGTGCTGCCTCCCAGGAGCTGCCCTGAGAAGAGCAGCCTGGCAGTGCTGGAGGAGGATAACCAGAGCCTTTGGCTTGGCCACCAGAGGCCGTGTGAGCTGGCATTTTGCAGGGAGTGACTAAATTCACCTGTAGCTTGTTTGGAATCAGTACTCCTGGAGTTCGGTGGATGCTCTCCAGCAAAAGCTAATTACAGAGCAATAAAGGAGGTGAGAAGGAGCTGCAGAACTTTTAGGGCTGGTAGCAGAAACAGGCTGCAGGTGATCAGTTTTCTTTCTCCCATCTTTCCCTAGGTTTTTGTGTCCTCAGAGAAGGCTGTACAGGTGTTTGGAAGTGGTAAGTAACGCTTGGGAAGGGGAGGGATGAGATATAGCATAATATGATATAGTGCTCTACCTAGAGAAGTCCTGAACAGTTGTCCTTAGACCATCTTCAAAAAAAAAAAATGAAAAGAGCTTGCTAATGTTTCCTGTCTCTGCTGCAGCAATGGAAAGCATTCCCCACTTGGTAATGTTTACTTCTTACTGGTAGAGAATTGAGGTGCTGCCATAACACACACAGGTAAAGAAGGAAATGAATCCTGTGGTCTGCCTGGTCTGTTCAATTAAGCTAGCAAGACTGGAAACAGAAATGTTGGTTTTCAGCTTAAATGTTTTAAATATGTATGTTTGTAACCACAAACCTTTCCCTGAAGTACAGGAAAAAGCTGAAAGGCTTTAATTTGGGATCTGGGGCTGTGTCAGGGTGCCCAATTATTCCTGTGAATGTCTAACATGTCTTTGATGGTACCATAGGTAGATGCTGCTGTCATTGTAGCTGTTCATTGTAGCTCCTCAGGATCTGAGAACACCACAGATGTATTTGATGAGCATCACAGCCTGTTTTATTAGCTGTATTCTCTTCTCTCTGAATGGATACACTATCTTTCTGGTGGGGGAAAGGTGGCCTCTTACCCGCCATGTCCTCGAGTTCTGTGAAGTTGCAGTAAAAGAGCTGAACTCATATCTGCCCCATCTCATCTAAGTTATAGAGCCAAGCTCTATAACTTGGCTTCCAGTTTAGAGTTGTTACTCGAGGCTGGCTTGATGGCTCTGGCATTCCTCAGCCCCTGAAAGCTTTGAATTTGTACAGAGTGACATCTGCTTGTCTGTGGCAACACGAGAGTATCAAGGGTATCGTCTCTTGTTTGGGCTTTGCCCAGCCAATGGCATTTGTTTGGAAGCAAGCTCAGTGGATTTGATGGGGACCCTTGAGGATACTGGTCATGTCAAGCAACTGTGGGGTTTTATGTATCTTTTTTTCCATGTAGTAGAACAGAGATTAATTTCCAATTAAATAAGTGGTCCTTTTTCCTCTTCTTCGTTTTTCCTGTCTTCCTAGTACAGGGTGTACAGTAGATGCCTCCCTTATCACACCAGGCCACTCCTGCTCTGTTGGCATTGCTTCAGTTCCTTGTGCTGCAGTAAATAGCTGATGCTGTGTAATACAGACAGAGCTCCCAGGATTTGTGTGGGCTGAGGTTAGAAACAATCCTTTCTGTTAAAGAGAGGCAGCAGGGAAAGTACAGGCAGGCTTGGTGATAGGGAACACAAGACAGAGATAAGGCTGTGACTGGTGAGAGGTGCTTGCTCCATTGGCACAGGATCTGGGGCTGTGTCAGGGTGCCCAGTTATTCCTGTGAATGCCTAACATGTCTTTGATGGTACCATAGGTAGATGCTGCTGTCGTTGTAGCTGTTCATTGCAGCTTCTCAGGATCTGAGAACACCACAGATGTATTTGATGAGCATCACAGCCTGTTTTATTAGCTGTATTCTCTTCTCTCTGAATGGATACACTATTTTTCTGGTGGGGGAAAGGTGGCCTCTTACCCGCCATGTCCTCGAATTCTGTGAAGTTGCAGTAAAAGAGCTGAACTCATATCTGCCCCTCCTCCCTGATTTTTATAACCACTTCAAAGGTGAGCTAGCAGACAACTGAAGCGACTGGTTCCGCCAGGCTCGTTGCTGCTCACCTTGCCTGCCGCTCCCCCGTGGAACAAAGCACAGCATTTCCCTTTGATTTCCTGCTTTGAAAGCCTTAGGGGACAGAGTCTGAAATGGCCCACAAGTTTTTTGGTGTCTCTTCTCTGGTACCTTCCTGAAGCACTGGGTGGATCAGGACAGAACTCCAGGAAGGAGACCTCGCTTGTGGCTCAGTGTGCCATCTGAGCCAGTTGGCCAATGGGATGCTCCATCCCCCCGTGGTGTTGTAACCAACATCCCCCAGGTTTGTGGGTAGGGGGAGGTAACACTGCAGTGACAGGGGGAAGGAGCCACAGTGTCTGGGACTAACACATGCAGGGGTTCCAGAGTCCAGCCTGGCTGCCCGTCACCAGCAGTATGTCCTACATTCTGGCACAGCTACTGCCCCAAGGATGGAGGGGTCTGCCCTGTTCTCCATTTCTTTCTGCCAAGAAGAGAGGGCACGTGGCAGAGTGGAGTGCATGCTTCCAGTCTCCTGCCAGGTAGGGAGGAGAGAAGCAGTGAGTTTGGGTGCCTCAGCCAGTGCCCAAGGCACAGGCTGCTTGCCCTCTCTGAAAGAGATCATGTCACAAGTGTGAGGCTGGATGGGTAGGAGAGGAAAGCAGAGCTTGATTGTGCAATGTGAGTTTCTTTGACTTCCTTCTCTGCCATCAGGACCTGAGGGTTTGCAAAGCTTTAACACACAGGGCTGTCATTTGCATGCAGGCAGTGATATAGCCCATCCCTGGCCTGGTGCAGACCACATAATACTGAATTTACAACCCCATCTCAGTGTCCCAGAGCTCTCTCAGCAAAATACAAACAGAGCTTGTCTCTGCTCAGCTTATGAGATGACAGGATCATGCCTTGCAGCAGGGCAGCTGCACAGCACATGCACGGTATTTAGTGCAGGTGCTGCAGGTCGTGGCTGTGATTCTCAGAAACATTGGTGTGCTGACTCAGTGCAGGGAGCAGTAGGATAATAAAGCCATAGGAATTAGTCATGTTGAAGGAAGTACCAGTTGACAGTCTTGAGTAAAGGTTAATTAATCTGATCTCTATTATTCTGGTGAAACTCTCCATATTTTCTAGTTGCTTTTGTATGTATTGTGAAGCTGCAAAATCAAGAGGAAACCTTTGCCTGCTGGTTCAGGGCCAGGCTGGATGCCTGTATAAGGCTGCTTATGTGACAGTGTTGAAAATGCAAATATATTTGTGTGTGTGTGTGTCTGTTTTTGTGTGTTTCCCTCTCAGATCCCAGGTGCAAGAATTGATCCTGGAATATCATACTCAGCTGCTTACAACAGGATGACCCATGTGCTGGGGCTTAAACCTCTGTGTAAGATCACTCTCTATGATTCAACCCTGCTCATCCTACTAGTTCAGAGTTGCTGAGATTAGGAGGACCGTATCAGTGAAGGTTTAGTCTGATAAAAACCATTCTCTTAACGCTGCTGCTTGAAACAGGGATATTGTACCTTTAAGGCACCCCCTTCTCATTCTCCTAATACCTCTAGGCCTTTGAATGATTCTGGAGGAGAGGATCAGTGCAGGAGTTTAAGGCATCTTTCCCTGCCCTGCTGCACTGCTCACTTGCTGCTCCGAAGGCTGTGCTTTGCTGTTTCTATGGAAACCATTAGTTGCTAAGCAACTGGAGCATCATCTGTGCTGAGCCCTCGCATCTAATTATCCCATCACAGTGGCTGAGAGGGGCTGGGGGGGGGATTAACTCCTCTACCATGGCAGATCCATTGACAACACTTTAGTCACATTTAAAGGGACATTGTGTCCCTTCTGCCACACTTATGAGGAGAAATAGGGTTTTCTGCAAGCAGCAGACATACTGTCTGTGCTCATGGCATGCTTGGAGTTTCCATGCCCTTGCACAGAGCTCTGCAGGAAGCTCTTCTTTCTGTTCAAGTTATGCATGATGCACATAGCTGTACATTTGCATCATGCAGTCTTTGCCTTCTGGACTGTGTCTGGGCCATACTCATAGTCATTTGTAAAATCCCATACATTCTTATTGTGTTGTGGTCACCTCGATGCTGCCCTTACTGCCTCTGTCCCAAGAGCTTGACGTCATGTCTGCTCTGTGAGGTATTGCCAATTCTTCAGAACTTGGCAATGGAAGAGGTGGGGAGCTCTCTGTCTTCTGTCTGTCTGCACACACTGCATAGCTTGGTATTCAGTTCCATATTACCTTACTGTTTGTTTCTGGGAGGGAGCGAGATTGTCATCAAAGAACATTGAAAGCCTGAGGGGTTAAGTAACAACTATGGAAAACCTCATTTTACATAGTTGGATCATTTTCCAAGCCTCTGTAAATGGGCAAAGCCACCAGCAGCCTGGTGAATTTTGCACATTCAGATAAAATAGTCAGTCTGAGAGCTGATTCTGATTTTTCGTTTGTGAACACAAGTTTGATGCAGTGTAGGACTCAGCCTCCCCACTGTGACAGATTGCATCTGAATGAGGCTCCCAGATTTGTGAGGAGAGTGGTGGTGGTTTGAGTTACCTTCAGACAAACACCTGAGTTTAGTGAAAACCTGACTGCACCAGGTCCATGCTTGGGTACGTTGTATCCGCTTCTTGCCTGCTCCCATCAAGATGGATAGGGACTGATTTCCTCCTCAGTTTTCACTTTCTGCCAGAAAATGGATACTTTGTGATTTACTAAGGTAATTGCTTTTCTAGTAGCTGAATCAGTGAGAGTGGGGAGGTCTATTAGAAAGTTTTCATGTTTTTTTTACTGCCTAGATCTGTGAGCCAGCTGACAGTTACTGCAAAGCTCCCTAGCAGCATTTGCTGTGTTTTGTATAGACAGGGAAGATACAGCTTCAGCAGGAGAGTGGCCTATTCTTACTTCTGAAATCAAGAGAATCCCTAATACCTCCCCAAACTGACTGTTTCTGTGTCCACCATGGAATTGTAATGTCTTTCACTGCAGCCAAAGCCTTCAGGCACTATCCAGCCCTGCAATATGTTGTGCCAACATGTTAGCACTGCTTCTGCCCCTCCCCATTGGCACAGCACCAGGGCATGTGGGTCTCCAAGGACTGAGTGACCTGGGGCTAGGTGGGATAGGGTAACTTGGGAAGATGGAGCAGGTGCCCCCCTGCTTGGCTCTAAGAGTAGACAGATGATGGTGATTATTATTAAGAGTTCTCATAATGATCTCAGGGAGGGGCAAGTGGAGGAGGGAGACATATTTTGTCTTGAAAATGGGAAATGTAATTAAAGTTTACATGTTAATTAAGAGCTGAAGGGGAGAGATAGAAGGATTTCTTCCTGAAGTCGCATTGGCATTTGGGCACTTCGCATAATGCTAATCAACAAGGAAGAAAGGCTTTGGAGGAGAGTCATGAAAGAGAGAAGTTTTGCACAGAGGCTCCCATGGCTCTGAATGGAGCACATAGTGTCAAGGAAAAGTTTTGTTTTGCCCAGCCAAGCTGGGAAACTGGAAAGAGGAACAGTATCCACAACCTTTTGCATTTGGTTCCTTGGTGTAAATTGGCAGTGTCAAGAAGAGGGAGTCCAGGCCTGATCCCCCCATTTGTATTTCTCTCTGGCCTGCCTAGGCATCTCCCTCAGAAAAGAAATGGATGTGAGAGAGTTCCTGAGCTCCTGCTGCCCCATCAGAAGTGGGCATTCCAGCCAAGCACAAATCTAGTGCAGCTCCTGGGACAGCAAAGGAGGATATCCCACAGCTCCATGCAGATCAGGGCAGCTGAAACCTTCTCATCTGCCCTTCTGGAAACATGTGAGATGGCTAATCAGATGCAGGTCCCTGATGGTTTCAGATGGTCCAATATGGAATTTCGTGCTTGCTTTTCTCTCACTGGTCAGAAACCTATGAAATTACAGCTCTGCTTCTCTGACAGGGCAGGTACAGTGGGAGAACCTGACAGGTTTGGGTCTTTGACTCTTTTGCCACATGGGAGAGATCTGCAGAAACACATTTGGAAATATCTTCCCTCTTTGTAGCTTGGCACTAATGTATTTAACAGGGGGGATCCTCTGCTTCTTCAGCTGTGCCAGAACCCCATTACCACAGTCTGGGACTTCTACACGTGCCTTGTGGGAAGCTCAAGCACTGTATGGGAAGCAGGGTGGGAATGAGTAGAGGGGCTGTGAGTGTAGGGGAGTGGGATGTACCTGCTTATGAGACGGTATGGCAGAATTTGAATGCATCTGTGAGGAGTGTAGTGATCTGTGTGTGTATGACAGTATTTAAGGGAGTAGAGGATAATTCTGCTTCTTTGCAAAAGTAAGAAGAAGGTTTTCTGCATGCAGGACTTAAGGGAACTGTTCAAAATGTAGTTTGCCATGTGCTAGGGTCTCACAGGGATCAGGGGAGGCAAGTATGCAAATCTCTGATTCATACATGTTGCTCTAGTACACGAGAGAGAACACACGAGAGATTTCAGAAGGGCAAAAAGGGCTGTATGTTTATTAACTTCCAAATTTAGATTTCTTAACCAGGACAAGGATTGGGTGAACAAGGTCACTTCCTCTACAAACACATTGGCTACAAGAGATGCCCATCAGGGTATTTTTACCATAGTGCAGGTATGTAAACATTCTTACAGTTAGGGAAACAGAGCTGTTGTTTACATGAAAGACTGTGAGAACTCTGACTCCAAAAGTAAAACATCAGAGAGCTGAGAGAACTAGGCAACACATACATGATGTTCTAGAGTCAGGAAGGAGTAATCTAAAAGCTGCTTGAGCCATGTGCTGCATCTTGATGAGGGAGGCAGCACTGACAAAAATGCTGCAGCCCAGCTCCTGCTGCCCAGCTTTGCCACCAGTGTGGCTATTTCCCTGCAAAGACCAAAAGGGCTTGTGCTGTCAGATTGTGCCTGTGGACTTGTGCTGAACAGTTAGTGTGCCTCCTGATGCCATCCAAAGCTTGGTGGAGTGCTCCTTTGCACCCATGGGTTTCTTGGTGGAGAGTAGCGGCACCCCTCTATTTGAGCAGAACATGGCAGAGCAGGCAGAATTGAGGCAAAATCTGAGAAAGTGCCAAGCACGATGAATTTGATTTGTAAAACTGCCCATGCCTCTCCTAGTGGATGAACACCCTGCTGGAGCAGCACATGTAACTACATGGTGCCATTGCACAGTAGTTGGGACAAAAAAATTAAATGAGGAAAGGAAATTTGGAAGATAGAAAGTCACTGTTAAAGTTGGAGCTTGGACAGAACACTGAGTTGAGCAGCAAGACTTCTAGAAAATGCTGAGGGATTTGTAATCACTTGTTTGGTGCTTGAAGTATTGAAGTTCCATCTAGGTGGCTGGCTGGGTGGAATGTTTCCCAGCTGTTGGATGGCCAGCAGTGTTTGTAGTTTGCTTCCTGATCTATAAGTGAAATTGGGTAATGTCTTGCCCTGTCTGCTGGGCTATACTGCATCCTTGTTCTTCCTTTTCACTCTTGTGCCCTCTCTTTTGCTTTTCATTTCCTTTTGGCATCTTGGGGCTTAAAGCATTTCCAAGAGGAATTGACATTAGGAGAGCAGCCGCTGAGGAAGCCTGCCAAATGCTCTACATTGGCTGACAGTTTTTTCTCAAAACCAGATGGTTACTAATTAAAGGGAGTCAAGTGGGGAGGCTGCATTGGCCTTTCTATTTCTTTTTCCTTCCTTTGATTAACAGAGTTTGTGACCTTGGAGGAAGATCATATTCCTGTCTTTCCAAGGCAGTGCTCTTCTAGTGCTTGTAATCTGTGATGATCCCAGTGCTGTCTGCTGGGTGCAGGATCTTTCTGAGGAAGCAGGGTGACTGTGTGCTCTATGTGCAAGGTAGCTGCCACGGGTGGTAGGACAGAAATGCAATTATAAAAAGAAAACACAATGTGGGTCAGGAAAATTAAATATTTGGAAGAGCTCTTCTTGGAGATCTTCTGTGGGACTTTTACTTGAAGCCTTATGCTGTCAGTAGAAGAAAGACTGATTTCATCCTCAGGGAACTTCTTGTTCCTCAGCCTGCTGCACCTTTCACACAGAGGAGCCCTTTACATGGCCAGTCTGAGGCCATCTGTGTGCACGTGGGCTGCTCCATGTGGCTTTTCTCCATGGTACTGGGAGCTGAATGGCTGGGAAGATGAAGGGCAAGCACATGGTTCTTTTATTTTCAAGAACATTTGGTTTCTAGAGCCAATCATAACGGATGCACTGTCAACGCTTAATGATTCAACCTTGTGTGGAAGAACTGGGTATGAAGAAAACTGCACTGGCAGTAGCAAACACCTCCCACTCCAATTCATGTTCAAGAAAAGCATAGCAGTTTTGTCTTGATTATATTCCAGAGCTGTAGTCCTCCACAGGTTCCCTTGCTGAAATCTTGCTTCTCCCCTCTGCCACTGTCCTTTCCTCCTTCGAATGCAACCTCTTGCCCAATTTAAGTAAATGTGCTGAACTGGAAAACACCAGAGCACAATTACTTAAGGAGTAAAGACATGCACAAATGACAATTCATTAAAATATGTCATTGTAATTGTTTGCAACTTTCTGTGCATGCTCTTAATCTGTGAGGCCAAAGCACAAATTTTCTGAACAAAACAAAAGACAGCAAGAATGTGACAGTCAAGATCCTGGAGCAGCATCTCCTACCTGCCTCTCAACCACAGCAGTCACCACACCAGCTTTCCTGCAGAAACAGGCAGGAAATCTCTCAGCTACAAGGAAAAGCCACCCAGGCCACCAGAGACAAGGCGAGACCCTTGAGACAAGCAGGCAAACTCATGGACTCGCCATGTTGAGGATTCCCTTTCATAGGTGTGGGATGAAGAAAAGACCAAGCTAAAGACCACACAAGCAGAATTACTCATCTAGTACCTAACAGTCTTGCCATATTTCCCCATTTCCTCTCTCTAACCACTGCCTTTATCCCAGTTATCAGAAGCCTTGCAAGCTTCCCCACGCTCTGACAGCCACAGCTCCACATGTCTAAGATGGAAAAGGGGAAAGAGACAAGGGGGAAAAAGAAAAAGGCTTTTTTCCAGAAGCCAATGAATAACAACTATGAACATAGTTCCCATGGTAACAGCAGGATCAAGGGGAAGAAAAGGGAATGTAAATCAGATTATCAGGGGGGGTGAACAGGAAGGGATGAATGAACCAGTTGCATCCACCAACCCTGCCAGGCTGCTCAAACACCACCTTCCCTGTGTGCCTGAGTGCTGAATCCTCTTCTCACCTTAACACCTGTACTGTGCTGCATTTCACTCTGCTCCAGAAGGACCCAAGGAGATGAGGTCCCCACAACAGAGGTCATGGAGGTCACTGAGCAAGTAGTCCTATCTCCCTACACTCACAGCCCAGAAACTTTCCCTAGAGTGGAGCAGTCTCCCTATAATTGACGCAATATCTTATTTTCATTGTCTGACATCTTAACCATAAATGAGGAGAGGTGGCTCAGAAATTCCCTGAACATAAAAGAAAAAATAAAAAAAACCCAAGAGAAGTAACTCCCAAGAGCCAAGATCTGTGCTCTTCCACCCACAGGGGAGAGTGAGCACTCCTTTGTGACACTCTAGCAAGGACGTACACTCTGTGGAGTGAATACAGTGAAATCAAGGTGGCTTTCAATAATGTCAGGAGAAGCACAGCCATTCCAGCATCAGATTGACTTAAACCAGCAGCAGCAGACTTAATCCAACAGCAGCAGAGCCTGTTTGAAGCAGGGCTTCCAGGCCCGGGGACAATCTTCTCTACCTGAGAAAGGACTCCAGCATCTGGGGTGCTCTCTAGACCTGTCTCTCCTGCACTCCCTAGGCTGCTTGCCACAGACTATCTGCCAGTGCTTCCCAGCCTGGGAAGGGTTAAATCTCAAAAGCACCTCCTGGGGTTTTGCTACTTCTTTTCATCTCTGTTTTATTTCCACAAGGAGAGAGATCAGCTGTCTGAATCTGGCTTGACCTCACAGCAAAGCCCATGGCCACACTCTGCAGCACAGATTGCCTGTCTGCAAAGGGACACACCAATTTGCTGTGCTGAAGCCCTTTTGGAGGTGGGCATGAATATTTCATTACAGGGAGAGGATGCTTCAGCAGCATGATGCAGATGTGGATTGCACTGTGCTATAGGGGAAAAAGGAGAACAGACCCCAGGTCAGCATCTCCAGCTCCCAGGAGGTCCACTGAGAAGGCTCCCAAAAGGTAAAGGGACCTCCTGGGCCCACACACCTTTTTCCTACAAGGCAAATAAGCCACAGGTGGTGCTAGCAGCTCCTGCGCACACCTACCATCCTTTACCTGGATGCAATTTCCCAGCAGAGAAAACTGCAGGTTGGCTTGACCTAGTAGGGGATAGCAGGGCAGCCCTGTCAGTCCCCAGGACATTCCCAGTACCTGAGACCCTGTCAGAATGCTGCACCAGCTCCAAAATACAAGAAGTAACCAAATGGTCATTCTTAACTGGAGCCTAGGTTTCTAAAGAGGCACAATATCTAACTGAAACCAGAAAAGACATCTCATGGGGGACTGGACTGAATTTGGTACAAACTGTATGGGTGGTCTGTAGGCACTCAATACAACTCCCTCCATTCAAAAGGAGAGTGAGGTTTGAGATTCTGTTTGGACTCTGCAATGTTTAGAATGTGTCCTGTCTGAAAGTCTGGCACAAAAGGAGTGTTTATGTCTCTAGAGTACATGAAAAAGAGCAGAAAGAAAATGGACTGAACAGCATAACACAGGACTGTCTACGGAAGGGCTCAGCTTGTCTCAAACTCCTAGGCATGATTTAGCAGCAATATGATCGGGGTCATCAGGGTCTACTACTAAAGTGTGTTCCTATCTGTTGTCTCAAGTGGAAGGAACAATCAGCCATCCTGGTTCAAGTCCCCCAAAATCCAGCCATGCAGCAGTGATGCAAACAGGTGGATGCTGATCTTGCTACCTGTGGCCAGACACAGAGCCCTCCTGCAGCTCTGGCATTACCTCCCACCAGGGACATCACTTGGTTCTCAGTGTCCACGACTCATAGAGGGCGGTTGTAAACTGTGTTAAGATACCTGTTACACAGCTATTCAAGAAGGGGAATCTATGCAGGAAAGCATGATCTAACGGTCTAAAGGACACAGTCTTAAGCTGCACAAGGGGAGGTTTAGGTTGGCCATTAGGAAGAATTTCTTCAGAGAAAGGGTGATTAGACTTCAAAGGGTGAATGGACTGTCCAGGGAGGTGGTAGAGTCACCATCCTTGGAGGTAAGAAACAACTGGCCATGGCACTTAGTGCCATGTGGTGGTGTTTGGTCATAGGTTAGACTCATTGATCTCTTAGATCTTTTCCAAGTCAATTGATTCTGTGATTGAAGTGCCAGCTGTACACTGCTGTTGCTGCTGGTGGGGATGGAAGGTTTGTTTAGCTCCTCGTACTCTACCGCAGAGACAAGGATAATATTGCATGCTGTGGAAATCCATTTCCTTGCTTCTACACCTGGGTGTTAAAGCCCCATTCAGCATTTGTCACCTGAGCCATGGTTTCTCCTTTTCCTGTTTATTAAGACATCCCCTTCTGCTGTGCACACGCTGCTCTTCTGTCGTGCACAGCCCCGGAGATGGCTGCATCTCCTTTGCATCATCAGACGGAGGAAGTGGGGGGGATACAACAAGGCGCAACGTGTTTCCTGATGTTTCTTGTCCCAGCTCTCGGCATCAGGAGTGTAGAGGGACAATCTGGCTGCGGTGAGAGCCACCCCGCCATCCCACCCCAGGCCCTCGGAAGGGGCAGAACGTGTCCACCCTGCCTCGCCTGCCGGGGGAGCCCCCGGGGCGCTGCCCGCAGCTCCCGGTAGCGGCGGTTCTGCTCGCGCCCGCCAGGTGGCGCCACCAGGCCCCGATGCCAGCTCCGCTCTGCGGGATGGTCCCGCCGTCCCGGCCTTGTGTCCCCGGGATGGTCCCGCCGTCCCGGCCTTGTGTCCCCGGGATGGTCCCGCCGTCCCGGCCCTGTGTCCCCGGGAAGGGTCCCTCCGCCCCAGCCTTGTGTCCCCGGGAAGGGTCCCGCCGCCCCCGCCTTGTGTCCCCGGGAAGGGTCCCGCCGCCCTCCGCCCCGGCCTTGTGTCCCCGGGATGGTCCCGCCGCCCCCCGCCTTGTGTCCCCGGGATGGTCCCGCCGCCTCCCGCCTTGTGTCCCCGGGATGGTCCCTCCGCCCCGGCCTTGTGTCCCCGGGATGGTCCCGCCGTCCCGGCCCTGTGTCCCCGGGAAGGGTCCCGCCACCCCCTGCCCCCGCCTTGTGTCCCCGGGATGGTCCCGCCGCTCCCTGCCTTGTGTCCCCGGGAAGGGTCCCGCCGCCCCGGCCTTGTGTCCCCGGGAAGGGTCCCGCCGTCCCGGCCCTGTGTCCCCGGGAAGGGTCCCGCCGCCCCGGCCTTGTGTCCCCGGGAAGGGTCCCGCCGTCCCGGCCTTGTGTCCCCGGGGAGGGTCCCGCCGTCCCGGCCTTGTGTCCCCGGGAAGGGTCCCGCCACCCCCTGCCCCCGCCTTGTGTCCCAGGGAAGGGTCCCGCCGTCCCGGCCTTGTGTCCCCGGGATGGTCCCGCCGCCCCGGCCTTGTGTCCCCGGGAAGGGTCCCGCCGCCCCCCGCCTTGTGTCCCCGGGATGGTCCCTCCGCCCCGGCCTTGTGTCCCCGGGATGGTCCCGCCGTCCCGGCCCTGTGTCCCCGGGAAGGGTCCCGCCACCCCCTGCCCCCGCCTTGTGTCCCCGGGATGGTCCCGCCGCTCCCTGCCTTGTGTCCCCGGGAAGGGTCCCGCCGCCCCGGCCTTGTGTCCCCGGGAAGGGTCCCGCCGTCCCGGCCCTGTGTCCCCGGGAAGGGTCCCGCCGCCCCGGCCTTGTGTCCCCGGGAAGGGTCCCGCCACCACCCGCCCCCTCCGTGTGCCCCTGGAGAGAGTTCTGCTGCCTTCCGGCTACGGCCTTGCGTCTCCCGGCTCGGTGGTGGCGGGAGGCAGGCTATGTGCACAGAGCAGCCTCCTTCACTGGAGAGGGGGTCCTTTCTGTCTCCTCCCGGTGCCCTCCCTGTCCCTCTGCACACGCAGCGAGGGATGCACGAGTGCTCCCAAGGCTGGAGCACCGCCCCTCTGTATAATATTCAATGACGCTGACAGTGGACAGGAGGCCCTTGGGGAGGCAGCCAGCCTTCAGGACCGAGTTCACCGTGCTGGGCACTGTGGCAAGGGCAGTGAGGGGTTTGAGAGTTCCTCTGAGTCTATAGGGCTGCATGCAAAGGGCAGGTTGCCAGAGAAGGTGGAGATCTCTGGAGCATGAGAGGACGCTGAACAGAATTGTGAGTAATTAGCAGCTTCTCAGGGGTGGAGTGGTCTTGACAAGAAGGACCTTTTCCTTGTCCCAAATTCTGTAGAGTCCTCACAGCATTTGGACAAGGTGCTCAGCACTTTTGGCCTGGGGGTACCATCAGACCTGTGTAAATGCACACACATGTGGGGAGACAGAGGTACAGATTAAACAGGGCTGGGTGAAAACCCAGGAAACAGAGCCTGAACACACAGGTAGAGCCTGTGGCTTCACTCAGATGGTCACCCTTGCTGGAACATGCAGGGCACATGGGCCTAACCAGGCAGCTGAGTGTTGATGCAGGTGAATCTGGCTGTGTCAGCCCTTTGTGCCAGGGCATACGCCCTGCTTCCCTGCAAAACAGGTCTTCCCCAAGCTAGAGATTTGTGTGGTTGAGACATTGCACACACCAAGATGCATATGACTGTCTTAGGAACAGAGACTGTATGTGGGAATAGTAGGGCTCTCAAGTGGTAGTCCAAGCTACCACCGAAATAAGTCCTTGTCATGCTGGCAGATGGCACAAGGCAGCAGCTTGCTAACTTTTCCTGTTATGACCCAGTTTACAGAGTGGCGATTTCAAGTGACTCCAAATACTAATAGAGGGATTCTATAAAATTGAATTTGTATCAGGCCTGTGATCTTTCTGAAAACTCTCCTGATCTCTGCTCTGCAACTCGTTGGCACAGGCTTGCACATTCTGCAGTGACCAAGCTTCCAGGCATCCTCTGGAGATAAAAGCATTGAGTAAATAAATCAAAGGGAGGGATTGCTCTGTTTCTAGTTCAGCCTTACAGTAAGACTGTAGTAGCAGTGACAGCAAAAGCTGTTCTTGCAGCTTCCTTGACTATCTCCTTATTCGCTGGTACGATGCACCATAGACTGCTTGCTCTACAGTGTAGCTCTAGGGCTGGCGCCCATGTGCCGTGCTCTGTTCCTGCTGTTTGTGGTTGCACATGCTTGTTCGTGCCTGCAGAACGTGTGTCTGCCCCGACACAGTTGCCAACACCCATTCCGGGCACTTCTGCGTGATGATTTGCCCGTGTGCGATGTGCGTTTGCCTGCGCACGTGAGCACGGTGTGTGTTGTGCACGCCGAGGCTGCCCGGGGGTCCCGCCGTGCCAGGCGGGGACCGGGGCGGCGCAGAGCCCCGGGCAGCGGCCGCGGGCGGGATGGCGGAGCGGACACGGAGCTCGGGGAGCCGCCGGCCTGTTCCAGCACTCGCGGGATCCCGCGCTGCCCTTGTGGAGGCTGCTTCTGCCTGCGTGGCCGGCCGGGATGCCCCAGGATGGGAGATCCCGCCGGCGGCTGCAAGCCCCGCATCCCTGCGGAGACCCCCGCTCCCCCGTCTCCCTCCCGCCTGGTTTTTGGGCGAGGGCTCTGCGTGCTTTGTGTCGCCAAGCGCCGCGGCCGCGGAGCCAGTCCCGCCGCTCAGTGTTTCCAGATCCGCACTCGGCGGAAGACGCCGTATCAGGATAAGAGTCCTCGCCGCCGCCACCCGCCCGCTCCCGCCAGTCCGACCCCGGGGGCGGTGGGAGGCGCTGGCTCCGCCGATGGCCGCATTTATCACACTGGCCTCGCCAAATGATTTAACCCTTCACGCCCTCTCCGCAGGCGCCAGCAGCGGGCGCGGTGCCCAGCCCCGCAGACTGCCCGGTGAGCTCTGGGTCTCCTGGTCCTACCGGTTGGCAGGGGCAGAAGTTCCCTCGTAGCTGCAGCTCCAGTAAAGCTCAGCCTTTTCTCAGTTTGCTGCTTGGCAGGGCCTGCCCTGGACGGCAGCAGTATCCCAAGACTAGGGACAGCCAAGCCAGGGCCCCACGCAGAGCAGCCCAAATACATCTAGAGCAAGTAGCAAAGGCCATCTGAGGGCAGGCAGTTGTGGTAGGAGTGAAGCTTATATCCCATGCCAGAATTCCAGCAACATTAAGACTGTGTGGACCTGAAATGATTTCCCTAGGGCTGCAGTGAGCATCTGAGGTGTTGGGAGGATAAGGCTGCCATTCAGGGTGTACAGGAGTAAGAAGAAGGGAAAACACTTGAAAAGCTGCATTCTGCCTGCACCCATGCAGGCATCAGGAGTGCATCAGGTATTGCAGCAATAGCAAGGCATCCCAGATGCTGAGTCTTGGTGTCTTTGTGATCCTGGAACCATGTCAGGAGTTTGTCTTTGCGAGATGATGGTCTGTCAGCCATGCTGTAGCTGCAGCAGCATATTTTCATTTGGAAAGAGGATGTCTCAGCTTGATTAAATTATCCCTCAGTACCTCAGCGCAGGCTGTGTTTTGCCTTTAGGACTGCAGCAAAAGAAAATCCTAGTGTTTGGAGAGGGCCAGTGCCCATCTCTAGCATGAAGATGCTAAGCAGGAGACTGTGACTGACTGGCTGCATTGCTTCATGTCTTGTCTTTGATCTTCTAAGTTTCTTTTGACTGCAGTGGGTGAACAGTCTTGCTCTGCTGGAGATATGATGGTTTATAAGGAAAGGTGATCCTGTTTAAAAGGAAAAGCCAAACTGGGAACTTCTGATTCTTTCCAGGTCCATCTAGACAATGGCACAGGCTGCCTAGGCAGCTCCAAAGGTGGCAAAGGCTCCTTGCAGCGGCCTGCTGCTGGTGGCTGCCCTGCTCAAACTCCAGTGAGCGTGAAATGAGGGAACCCATTCTTCCCTAGCTGGCTGCAGGATTGGGTGCAGACCTGAGGCGTCTCCTAGGCTGGCTTTTTTTCCTTTTTCTCTGAGCAATGGCTTTGTGGTACCATCAAAACAGAAGTGGGATGGAGACCTTGCAACGCAGTCCAAGGGAGATGAGGCACATCAAGGACTCATGAGACTATGAGATAGAATCTGTGCCAGTGTCTGAGCAGAAGAGGACACTTTGGCCATGACTGCAATAGGGATGGGCAGGACTGAGAGGAGCATGGGAAGTGATGAAAAGATGTTTTTAGGCCTGAGTCTACCTCAGCAGTAGCAACACAGCCTCTTCCATCTTCTTGCTGGACCACTGCCTTTCTGTGTGCCAGGTTCTGTGGACTAAATGCTGGACAGCCACCAGCTCCCTGCTCCATAGCTATGTGGATCAGCAAAACAGAGAGCTGCTCCCCAAACAGGCATTTCACAGCCTCAGACTCATTTCCTTCAGCACAGTTTGTCTGGACTCTTCTATCTCTGGTGCCTCTGCTGGGGATCTGCTGGAGTGATCCACTGGGGAAATGCTTCACAAAGAGGCAGCTCCAGCTAAATGTGAGTCACATAATTAATTCCAGTATAGTTAATTGGACCTAATTAATCATATTCCTAAGCATAATGAGGGCCTTGCCCACAGGGGTCTTGTGAAGGTCTGAGCTTAGGGCTGGTGTTCTGGAGAGTCAATGAGAATGAACAAGTCCCAGAGCCTTGGACATAGCTTAGGACCAGCTCCCATCTACTCCTCGTGTCCTTGTTGGCAAAACAAGACAGGACAAGGCCAGTCCTTCTGACCCTGTAGCCCTGTATTCTCTGCATCCCACAGAGGAAGAATGTGTCAGTCCCAATTCTTCCCAGGGAAGGCTGGAGTTACTGTCACAGATGGCTCCCTCTTGGTCCTTAACTAGTTTGGGAGACTTTTCTGTTTTGTATGTTGTATGTAAGTTTTGTGGTTCAAAGGCAGGAAAACCCCATGAAACGAGGAACAGGTAACAGCCAACTCTGGTCATCTTGGCTGAGGCTTGCTAAGGTGTACCAGGCAGCTCCTGGGGTGAGCTGCTGTCATGGTGGTTGTGGCTTTAGCAGAGAGGGGCTTTGAGGAACTCCAAGGAATCTGCTTCACCATCTCCTCCCCTGTCTGTCTCTCCTAGCGTAGGCATAATGATAGAGGAGGGAAGGGGAGACGGGAAGTTGTCATCAAGTGCAGGCAGGCTAGCTAGCCTGGCAGATGTTAATTAAAAGCAGAGGCTCAGTGCTGAATCAGCAGCGACTGGTCCTCTTGCTGACCTTTCCCAGTCTTGTTTTGCCACTTGTATGTGCATGGGCTAGGAGAGATATTAAGGGCCGTGATGTAGAAAGCCCAGAAGATTGCAGGGAAGGAGTGGGAAGAGAGGCTGCCAGAGGACCCAGAGGACAGGTGGTTCCATGTGTCCCCTGTGTACCAAACCTGTCTGGAGGGAAGGAGCTAACTGTCTGCCTCTGGCACTGAGCTGTCATGCCAGATAGTGGTGGCTGGGCACCGTTTTTAACCCACTGCATCTGTGCATGCTGTCTGCAGGGACATTAGCCCAGTGCCACTACTGGGAAGGATGAAAGTGTGAAAAAATATGTCACTGCTTGCTGATGAGGCACTTGGGAGCTCACCAGAGAGGCAGGGAGATATATGGCCACAGCGTTCCCCTGGAGGGGTATATCTCTCTTGGGTGGCTAGTGTAAGCAAACGATACTCGATGCAAAGGGGTTCCCAGTGCCTGCCCACTCGTGCAGGCTGCGGCCCTCCGAGGTAAAACCCAGAACATCCGCAACCCGCCCCTTCCGTCTGCTTCGGCCTCGGGTGCTCTCCGCAGGCACTTCTGCAAACGGGCGAAACGACCCTGTGCCAGGTGCCAAAGAGGCGCCTGCAAAGACTGATGTCGCGTTCTTCCAGCTGGTGTTGGAAGCAGCCGGCGCTTCTGGCTCCCTCCATCCCTCCCTCCTTCGGCGGCGGTCGCCGCCGTTGCTCTTCGCTGGGCCTCGCTGCAGCACCGTCTGCCCGTGGGGAACGAGAGGGCTCCGCCGCATGCCCTCACCTGCCCGTGGGGAATGGGGGTGTTCGGGATTTCGCCGCCCTCGCCTGCCCAGGGGGAACAGAGCCCCGTTGCAGCCGGTGCCGGGACTCGCCCACGCGGGGCGGGACGAGTCTCTCGCTGCCCCGCCCTACCGGGAGATGTCCCCACGCCCTGACAGGGGGCGCTGCCGCGCGCCGTCCCCGGTTTTGGGGGGTGACGCCCGCACCCCTCTCATCCCTGTCCCTCACCGCCGCCGCTCCCGCCTCCGCTCCCGGGGCAGGCCGGCTCCTCCGCCCTAGTGCGGGCGCTGCGGGTGTGAGCAGAGGGGCGAGTCTGTGTTAATTTTCAACCGAGGCCGCCGCTTCCCGTCAGTGAAGCTGGATTGCTTGTCCCCACATCACCTTGAGCTCTGCAACTCTGGAGATGCTGCCAAGTGGTCCCTGCCTCCAGCCCTCTCCTACCAGCCCCATCCCTGGCCGTTGGTGCGCTTCAGGCAGGAAGGTGACACGTCCTGATTAGGGTGCTGGTGGCATCGCCCAAGAGCGGAGCGGCTGCCTCCACAGCCTGGTATGCGTGTGCACTGTGCGGCTCCCATCCGTGGAGTCTGTTGTTCAGGGCAGGAAGGTGGTTAATGCCTGGAAAACTTGTTGGTGGAGATAGTAACATGCTGCTCTTCTCAAGTGCTAGAGCCAGTCCTTGTGCCTTGTGAGAAGAAACACAGAATATCCTGAGTTCGAAGTGACCCACAAGCATCATCGAAGTCCAACTCCGCATAGGCTCTGGGAGATGCGGCAAAGAGGGGATCAGGTGTGGGACTTCCCCGCCACAGTGAGACTCGGGAGCAGGACACGCGGGGTGTCGGTCCAAGCAGAAGGGGTGGCTTGCGGGCCGGTGTTTCGGATGATAAAGGACAGAAAGATGTTCAGCAGGAGCATCCTCCGTCCTATCGCGGGCGGGGGACTGCGATACCGTTCTGCAGGTCCCGGCGGTGCTGGGACCCGTGTGCCATCGCCTACATGTCTGTGAGACGCGTGGGTGTGCGACACCTGGATGGCCGCTCGCCGCGGGAGGCCCGGGACGGGCGCCGGTGCCGATCCCGGTCCCCAGCGGCGGTGCCGGTCGCTGGCGGTGTCTCTGGGCGGCCGGCGGGGCGCCCGCGACCAGGAAGCGGTTAATCGGCGCGCGGGGCTTTTATTTTGACAGGGCAGCGCCGGGCTCCGGCTCGGAGGAAAGTGAATGATCCTGTTTCTCCAAATGATTATTCAGGCTCCGGCGGAGAAAGGAGCACTCGGCCCGCAGCGCCTCGCCCTCGCCACGGCGCCCCCGCCCGCGCCCGGGCCGCCGCG